>JAGFMF010012290.1:1968879-2086913 GCA_019455555.1 Galemys pyrenaicus | reverse complement strand
GCAGGAGAGGGCTGCTGCGCCATGTGGGTTTGAACTCCCTGGCCAGGGATCGAACTTGTGCTGCTGTGCCATGGATGCTTCACAGTGCGGCACTCAACCCTCTGCACCACCAGGGAGGCCCAGGATGGTAATATTCTTTTTCTCAGGCTTGCAAGACAGCTTTTCGAGCCTGTTCTCCATATCTGAGGAAAAGGAAGGAGTACGGCTTCCAGAGTGAAGAAGATCAAAGGAACCCTAAACTCTGCCGGCAGCTGGTGAGTGAGAGGTCAGGACAGGATGCTTCTGGGGGGGGGGGGGCCTGCCTTCCAGGTGTTAACACAACACACCAGGGAGTTACCCCCCAACACCATCTGGGCCAGCAGTATCTCAGTGGCGCTGGACCCACGATCCAGTGTAAACCACCAGCTCCTGGAGGATTATGCGCCAGTCTGTGCATGATATAGGCAGCTCTGGCACAGAGTATCTGTGAGGGCAGGCAAGGGTGTCCTCCCCGTGAGGTCTGCTGTGCCTTGGGCAGCTGTCTGCTCGTTCTAGAGTCAAGGGGCTTTGGGGAACCCCTCCCTCATGTGTACCTTTGCTAATTTCTTTCAGAGCCACTATCATCCAGAGCTCCTGCAGTTCTTCTACGCAAATAAAATTCTGTAAACAGAGTAGAGGGAATGGTTCCATCCAAGCACAACCAAAGGGCTGACAGTCCTTCTTTTAGCTTTTTGGGTGCTTCTTCTTGCCTCTTGTAATTGACATAGAAAAGGGGATGTTGGGAGAGCAATGGATGGCAAAAATAGTACCATGGAATTTGTATTATATCCAAAGCAAATTCTAAGTTGTTCTTATGTGTCCTATTTGCTTCCCATATAGGTTTGATGAGAAAGTACATATTTTAAAACACCAACAGTCTGTGTAGATTCTCAGCCTTTTCCTGCTTAAGTCCATCTCTGTCACATTTTGTTCTGAATTTTATTTTTAATTACTGAAGCTTAGAAGAATGAGTATTACCTTAACTATTTTTATTGACTATTGGTACTTTGCTGTTTTCTATCAATACCTTTCCTTGGCAAGACTTATTTAAAGGTGAGGCTACTTTTTCTCCCCAATAATTATTACCTCTATATCATTCCAAATTAAAATTAACAAAGAGAAAAAAAATATCTATAAAGCATGTGTTGAAAACCTTCAGGCTAATGGTAGCATATGGAATAATAATAGTAAGTAACATTATTGTGATTATGTCTGAGCACTTTCTCAGTGCTTTGCATGTATTATTTAATATATGCTTGAGATAGGCACTGTTACCGCCCTCATTTTATAGAGTAGAAAACTGACGCATGCAGAAATTAGATAACTTGCCCAAAATGACCAGTCAATGATGGAGCCAGAGTTTCAACCCATATGATCCACCTCCTGGAGCCTGCACTCAATCACCATGCAACACTGCTTCGATATTGATTAATCAATGGCTGGTTAGAAATGTAAAAAAACAGAGCAAAGCAAACAAAACCCTCAGCTTCTCATGTTAAAGTCGGTTTAGTTTATCTTGTACTAAGCATATATTTGTGTTCGTCTAATTTATGTAAACTAAGAATATATTGGTATTAACCACCACTGAATTTGTCATCCAGGTGGCGCCTGTATGCCATGTGTCCAGTTTTAGAATCAGAAAACACAATCAGATCATAAATGCTAGGGGGCTGGGGGGTGAGAAGGTGTCTTAATGTCAACCTAAGAACCAGAAACTCAGCTTTCTTCTCTACTCTCCAGAGGAACCTAGCATAGGTGAGGGCGTGAGGTGCGTCCTAGGAGAGTCAGGGATGTGGGAAGTGGCAGAAGGGGCATCAGGGCCTAGATGTGAGTCAGGTTTCTTCTTCCTGTTCTGAAGCTGGGGTGCAGAAAAGGAGCCCTGGAAAGACAGCTCAAGAGCAGGTGGGATGGTTGGAACTGGGGGCCTTCTCTCTCCCCAGATAATGGCCTGTTTGAAACTCTGTTGCAGAAAGCATAAGCCACAAAGAAGGAAAAATATGGAATGGTTTAACTTCTAGGAGGAATGTAGAGGAACCAAATAAAGGATCAGAGGGGGGAAAAGAGTAACTATAATAAAGTAGAAATCAAAACCATCAGGCAACTATAGATCAGAGACCTTCTGGAGGGAAGGAGGAGGGAGAAGGACCAGGATGGGGCGGGAAGAGCACAAGGAACTAGGGTGGTGTTTTGCGGGTGAACAGGGGTGGGAATTTCACGGGGAAGTAATCCATTGTGCACATATGAAGGATGATGTAATGAATATATATTAAAAATAAATAAAAAGAAAAAGAACCTATTGCACAGTTGGTTTAGAATCAGGTCAGTTCTATCATGTGACCAGTCAGTGACTTGAGAAACAGGACTGCATGTTTTTAGCTTTAAAAAAACATAAGGTGTACAAGGGGTTGGCAGTTTACTTGCTCTTCAGTAGAAATAGCTGTGCAGTTCTTGCCCTTTTGTTGATGAAAATTGTGGACGATGCTATTGGAGTATTTTACTTTAAAATCCCTGGATTGACTGTGACTCTGGTGACCTCTGTGAATCATACCCCTGGACGTTATGTCCTCCATCGTCCTCTCTCTTTGGGTCCAGGCTGGCTTTGTGGCATGCTTTGACTCCTGGAATGTCCTGGAAGTGCCACTGTGCCTGTTCCAGGCTGTGCTATCATAGCGTATCACAGCTTCCGCTTTTGCACTTGGGGGCACCAGCTGCCCTGTAAAACATCAGGCCACCGGGAAGGAAGGAGAATGTCTGCGATCACCCTTTTGGAAGGAAGACCAAACCAAGCACATAGTTTCCATGGGGGGAGAAAGCCGCCCACAGTGAAGCCTGGGCCCAGACATTGGACACAGTGGCTCTTCTAGTCTGGTCGCTGTGCTCCCCTGTCTGACAGCATGAGGAAGAGACAAGCAGCTCTAAGCTGTCCCAGACTGTGAGCGAGTAACCAGATAACTCATCCTCAGCTGCTGGCTTTCAGAGAGTCTGTCATGCAGCGATGACTAACCAAAAGCGATTCCATGTTAATGTTTTCTTTTGGACAGTTTTGTCTTGCTCTCAGTAAGTCCTCTTTGAGACTATTACTCTAAAAAGCTGGATTATCACAGAATTTGGTGGTGAAAGCAAGGGTATAAATCTTGCCTTTTTGTAGCTCACTGTGTCCACCACAAGGGCCATCACCTACCAGGTGATCAAGAAACATTTCTGAATGATGAACTAGTTGCAAATTGTGGAGGGAATAAAATCTAAACTCTGATTTACCATTCTGGGCTCTGAGCCATGGGTTCACGCTCTTCCTTGGCAGCTTTTTCTTCTGTTCTTGTCTTTGCTTCAGTCAAGTTTGACTCTTCTTTCTTTCCTATACTCTTCTTCATTTGCAAATTTCATTGCTTTAACTCTCTTCTTTCTGCTTTGAATCCCCACTTCCCCCAACACACCCAGACAGACAGACAGACACACACACACACATATGCACACACAACACACACACCCCACATGTGTCTCTTACCCACATTTCAAGGCCTAGTTCAAATGCCTGATCCCTCAGTCAAGGAAGTACTCGCATCTCTCAATTCCCAGAACATTCTAGCAATCTTGTGCCACTTAACATGTTTTATCTCATTTGGAAAGTTTTTTTTTTTTTTACCTACATGTCTTTTTTTTTTTTTTTTTTCCTGTTAGATTGAAGCTGCTGAAGGCAGGATCCTATCTTGTATATCTTTGTATCTCCCACATGACCTCAAAGGTACTCAGTAAGTGCTCAGCAAATGAATTGGGGAGAGTCAGAAAGTCATCTGAATCTATTACTCTTTGGGAGGAGCCTATTATGCAAATGAGGGTCATCATTCTCTCTTTATAATTGATCTACAGGTTACTTTTATGCTATGTGTTTCAAGTTTGTCTTTCCCCATTAAGCGCCTGTTCATATGAATGCCAGCCTAAGGGTATGGTTTGACAGCTCCTTTTCAACACTAGATAGAGGTCGAGTGAATGAAAGAAAAAATCCAGGATTGTCAAGTGCTACTGTGCTCAGTGCTGAATGGAGAAACAGAAATCTGGGTGCCTGTTTCAGTTGGCTAGGGAGATGGGTCTGATTTCAAGGGAGGGAAGAAAGGAAAGGAGGACACAGGAGAAGCCACCAGTGTGATCAGTATGGGCACCTTGTGTGAACGGAATCCCGTGGGGCCCCACACGGTAGCGGCCTTAATTGAGGGAATGCTTCACACAGTATAAAACACACACTGGGGTGTGTTTTCTACGAGAGAAAGCAGCTGTGGGTAGCCAGCAGATAGTGTAAATTAAACAGGTACCTATTTGTGCTTGTCTGCATTTTCCAAGTTTCCTGCAAGAGGCAAATATTACTTTTATAATCGTAACATACATGCAGAAATGCTCCTTTAAAACAAAAGTCAAATGCTTATCAGTGTGTAAAGCTATGTGCTTCGGGAAGTCTGGGGTGGTTGTTGTTTACTTACTCCCAGAAGAGTGTCCTTGCCTTTCCTTTTGTGATATTTTTGTTTTAACCCGTTGATGACATAACTGGTTGATAACTAATAAAATGACTTATGGTTGATTATCAGTTTATTTATGTTACTGGATTTACTTTCTTTCCTCTGACCATATGGGAAGTCTTTTGTTCCCCTTTTATGTGTTAAATATTCTTAAACAAACCTAAGAAAATGGGTGGATGCAGCCCAGTTTACTCAGCGGAGATGGTTTGTTATGCAATCTCCAGTTATTTATCAAATTACTCACAGACCCCAAACTGACATATAGGATTCTTCGTGACAGCAGTCGACCTCTAATTTCCCTCGACTCTTCCTATTCCTCCTGTGACCAAACTCAACACATCTGTTCTCATGGTGGACTGAATACTGAAGGTATCAGGTGCACAGATGGAGGTGTAAATATGTAACCCCAAATTTATATAGACATACAAATAACTGAAAGACTTAGTAAAAAAATAAAATAGCAAACGAAAGATGAAGTGAACAAAGAACAAGTATTTATTTCCTTGTGACAAGATCAGTAGACAGCAAAAGCAGCATTTACAAAGACCCTGCCTGGTGGGGGGACAGTGTGGTGGAGGGCATGCTGCTTGGTGCGGGAGGGCCTGCAAGAATGCCGTTGTCTCTGGTACTGGTCTCCACTCCTTGCACCAGCCTGGACAGTCAGCCCTTCTCTTCAACAGGGACAGCTGCAGCAAAACCTCCCTTCAGGGAAATACGCAAGTTTGTCATATACGTGATTTTTAAATCTCACCTAAGTTTTAGTTTTGAGCAAGAAATTAATACAGAAGGTGACCTCTGCCTGGTGACCTGAGCCAGCAGGGATCATTTTCTTAGCTCTTATTAGCCCGGGCTCACCCAACTGCCTTCAGGCTCCACCCCCCATTTCCTTGTTTCCATCCATTGTTCCCTGGGCTGATTCCAGATGCCCTTCTTCCTCAGCGCTAGAACACAACAGTTGGGAGGAACTGGACCCAGAATTGAGCTCCCCGAGCTAGGGTTCTGGATTGCCCACCGGCATGTGACCCTGGGTAAGTCAGCCCGCCAGAGCTTGGCTTGCTCCGGTGTGAAATGGCCATCACAGTGTAGCTTGTGGAGTCGCCGTGTTACGAAGATTCAATTAGGTGACACTGAGCAGGTGGCCCAGAGCTCAGCACATAGACGTTGCTCCAGAAACGTTAGATCATTTTGGTCCACAGGCGCAGACAGCTCTCCAGATTTTGTCTCTTCTCTTCTTAAAATTGCTCAGATGGTCGGAGAGGTCCACTCTGGCTTGTGGTTTGGGGATTTGAGCGCCATTTTTATCGTCCCCGATGACTGTCCCAGGAGGCAACTCTGCACCCTGCTGGCTCCTCGCCAGGCCCCAAGGCTGTAGTTCTGAGCTTTGCCCACCACGGGTGTGCAGTCAAGAGAGGGTGATTTTTTGAATGGCAAATGCTGGTGCCCAGTGCTCTAACATGAATCTGCGCCCAATACGTTTTAATAAGAAGGGGAGTGACCACCATGACAATAGCCAGCGGTTGTTTCCCTGGGCTCTTGTAGGGGTGTTGTAAATGCTCAGAGCAGGAGCAATGCCTCCTTATGCTCTGAGCTGGTCTAAATGGCTCTGTTCATTCCGTCCTAATAGCCTAACAGCTCCATTAATAATTCTGTGTTGTATCTTTTGGGTGATCTCTTGTTAATAATTAACGCCCCACCTTCTGTTTCTAAGTGTGACTGCTATAATCATGTTCCTTTCAAACTAATGAATTTCCTGCAGCACTTTGCAAGTGTTAACCAGGTAATGGCCCAAATGTTTCCCTGCAAGAAGAAAATGTTTTTCAGACACATAGATCAGAGAATTAAAATGCCATTTCCTAAGCTACGCAGCTAGAGGCACGGGCCTCTGCCATAGCAAAAATGTGATTAGAAACCCAAAGCTTCAGCATATGAGCACGGATTGCAGGTGTGGCTTCCAAGGAGAAGGAGAGGAAGGAGCTCATTGCCCAGATGTGACATCGTGTGTGCTGGAAGGGCACAAGACTGGGCATCATGGGACCTGGCTTTGTACCCTGCCTCCTAGCTGGTTATTGTCAGCAAGTCACACAAAGTTTCGGAGCCACAGTTTCTTCATCTATAAAACGGACGGGAACCTTCCCATGCAAGGTATCCTGATGAGACAATTATGTAAGCTGCTGCTCTGAAGTGAAGTGTTCTTATTTACATGGTAGCCACTTATGATTGAAGCTTATTTATACAAGGGGAAGGTGGGGGTGGAGTGGGAGGGGCGGAATATAGGGGGATGGTAATTAACACAGATTCCAACTTCAAAGTGTAGAACCAATTTAAATGGAGTCACTTGGGTCAAAGACAAAATGGAGACAGTCACTTCAGGCACTTAAAGGAAATTAACATCACTTTACAGGAAATAATACAGCTCTTATCAGAAATCATCAGAGGACATCAGTCAGTCTCCAAGGGCCAGGTCTGTTCATGCCATCCCTGAACCTCTTGCTCCCCTGACCCTACTCTAGATAGGAAAGACTACTAGACAACCAATCAGCTGAAAAAAGCCCTAATAACTTCTGCATTTACCCCATAAATACATAAATACCCCATAAAATCTGTGAGCAATTCAGGACTCCTGGCTCTCATAGCTGGAGTTACTCAGCTTCCTGATCACTCCTTGCAATAAAATCATCTTTCTGCTTTGTTTTATTCTGAGTGCAGAGTTTGTTCTTTCACAAAAGTAACAAACAATTGATATGCAAAAACTTAAAAAATATAACATCAGTAAAATGAGGTCTGGCACGTTGTTCTACATCAGGATGCTTTTCTAGATAACAGACACCCCTGTAGAATAAGGTGCAGTTCACAAGTTTAATGTGTATCTATTTTGTACAATTTAATTACACACACACTTTTTGGGTGTCATAGGAGAAAAAAAATCAGATTTGGTGGAAAACTAGCACTCTTCTTTTGGGTTTCTTTTTTATGGGGTCAAGTTTAATTCAAAATATGAGTGCTGGGGAAAGGGAAATGTTAATCTGTTTTGGATTTAAATCTGCTAGAGTGACAGTTAATTTAGTAGACCATTATAAGTCAGAGAAGAGTAAACGCAGACTTTCTGATGAGCAAGAAAGTCTACACAAACATGGAGAGTGCTGGACAAATTCAGACTAGCAAACTCATTTACAACTTCAGGGCACAAGTTCAATTTCCTATGCAAAATTTTATGACTTAAGAAAACACAGTTGTACAATTTCCTCTACTAGGCATGATTTACATGTTTAGATGGTTAACCTATATAATTTGTAAGTGTACTTTAACTATCAGTAAACAAAGAAAGAATTTTATCATGAAGACATTGGAATATACACAGTTAAATTGGTTTAATCTTTGAAGACCTTTGCCCTATCTGGATCTGTGTTTAGACCCGGACCTAACCTGTTCTTATCTTTCCCAAGAAAAGTAATGGCTGACCCAGCACTTTGAATTTCATAGGTCTTTTTATTTTTATTAAACACCAATATGATTTAAACTTATGTGTCAGTAAGTGAAATCTGCTTGAGAGATCCACGCCTATAACTTCCGGTTTCGCCTACAATGAGGCAAGATTATTCCCAACTGGCTTCCTCTCGGGCTGTGCAGGAAGCTGTGTCTGCGGGAGGTCAGGTTACCCTCTGGGAAGGAGAACTGGACTCTTACACCCTGTGCTTCCAAGTAATTGTGTTCCAGGCCTTGGAACATGGTCCTTGCTGGTGTTAATGGAGTAACCTGGTCTTGTTTGTTACCCTCCAGTTTTTGACACCCACAAAGCTGTGGCCAGTCAATACCCTGCTTAGCAAATCCCGACCAGCCAATACTGGTGATGAACCTTCATTGCTCCTCAGGCAGGTGTGTGGGTTCAGGACAGTTGTCACCCCTCTTTCTTGTGCGACCTGCAATAAATGTTCCTCCCTGGAAACCTGTTATCGGCTCTTTTTTTTAAAATAAAAGATTTTATTTACGCATACAAGAGTTGGGATACAGGCCAGAGGCGCGGGGGATGAGAAGATTCACCAGAGACAGAGCAGGGAGCAGACAGGCAGGTCAGCTGAAGTACGTTGCTGAGGGGAGCAGCGGGAGAGGCAGGAGAGATCTCCTGTGCCATGTGGGTCACCTCCCTGGCCAGGGATCCAACACGTGCTGCAGTGGTAACAGAAGCCCCACAGTGTGGTGCTCAACCCCTTTGGCCACCAGGGAGGCCCCAGTTATTGGTTCTTTCAAATGTTGTGTGGGGTTTATTGGTGAAAACCACAGAGACCCTTCAGAGTCAGTAACATTTCTAGGACCGGAACCAGGGGTGCAGCATGTGACTGGCAGTCAGCCTTGGCAGGGGTGGAGGTTCAGGTCAGCTTCCACTTCCTAAGTGCTTTAGATGGGAGCAGCTGCCAGTGGTCTTCCAACCATGAAAGCAGCTGTCGAGAGGTTTGTGATGCACGATACAATCATTAAACATAAATAACAAACTGGCAACCCCTTGCCTCTTTTCTAGCTCCTCCTCCTCCTCCCTTTCTTCTTCCTGGCTTTTCTGGGTGGAATAAGTAGAGTTTATGTGATTTCTGAATCTTGCACAAAGGGCGGTCAGCAAGACGTTACAGGGGGCTTATCTTAAGGGAAGGCTTGACTAGGCTGGGATTCTCCTGCTGAATATATGTAGTGAAGTGCTAGAAATTATTTTTGGTCTTAAAACTTAGCTCCTCCCTTCCCTTTATGAACATTAACCACCCCCAGGGGCCCATCAGTCTGATTTCCTTATTCTTTTGGAAAACAACCTTTTATTGAGGCAAGCTCTGTTTGTGAAACTTTATTACACAGCTTGCTCTTCACGCTCTTCTGCTGGGTGACAAACTAGGGCCCATAGCCAGTCCCTGCAGGTTTGAAGGTTACCTGGAGAACTCCAAGTACCTCCTGTTGCCCTGCTCCTTCTAGAACTATTTAGCAGCATGAATTGTATTAAGACTTGCCTGCAGTCTGTGAGGAGGGCAAATTGGGTGGCTCCTCTCACTGCCTGTCTGCCATTTCTTACCAAATTGAAGCTTATTTCTCAGACAGACCTCAACATTCTTGAGTCAAGTCTATGGGATAATGAGTGAGTGAGTGTGTGAGTGTGTGTGTGTGTGTGTGCGTGCGTGCACATGCAAGCATCTTCAACACATTTGGGTAACTGCAGAGAGAAACTCTTCCAAATCATCAAGGCATCAGCCTGTATTTCAGAGAATGCTTGAAAATTCAGCGGAGCTGTTTTCAAACCACCTCCATCCTCCCACAATGAATAGCCTACTCTAGCAAGGCTCCTTATTATTTTTTCCTCCCTTTCTCCTTTTTTCTGAGGCATTTATAATCTGACACCAACTTCTGGGCTCTAGAAATAAATCTCTTTTCCAAGTCACCATGACATTCTTAAGAATTCGGGACTCTAAGAAATGAACAAGGCCTTTTGATCTCTTCAGGAAGATGTTCTATATTAAGAACTGCTGATCTTTTCCTGAGAACCCCCCTTGGAAGTGCTACCAAAGATTCTGCTTATCTGACTGGCCTGGTGTGCACCACCATCTCTGCTTTAGCTGCTGCAGAACGTTCTCTGGAAGAGCGGGGCTCTGTGTGTGAACAGTGATGCCAGTCAGAGGCAGCCCCCCTGGACGGAGAGGGAGGCCTCTCAACACTCTCCTCATTTCTCTGTATGGCTCTGGGACACCCCTTCTCACTCCTCCCTCTGGTCACCAGGGGCCCTCAGTCCTGGTTTCACCACCTCTTGCTGCCCTTCGCCTGCTTCTGTAGTCCAGGGATCCAGAAGGGGGACTTCTAGTGTGGGGACCCTGAGTCGAGTGGGAGGACACCATGTGAACCTCCTCTGTTGACCCGCCTTGACTTTTCTCTATTCCAATCATTCATCGTTAATTCTATATCTTGTTTCCCCTGGGCCCTGACTCCCAGGAGGCAGAGCTGTTGGGTGACTGCACACGGGGGACGATTGTGCAGGAGCGTCCTCCTTAGGGGCGCTTGTTTTCTAGGCTGAGCCCCCAGTAGATGCTCCCCTAGGCAACCACTGCATGCTCCGATCATGGCTAGTCCCACGTCTGGTGTGCCCTAAACGTAAACACAGAACTGAGTTTTGAATACCTACTGTGAAAAAGGAATGTAAAATATCTCAATAATGTTTCATTTGATTAGTTTGTGAAACGATGGTATTAAGAGACATTAGGTTAAACAAAAGGTATTCTACACCAACTCATTGCTTCCTGTTCACCGTGTCTTAGTAGGGTTTCCAGGAAATCATATATGGTGCGGTTCATGCTGTGGGTCATGTTCTGTTTTTCCTGGGCAGTGCTGTGCTAGGAATGCTCACAATATCCAGGAGGTGGGGAGAGGGTGCTGCACTAGGGCCCCCTCCCCCTGCCCAAAAGCATTCTGGAAATACTGGTTTCAGCAGTGCTCAGTTGCTCCTGCTCAGAGCCGGGTAGCTCTCCGGGAGGTGGGGGGGGGGGGGCTGTAGTGAGCAGGTTGGGCAACCTCAGCAGCCTCCTGCAGGGACTGAGCAAGGAGGCAGGTGGGAGGAAGTATAAGACAAAGTTAACCATTGGCAGAGGCAAAAAGGCCCGTACCTGGACGAGACAGCTTGAGTCCAGGCTCATGGTGGCCCCTACAGGCTGCAAGCCAGGACTAGTAGGGCAAGAAAAGACCTAAAAGCCCAACTTATGTGTCTTTCTGCCTCAAAGAATATACTAGCTAAGACCTTACAGCAGCTGGGGGGTTAGAATTAGGTTGAGCCATGGGTGCCCTTGGCGGTACCTCTGTGACCTTGGACAACTCCCTGGGTCTCATTTTGCTGATTTTATTTTATTTTATTAAAGATTTATTTATGGATGCACACAAGAACTGGGGGTACAGACCAGAAGTGTGTGTGTTGTGTGGGGGGGAGGGGAGGGTTGAGAGGATTTAGCAGAGACAGAGTGGGGAGCGGAAAGGCAGATCTACTGAAATAGATTGCTGAGGGGAGCAGCGGGCAAGACAGAAGAGGTCTGCTGCGCCATGTGGGTCCCCTCCCTGGCCAGGGATCAAACTCATGCTGTAGCAGCTGTGGGTAGCTTCACAGTGCTGTGCCTTACTCCCTTGCACCACCTGGGAGGCCCTCATTTTGCTGATTTTAAATTAAGGGAGATGTATCAGATCCAGGACCCCTCTGATACTGCCCTCCTTATTCTCTCACCTATCCCCAACTTTAACATTCTTGATTGTATTTTCCCTCCAAGCAGAGCAAATAAGCACCCTGCTTTGCCTGGGGTGAAGGGGTTTCCTCTGTCATCGAATTTTCGGGGCTTCACTGGGACAGCCCTGGGCCAACTGGGATGGTCAATCCTGCTGCCTCGAGGGGCAGAGTTGGGACTAGAAATGAAGTAGCTTTGAATGGGTGTGTGCGTGTGCACGCGCGCATGTGCTTGTGGAATGGGGAAACGGAGCATACATAGGAAAGGGTTAGTGGGGGAGTGCAGGAATAAGGCCACCCTCTTGGTTTCCTCATGGTCCTCTGGAGCAGCAGCTGTCCCCAGAATGACTGAGGGGCACACATGACTGATAATGACAGACAACAGGATGCCCCTCACGCTTCAGCTGCTCTCTGGAGCCCGGATGGGGGAGGCCTTTCCAGGGCTGCTTGGAGCTGGATCCACAGCTCTTCCAGTCACTGGGGGGGGGGGGGGTAGGGAGGGCGGGGGCGGCGGGGAGGATTACAAGACACAGGCCTGCTCCTGAAACCTCCCTTCTTAAATAGCATTATTCTAGACTCTAGACTATCGCAGGTGCGTGCGACAGTGGGCACAAACACTGTAAGTGGATCATTGCCACGCAGCACACTTTCCTTATTTTGTTGCCCCAGCACCCAGTGGGGCCAGCCTCCGTGCCCATCAGCCACCATAGCTGAGTCCCCAAGGTCCCAGGCCAGAGCACCATGTGGTAGAGTACTTGCCAGAGGCTTCCCAGAGCCAGGCTGGTTGCATAGGAGACACTCAGAGTGTTGGTTAAAGTGACATGTCCCTGGAAATTCTGAGTGGATAGGTCAGAGGTGGGACATGGGAGCCCAGGAGCGAGCCCTGGGCATCTGCCGGGGAGCCCGGCCTGGGACCTGAGTGACAGTTGAGTCATCTGGAGGGTCTTTAAGACCCAGGTGTCTAGGACCTCCCTGGTGGCTCAGTAGGTTGAGTGCCACACTGTGAAGCATCCACCACACAGCAGTGCAATTTCGATCCCCGGCCAGGGAGGGGACCCACAGGGCGCAGCAGACCTCTCCTGCCTCGCCCGCTGCTCCCCTCAGCAGTGTGTTTCAGTCCATCTGCCTGTTCTGCTCCCCACTCTGCCTCTGGTGAATCCTCTCAACCCTCATGCTTCTGGTCTGTACCCCAGCTCTTGTATGCATAAGTAAATAAATCTTTAAAAAAAAAAAAGACCAGGCTGCACAACAGCCTAGGGGATCAGCTTTGGTAGGAGTCTCTGGCTCAGTATTTTTTTAAAAGCTCCCTAGGTGCTTTTAAAAATATAAGAGGATATTGATGAAGACATAATACTGAATGAAATAAGCCAGGGAGGGAAAAAAAGGACAAATACTGTATGATTCCACTTAGAGGAGGTGTCTAGAGTCATCAGATTCACAGAGACACAAAGAACAACAGTGGTTGCCAGGGCCTGGGTGGAGAGGGAGAAGGGCGCTTGTGCTTAGTGAGTATAGAGTTTCCATTTGGAAAGATGAAAAAATCCTGCAGATGATGGCAGTGATGTTTGCACAACATTGTGAACGTACTTAATGCATCTGAATTGTATACTTAAAAAAAGGTTAAATCTTATGTGTATTTTAGCACATTAATAAGGGGATATTGAGAAAAATGTGACTTCCTCTTCCTGACCTCCTAACTCTCCTTCCCATCAAAATCATATTGCCAATTTACTGAGGATCCTTCCAGAATAGTCTCTCCATTTACAGACACACGAATGAATATATTTACTTTTTCCATTGAAATGTCATACTGTTCGGTGTGCTACCTTTCTTACTTATTAAATCCTGGAGGTTTTTCTTCTAGAACACATGTAACAGTCTCATTTTAAAAACATCAGTTCATAGTGTGTGTGAGCTGTAATACGATTCAATCAGTTACCTTTTGAACTCTGAAGATTTCCCTCCACATTTTGTTACAACAATTTGTGTTGCAATAAACATCCTTGTCATTTCATCTACAGGGAAGTATATATATCTATAGGATACATGCTTAGAAGTTGAATCCTTGAGTGAAAGTATTTAAAAATTTAGTTGTCTGCCTGTGTGTGGCTTTATTTCTGGGCTCTCAATTTTGTTTCACCATTCTGTGTGTCTGTTTTTATTCCAATATTGGACAATTTTAATTACTATTGTTTTGCAGTATAGTTTGAAGTCAGAGAGGTGATACCTTTATTTTTCTCCTTTTTCTCAGGAGTGATTTTGTTATCTGGTATTTCCTGTAGTTCCAAGTAAATTTCATGATTTTTTTTGGGTTTTATTTCTTTGAAGAATGCCTTTGGAATTTTGATAGGGATTACATTGAATCTGTATATTGCTTTAGGTGATACAGTCATTTTAATGATAAGTTTTCCAATCCATGAACACTGAATACCTTTCCATCTCTTTGTTGTCTTCTATTTCTTACAACAATGTCTTATAGCTTTTGGTGTACGTGTCCTTTACTTATTTGGCTACATCTATTCCAATGTACTTAATTATTTTTGATGTGAGTGGGATTGTTTTCCTGTTCTCTCTTTCAGAATTTCCATTTTCATCATTTGCATATAGAAATGGAATACTTGTCAGCCTAAAAATGATGTGGTGTTGCAACAACTCAGATGAAATAGCCAGACAGAATGACAAATGCTACGTGATTTCACTCATATGCAGTATAGAGAAGACAAACAAACTAAATAGAAATAAACTTTTGAACTAAAAAACCAATTAGTGTGTTTCCAGAGAGAAGGGGGAAAAGGGAGGTGTGTAAATAAAAAAAAGTGATGCAGGCTTGAACTGGGTTCTCTACAGATATGCACACGTGTTGGTGTCAGTGACACACGCCTGAAGAGTACATAGTGCTACAATGCAATGCTACTTCACTGTAACCAATAGAGTAGTGTTGGCAGACTTCCCCAACTTCCTCTCCCTAAAAGCTGTATCAATTTTCACCCCCATGTGCAGCAAATAGGAAAGTGCCCGTGTTTGCCCCCTTGCTCATGGACATGATGAATTACTAATCTCTGCCAGTCCAGTAGTAAAAAATGGCATCTTGTTGCAGTTTTATTTCGCATTTCTCGGATCAGATATGAGACTAAGCATCTTTCTGATGGTTTGTGGCTATATCAAGGTACGGTGGTAAGCAAGTGAGTGGTAAGCTAGTACATGGAAGGCCAGGGCATTTCAGAGTAAGGAGACAGGTGGAAGTTCTGGAAGGCTGGACAGCATCCTGCCTTCTTAGATGGCATGAGACCATCTGAGAGAAAGGGACATGTGCCCAGTCTGATCTTTACCCCTGGTCTAGGAAGGGGAGCTGTCTTGGTGGAGTCCCTGTGGCCCATACTACATCTGGGAAGATGTAACACCACATGTAATCTTACAGGAGGGGATGCTGGGAGTTTCCTCCTCGGGAATTAAGACTGACGAATCTATTGGCAACGGAGGAAGTCAGGTACCACAAGCGAGAGGATTATCTTTGTCATTCCTCCAGGTTCTGGGTAGGGCTAGCAGCAAACCTCTTCCATGGAAAAGGGCGTGGACTTATCTTTAAAGCAGAGAGCAGAGGAGGGTAGAAGGGGAAGGGAGGGTGGGGGCCCAGGACACCACTGAAGGAGGGATGGAGGGTACAGCACCCAGTGTGAGTGAAGGGTGAGGGGGAAGGAAGCAAAGGGTGTGCCCCCTTCACGACCTCTGGTAATTCAGCATCCCAACATCTCAAGGCGCCATCAACTTCACTCAAAAGGGAGACTGCCGGGTCAGACCGCACTCCAGTCAGAGGGACCTGCCAGGTCAGAGGGAGACAACTAAAGCTTCTCAGTGACCAGAGGAGGGCGACAACACCCTGCTTTCCACCATCAGAGTCGTTCACAGGTGGGGCAGAGAACAGTTTGGGATTTCCACGTTTGGAATTCTCACAGGGAGAGAAGCTTTGTTCCTCTGCTGGTGGGGAGGGGCAGGTATCGCTCTTCACAGCAGGGCATTCCTCACATTCACACCTCCACGCTTTCAGTAGGAATTTACTGAAGCTTTTTATGTGCTTAGAGGCCCCAGAGGCACCTGCCTAGTTCTATGGGTGCAGCCAGTCTTCCTGCAGGTGTGCCTCTGTGTAGCTGAGGTGCCCTGGCTCCCACTCCCCACCTTGGCCTGGGCTGCCCCGAACAGGGCCTCCCTGTTTTCTGGGACTGCCTAATCCCTCTTCTTGCTTCCAGCTGCAAGGCCAAGCCCCCTCTCCTTTGTTTCTTGTTTGTAAGACTTATAGAAGATAAACCATACCGTGTTTGAAGTTTGATATTCAGTGGTATCCAGTACACACACAGTGTTACACAACCACACCACTGACTAGCTCCAGAACCGTGTTACTGCCCACAAAGAAGGCTCTTTGTAGTCATCCCTTGGTATCTATGGTGCAGTGGGGGACTGACAAGAGAAGGGCTAGTTCCAAAACCCCTGCAGATACCAAAATCTGGGGATGCTCAAGTTCTTTCTGTGAAATGGCATAGTACTTGCATATAACCTACCCACATCCTCCCGTATACTTTAAACCACCTCAAGATTACATTAAAAAAATAAAAAGGACAAATTGGGGATACTTTGTAGGGAGGAAGGAGGGAAAGGTGGAGGGTTGAAAGAGCACAAGGGGCTGAGGTGATGGTGCACTGGTGAAATGGTGGTGGGAAATCCATGGGGACCACAATTGATGCCAAATAAATATAAAGAAAAAAAAAGATTACATAAAATACCTACTGCAATGAACATGCTCCATGAATAGGTGCTATTTTGTATTGTTTAGGGGGAAATGACAAGGAAAAAGCTCACAAGCTCAACAGAGAGCAATCGCCTCAGGCCTAGCGACATGGTGCCTACACATGTTCCATTCTGGGTCGTTGAATCCCAAGCTGAGAACCTGAGGTTCAGAGGGACAATTGGGCTCTTCAAGCAGTCACTCCCCACTTTCCATTTCCTCTCCCTTCAGTCCCTGGCAACCATTAGTCTGCTTTTCATCTCTATTGGTTCACCTATTCTGGGTACTTGTGTAAATGGAATTGTTCCAGGGCAGTCCAAGGACCCCCATGCTTAGGAATTTGGGACAAAACCCAAAAGACACCTAGAGAAAAATAAAGGAAGAGAAAAAGCTGAACAAAGGCAGCTAGAGGAGGGGCAGGTGAACAGAGAGAGAGAGAGAGAGAGAGAGAGAGAGAGAGAGTGAATTGGCCAACACATGGCCAAATGCCATCCTACTAACAAGTGAAATCAGGGTGCAAGCTGGGGTCACAGAATCACAAAGGCCGAGCAGGCTGGTATTCACCAAACATGGCTGTGTAACTCTGCGCCTAGTTCCCAGAATCTGCTCCCCCTCTCAGACAGTCTGGTCATGGCGCACTGGGACCTGGAGTCCAAGGTGGCTGCATGTAAGAGGGGGTAGAGAAAGCTGCACATTTCCTTCATAGAGATGTAATAGAATCATACAGTATATGGTCTTTTGTATCTGGTTTCATTTGCTTAGCATAGTGTTTTTAATGTTCATCCATATGGTAGTATTGTGATGGCTTTATTAAATTCGCATTTACCAAGTGGAGCGCAGGGGCCGATGGTGAGACCAGTACAATCACAGACACTGTCACTGTGATGGTGGATACATATCATTGACTGTACATTTTCCAAAGCCCATACAACTGTACAAGCCAAATAGTGAACCAAATATGGATTTTTGTTAATAATGATGTATTTATTTTGGTTCATTAACGGTAACGGTAACAAATGTACCAATGAAGATGTCAATAATAGAAGTTAAAGGAGGATAGAGGGAGTATGTAGGCATTTCATTTAATCTGCACACTTAAAACTGCTCTAAGAGTCTATTAATTAAAAAAAAAAAAAAAGCGGCGTGAGCATGTGTGCCATAGTTCCGTTTATCTTTTTGGAATGCTGTTTCCTAGAGGGGAAATACGAAACTGCTATATCCATCTCACGACCATGAAGGCACAAGGCTGAGAATAATATTCAACACCCCAAGTGAATAGAATTTTTTAAAAAGATTTACTTATTTATGCGTACAAGAGCTGGGGTACAGACCAGAGGTGTGGGAGGTGAAAGGATTCACCAGACACAGAGTGGGGAGCAGAAGAGGCACTGAAATACACTGCTGAGGGGAGCAGTGGATGAGGCAGGAGAGGTCCGATGCGCCATGTGGGGCCCCTCTCTGACTGGGGGATTGAACTGGCGCTGCTGTGCCAGGGATGTTTCACAGTGTGGGGCAACAGATTTTTAAAAATTCTTTCAGGAAAGATATTGAAAGGACAAATTAACTAAATTTGAAACTCTGTTACTGCCAGATTTCTTGTTGCAAGAAAATGAATATATATCATTGTTTATAACTTTCAATTTGTCTTCCTTTACCTACAGTTGAAAACATTCTAATTTCTGTATGAGTATAATTAACCCATTTTATACATAAGTAAAATGAAGACTGCTTTCACTACTTAATTAAAAGCATACA
The DNA here is from genome assembly GCA_019455555.1 of Galemys pyrenaicus. Lineage (NCBI taxonomy): Eukaryota > Metazoa > Chordata > Mammalia > Eulipotyphla > Talpidae > Galemys > Galemys pyrenaicus. Next base: position 2,068,630 of record JAGFMF010012290.1, on the reverse strand, counting down.
GCTAGAAAGTGGTCTGGCTGGGATTCAAACCCAGTTTCCCCAATTCCTAACACTCCACACTTTTACAATCTAAGGTGTACCCCTTGAGCATGGGCAGGACACAAGACTTGCTTTTCACCCGTAGAAAAGGTGTTAATAAGACTCTTATTGCTGGTTCAGTGTTTAGCCTTGTGCTGCTAAGCAGAGGGACCAATTTAGTGCTGGGATTCCTGACCCACAGAAATTGTTAGATAGTAAATGGATGTTATTTTAGCTTCTCAGTTATGATTTGTTGCAAAGCAATAAACACAAATATACTATCCCCTGCAAGAGCCATATTCTGATTCTCCATAGTTATCTACATTGTGTTTTATAAACCTTGGCATTAATACGAATATCAGACTTATCTTTCAGATGGGTGGGCAATGATTCTGGAGTGAAACAATTTGCTAGCAAGACTTATCTTTTGGTCTTGCATTGCAGGAAAACACAAAAGAGCTGTATGTCATTTGACTAGACATAATTAAATTGTCTTTCTTGAGATCTTCTGTCAGTCTGATTAGCAAGAAAACTGTTTTTCTTTGAAACTTTCTGGGTTGTAAATATGCTCTATCTTCTATCTCCTTTTCCAGGCTGGATTTATGACACTAAAATAATAAATTAAAAAAGTACAAGTGACTTATTTCAGTTTCATTTCATGCAAAATTTATCCCATTTAAATACATCTGATTTTATAGTTCTCTTTCTAAATAGGGACTTAGGTAGTCTATTAACATAGACCTCGTGTAAGTGATTCCTGCTAATAGCACTCTGCCAGGCAAAGGGCAAAGTCTCTTTTATCATGGAGATATAGATGACATGCAACCTGGAAGGACGAATCATAATTTCCTGGTCTGTTCACCCCATTATACAGGCTTGATCTACAGAAGGAGAATGCTGTTGAATTGAAGATCTGCAGAATGGGTAGAAATCCATGGCCCAATTCTAGGCCACATAATTAAAACTAGTCAAGAACTCTGGTTTCGATTTACTACTACATGGGATTGACTGGCTATACACTAGAAATTTGTTCAAGAGTAAGAAAGCTTTACTGCCCCCGAATTCCAGAGCTGGTAGACAATCTAGGTCAACCCTCATAGTGCTTACAGAGAATGGGTTGCTAACCCTATAGGATCCTCCCAAATTCTCTGCAGTTATCTAAGTTGTGAAATTCCTTCTTTCCAATGTCCACCTAAGAAGTGGCCATGGAGGATAAACAGAACTGTGGCAGCCACTCTGGGGTGAGTACCAGGATAGGGAGTCCTTACTACTTTTATTCTAGTGACCCTAACATACCGTTTCATATGTAGAAAGCCCTAGTGTTATGTTGTCTTTTTTTTTGGCTTTCCACAATATGGAAGCAGGTGCAAAGTCCAAAACAACAGATGCCACTTTGTTTCCATGCAAGAAGTCAGTCAGCAGTGAAACTGGCACATCAAGGATAACACAGCTGGAAGAATCACAGGCAACTAGAACTGAACCCTGATCAAACTATGCCTGAGCTCCTTCTGTGTTTTGGTTTGTTTTTAGTTATATGAACTTGTAAATTCCCCTTGAGAGTGAAAGTTTACATTGTATTATCTGTTATTTGCAACAAAAAGCATCCTAGTTGACACAAGGGGTCTTCTAGGAAAGTCCAGCTTTCCAAAGGCCAACAAAGCTGGAAGGGCTACCTAAGCAGTTTTATAAGCAAGAGGTCAAGTCAGCTGAGGCATAGGGTCACATAGCGTTCAAGAGGCCAGGGGATTGGTCAAAACTCCATTAAAGAGCAGATAGTAAGAGTGAGGCTTGTACTTTCCAGAAATATGGTCAGGCTCTACTTTCAGTGGAAACAAGTGGGTAAGGCTCTGAGGTGGCACCCTCACCTTGGACATTAGAAGTAAGGGAGAAAAGTTGCCACCACCCCAAAATGTTTCCTGGCCTTGTTTTTACAGTGGTTCATCTAAATTCCTTACAATCTAGTCTTTATAAAGGCAGGACCTTAAATGCCCCCAGCTCTTCTCTTTATCTCCTCCTTCTTCCTCTGTGTGAGGTTTTCCCTTTGTCCTGAAAGGTGATTCTATGGGCATCCTAAGGAAATGCGTCATACCATCTTTGGAGACTGAATGTGTTCCTGATGATTGTGACCTAATCCTGTGACAGATCTGTGACATGGCTTTCAGGCGCTGGAGCACATCCTTGGAATGCACGTCCTGAGTGCTTAACTCTGCCCCCTCAAGGCATCTGTACTTGTTGTCCACATCTGGAATATTCTTCCCAGCCACAGAGCTTGTGCCCTATTTCTTGTTCAGAAAGACAAGTTTAAACAGAAAAGCACCTCCTGCCTCTAATTACCAGCACCTCACTGCCTTGTTCATCTTTGTCTAATAGTTAGCACTTCCTGCATATTATTCCATTTATTGCCTATCTCCCCTCATTAGAATGGAGGGAAGAGATTTGGTCACACCTGTTGTTTCTTGGGAACAACAAGGTCTTATATTCAATGAATATGCAAATGATTTAATCTACAGTTAGCAATATGCAGTTTTTTCAAGACATGTAAGGGAGAAAATGTGCATTTTAGAAAGCAGTTTCCTCTTCGTCTTCCACCTCCTCTTCCTTCTCCTCTTCCTCCTCCCTCTCCATCTTTCCCCTTCTTTCTTTTCTCCTTACAGTGATCAGGAATTTTGGGTGAACGGAGTTTTGGCTCTAATTCTCTTCCATGTGGAATAATCTACACATGGGATAATGGAAAGATGTGAGTCATTAAGCTGCGTGTTCAGCTGCAACTTCATCCTACCTGGAAAAGCAGAGGTGGGTCGAGTTTAACCAACACATAGGTACTATCCAAGCCAGGACGGATGGGGAAGTGGCATTGCAATGAGGTGACAGGGGAGGGTGAGGTGAGAAATACAAAGAGAAGGGTTAATTCTGTGCATACCTAGTGATACAAAATGCAACATGACAGGAAGGAGCTAAGAGAAAAACCCAGGAAATGAAAATATGTAAGTTATGTAAAATGATGGTGATAAAGTTGAAAATTGTCCTAGAAGGAACAAGAGGGAAGTAGAGAGAAGATAAATGACTATTTCAGAAGGGTGACATCTGATCGCCACTCTAGAAAGAGAGGACAGAGAAAACAGGAAGCCGGAACTTATTAAACAGTGCAAGAGTATTGACCAGATTGTCAGATTAAAAGGGCCCACCAAAAGCCCAGCACAATAAATGGGGGAAAAATCCATATCAAGGCCTGTCACTGTAAAAATATTATAACTGCAGGGATCAAGAGATAATCCTAAAAGCTACCAGGGAGAGAAAGAGGAAAAACACAGCCAGCACAACAAACAAAACAGGTCAGGCTTCTCTGTAGCAACTCTTAGCTGGGTGCTAAGAGTAAGGGAGATGTTCTCTTCAAAATTCTGGAGAAAATGATTTCCAATCTTGAGGGCTCTTCCACGATATTATCAGTTAAGTATGAGATACAATAAAGACATTGGGGGCAATTCATTAAAAAAATAATCACCGTGCTAGTCAATCAGTAATTCCTTCTCGTTTTGCAAACTTCTCTTTCCCCTTTGAGTTGGTTTGGCCACATGAGATAGTTCACTTTTCCAGCTGGTGTACAGTCGCTGGATGTTCTGTTCTGGTTTTTCAGTCTTTGTTCTCTTTGCTTTTCAATTATGGAAGTTTTTATTGAAATAGCTTCTAGCTCAGAGATTCTTTTCCCAGTCATGCCCAGTCTACTCACGAGCCCATTAAAGGCAGTCTGCAGTTCTGCTGCAGTGTTTTTGTCTCTAGCATTTCTTTCTTCCCCCTTCCTTAGGATTACCATCTCTCTGCTTCCGTTGCCCATCTGTTCTTGCCTGCTGTCCTCTTTACCCATCAACGTCCTTAGCAGGTTAATTATAGTTGCTTTAAATTCTTGTCTGATAATTTCGGCATCCCCTCATATCTTGTTCTGATGCTTGTTCTGTCTCTTCAAATTGTGGGGGGTTTTGGGTTGGGTGTTGTGTTTTGTTTTGACCTTTTGGTATAGTTTGTATTTTTTCTCAACAGCTAGACATGATGTTTTGGTGGAAGGAATTATTGCTGGAAACAGGGCTTCCCTCTCCTCACTGCGGTGCTAGTGATGATGATGTTTCTGTAGGCTTGGAGTCCAGCATGAGGAGAAGTGGAAACTTGCCTCCAGCTAGGGATCTCCAACCATCATGTATGGGAACAAGAAACAAACCTTCATTGTTATGGTGCTACAATCGCAACGCTGCGTGTTCTTGCAGGATAACCTAGACTCTCCTGACTGGTATGCCATCCCACATTTTTATCAGGAAGTTCCTAGAGGATATGTTCCCCCAAATTAGAAAGTTAAAATAAGGCAGATGGTATCCAGTAAAGCTGGGATCTAACTCAAGAGAGAGGAGAGGATTGGTATGTGAGGTTGACAGCTGAGCAGAGGCTGCAGTCAGGAATGTCAGCCCAGAATGAAGAGTAGGATGGGGAGCTCTGAAAGGTAACCCCAAGGGGAAAATGGAACTGACAGATCATCTGATGAAACAGCTTAACTGTATGGGAATTTTGATTGAGATATATTTTAGAAGGGTTGGAGGTTGTGGGAAGATATTGCCACAGGTTTGAAGAAAATTATTACATTTAAAAAGAGACCATTATTGGGCCTCCCTGGTGGCACAAGGGGTTAAGCACCGCACTATGAAGCATTCGCAGCCACTGGTGCACGAGTTCAATCCCTGGCCAGGGAGGGGACCCACATGGCGCAGCAGACCCCTCTTGCCTCTCCCGCTGCTCCCCTCAGCAGTGTACCTCAGCCAATCTACCTGTTTTGTTCCCACTCTGTCTCTGGTGAATCCTCTCACCACCCCCACACCTCTGAGCCTGTACCCCAGTTATTGTATGCATAAATTAAAAAAATAAACATTTTTTTAAAAGATTTATTTATTTATGCACACAAGCACTGGGGTACAGGCCAGAGTTGTGGGGAGGTGAGAGGATTCACCACAGAGAGCAGGGAGCAGAACAGGCAGATCAACAGAAGCACACTGCTGAAGGGAGAAGCGGGCACAGCAGGAGAGGTCTGCCGCGCCATGTGGGTCCGCTCCCTGGCCGGCAGCAGGGATCGAACTCATGGTGCAGTGGCTGCGGTTTGCTTCATAGTGCGGTGCTTAACCCACTGCGCCACCAGGGAGGCCCCAATAAACATTTTTTAAAGAGAGAGAGAGACCATTATTACTTCAGCAAAAACGGAATACAAGAAAGAAATCACAGAAAATGACTTAGCTCAGCAACAAATAATACCAGGGCAGTCAATTCTAAATATGGGCTTCATTCAAGATCATTACTTCCCTGGGATGAAAGCAACAGAAGGAGATGTGGTATGAGATCAAACAAATGTTGTGTGCCATCGCTGGAATTCAGTAGATAATGGCAAAAGTTGTTAACCAGATTTTTTTTCTGGTTAACAAAAAAAATCTGTGGAACTCTGTTAGATGCTACAGATAGTGAATGCCAGCTACGATTTTTTCCTGCTTGCAGTTCTATGAGTTAGTAACTGTCTTATTGCAGCAGGTTGCCCACATGTTATCAAGTGTTTGTCTCACCTCTCTCGCCATCTGGCTTCCCTCGGGCTCTCCAGGGCCCACTGGTGTCGGTGTTGTGATTGTTTTCCCCATTCACTAGCCAGGTCAGAGATCAGACCCAGTGCCCCCAGGTTGGGCAAAAGATGGAGCAAGGAGCCTTGTGTGCGCTGCCTGAGTGTGGTTGGGTTGTAATTCACAAGGATATGGCTTTTTGCGGTATTTCCCAGGGTGAAGGGGCTGAATACCTGTTCTCCTATTTCAAAATCTTGAGACATCCTTAGAGCCGATGAAAGTTCTCAGGGATCCCACTTGCTGGGCAGAAATAAAACTCAGGGCAGAGATGAGTATCTTCTTAAGCCACCCATTTCTGATATCCAAGGGCATGAGTACGAATGTGCGTGAGTTAGCCTCGACAGATCAGAGGAGCAACCGTGAGACTCCCATAGAGGTGTGAAAATTTGTAACCCCCACTAGGTTCAGCAAGTACTTGAATGAGTCCTGAAAGCAGACAATGCACTAGCCTCAAGCCCTATTCAGCTGTCAACAGTACTACATGCAAAAGAGGAGAAATTTCAGCTGGGAAGGAGCAGAACCAGGATGTGACAGGAAGGGGGCAGCAGTGGTTCGGCTGGGCCCAGAACTCTCACCGGGAATAAGAAGGGTTGGGAGCTGTGCTCCCCCTCACAGGTAAGCTGAGTGTTATCTGCTTGGAGGGCCTTGAAGGGCCTTTGGTTGGTTTGGTGATGAAACCCAAGTACTCCCAGAAGCCTCCAGAACTGACCAAATGAGTAGATGGTCTGTACCAAGCTCAAGAACGTGGTTTCCCTGCCCAAGCCTGGAGCCTTAGGGACTCTCAATCCAGACTCCACCTGCCGAGCCCACAGGGAGGGGCTGTGGAGCCCATGTGTCGAAGGATGGGAAAAGGTGAGCTAAATACTGAGTGAGCAGGATCGAGAGGCCTGAAGGGAGGTGTCTGCTCCCTTTCATCTTCCTGCACTTTCACCTGTACCTATTTGTTAGATTCTCAGCATTCCAAAGAAATAAAGGTAGACTAACCCTCTCTACTGACCACCTGCTCGTTCACACGCATCGTCCAGCTGGGGTATCTCCTCGTAGCTTATCTATGTCTTGAAAGTGCCCACTTTTGTCCCTGCTGGATCTTTTGACTAGTTTAGATTCATGTCAGAAGCCAAGAGGTATTTTGCTGTTGAAAGTAAAGCACAGGCTGGACGTCTTCTCCACTGGCAGCACTGGGGTCAAAGGACCACTTGGGGAAGCCCAGGTAGCACACCGGCTCAGCAACCTTTTTCACTGCTCAGCCAGAACATGACAGGCAGCCTCTCTGCTTTATCGGTTCCCAAAGACCAGACAGAGGGTCCTTTGGTTCTAAGTACTCTGAAAGCATGGAACACTTTGATACTTCGAATATAATTTATTCTGACATAATTTAATATGCTTTCCTCTTAAGCTAAATAAGACTGGGATCCACAATGTTTGCCAAAGATCCACCGATTTTCTTGAAACGGTTGTAACTATTCATTGTAAGGACCAGAATTCTCAGTTTCTTACTTATTTTTTTAAAAGATTTATTTATTTATACATACAAGAACTGGGGTATGTGCCAAAGTGTGGAAAGTGAGAGGATCCACCAGAGACAGAGCAGGGAACAGAACAGGCAGATCTACTGAAACACACTGCTGAGGGGAGCAGCGGGTGAGTCAGGAAAGGTCTGCCTGTGCCATGTGGGTCACCTCCCTAGTCTGCAGCAGGGATTGAACTCGTGCTGCAGTGGCTGTGGTTTGCTTCATAGTGTGTTGCTTAACCCAATGCGCCACCAGGGAGGCCCAGTTTCACACTTATTTTTCACCAGGAAATTTCTCATGGCGACCACAAAAGTGGGCACTCATCTGATAAAATTTCTTTGTGCAATGGCCCTCTCTCCTGTCACTCATATGACCTTGGAGTTGATGACTATTCAGCTAGACAAAGACATGTGTAGAATCCAATCAATTGTCATTTTGATGGATTCAAATGGACTCATGGGTTGGAGGAATGCTGTGGCTAGGACGGAATTCATAATAAAGTCAAGTAAGGGAAGCCCTGGTGGCGCAGTTGGTTGAGCGCCTCACTGTGAAGCATCTGCGGCACAGGAGTGTGAGTTCAATCCCCGGCCAGGGAGGGGACCCACATGGCGCAGCAGACCTCTCCTGCCTCGCCCGCTGCTCCCCTCAGCAGCGCATTTTAGTCAATTTTTCTGTTCTGCCCCCAACTCTGTCTCTGGTGGATCCTCTCACCTCCCGCACCTCTGGCATGTACCCCAGTTCTTGTGTGCATAAATAAATCTTAAAAAAATAAAGTCAAGTAAATACATAGATCCCATCCAGTGCTTGCCAGCCTGTTTTGGGGCTAGGTGCACAATCATTAGACTTAAGAATAAGGTACTATGGGGCCCTCCCTGGTGGCGCATTGGGTTAAGCAACGCACTGTGAGACAAACCGTAGCCACTGCAGCATGAGATCGATCCCTGCTGCCGGCTGGGGTGGTGACCCACATGGCGCAGCAGACCTCTCCTGCCTGGCCCGCTGCTCCCCTCAGCAGTGTGTTTCAGTCCATCTGCCTGTTCTGCCCCCTGCTCTGTCACCTCTCACCCAGGGAGGTGGATCCTCACCTCCCTGCACCTCTGGCATGTACCCCAGTGCTTGTATGCATAAATAAATAAATTGAAAAAAAAAAAAGAATGAGGTAATATGTAATTTAAACTCAAGCAACTTAATCAGTAAGAACACCCTGTCAAATTGTGGTTAATCCTTTAGAGTCACTTTACCAATAAGTGCTTACTGCAAGAAGAAATTTCCCTTCAGCTATGTTTCAAATGTTAAGAAAACCAGTTCATTCCTTTTCCATGGTTTGAGTTAATTTGAGCCAGACAAATGATGTCATAGTGAATTAATTTGTCATCAAGGTTACTGGGAAAAATCAATTTCCTCTGACAAATTTAACTTGTAACTCCAAGGAAACAAGCACCGGGTTCTACAATAAACATTCTTTCAAATGTAGTTACTAAAACAAACATATTAGCCTTAAGATTAGGAGTCAAAATGCTAGAAAATATAAAAATAAATCTTTCAATCTGACAGCAAAGCTCTTGGCATTTTTAAAAGCAAGCTAGATGGAATTTCAACTCTGATGACAAGATACAGAATGTGGGTAGAATTAGCTTAGATTATTTGTTCACAGGTGTGTAAATATTCACTATTATTTCCTTTTCAACCCTAATAAGATGTAATGACTACCTCCGGACTTGTTTTTACAGAACACCTGTATCAACAATCTCTCATATTTTTCCCCCAGGATTCTTCTTTAGCAACAGTTAACTGGGTCTTGGAAATTCTGTTCCTCCCACATTTTCTAGGCAAAACTGAATGAAAGAATTTGTAGTTTATAATTCATGTTTCACCATTCGGATTCCTACTCACATGGTGATGGTGGAAAAGGCTCTGTGTCCCAGAGAACCACAGTTTATGTTCTTCTATCCTGCCAGAATCTCTGGTCAATTGACCAACTGAAAGGAAATCTCAAACTTTACTGGAAATTCTGTTATGAATTGCTCCCTTCGGGGGGATATGGATTGAATTGTGTTTTCCAACAAGGATAAATTGAAGTCCTAATCTCCAGGACCTCAGAATGTGACCTTATTTGGAAATAGGGTCTTTGCAGACTTAACCCAGTTAAGATGAAGTCATTTGTGCGGGCCCTAATCCAATAGGAGGGAAACTTGGACACAGATACATACAGAGGGAAGACAGTGTGAAGACACAAGGAGGACACCATGTGGAAGTGGAGGCAGAGTTTGTACCGCTGCAGCTGCAAGCCAGAGAACACTAAGGACTGGCTGTGACCAGAAGCCAGGAGGGGGCAAGGAGGGACTCTGCTGTCCCAGTGAGCTTGGCTCTACAACGCCTGTGGGAGGGTGACTGCTCTAAGTCCCTGGTTGGTGGTACTTTATTATGGCAGCCCTAGTGCATCTTTAAACATGAGGATGATTTACAATGGAGAGCAGAGATAATAAAGCGAATCAAACCCATGGTGTTACTGTTCTGTGAAATCTAGGATTAACCTGTGCCTGTTGGCATCTGTTTTAGGCTGCGTTCCCCCTGGAAAGCAGACCTGCCGTGATGGCTTAGGGCCATCTTACTTTGATAAGAATCCAAGGGATGGGCTTCCCTGGTGGTGCAGCAGCTTGAGTGCCACACTATGACACATCCACAGCATAGCATGGCGAGTCCGATCTCCGGCCAGGGAGGGAACGCACATGGTGCAGCAGCACATCTCTCCTGCCTTGCCCGCTGCTCCCCTCAGCAGTGTGTTTCAGTTGATCTGCATGTTCTGCTCCCCACTCTGTCTCTGGTGAATCCTCTCACCTCCTGAGACTCTGGTCTGTACCCCAGCTCTTGTATGCATAAATAAAGTTAAAAATAAATATAAAGTTAAAAATAATTGGTTCACTTAAAAAAAAAATCCAAGGGAACAGGAGTAAAACAAGAAAACAACTGAGGCTCCATCCTGCGTGTCCCTTGGAGGAGCCTTGTGGAAGGTGGCAGAGAGTTGTCTGCCCAAGGAGTGGATGGGAGAGCATTGGGTTTTGCCTGTGCGATGTCAAGCTGCTTAACCTTCAGGGTCTGTGCATAAATGAACACAGAATGGTGCCTGAGGGGTCGTTTGTCAGGAGTCTGAAAAGCAAGAAATGTAAGAAGCAAGAGATGGAAGATGAGAGGCGCCATCAGGCCTCACCTGTGTGAAGCTGGTGTCTACAGCAGACATTAGGATGGGCAGAGAGGGTGTGCGTGGGACATGGCGTTATCCAGAAGGATTTGGAGAATTTGTCTTAGTAAAGTCGTGAGTAATTAATTTAAGTTTTAAAGTGCAAGTCTAATGGTGTTTAGTCTGTAAACACCATTGGAACGTTTAGAAGAAATCAATCATCCTATTAATTTATTAGCTTTATAAGAATTATTTAAGCACCTGGGGAAGCTGACTAGCCAGGCAACTGTGTCACTCTAAAAAGGAAATTGAGTATATGGGCTTTATCAATACAGTTAAAATACTTAAATGAATTTAAAAATCTATTGAAAATATTGTTGTGGAAACTTGCGAGACTGATGAATAGAATGCTGTTTCTAAATTGAACTTAAAATTTTAAGGGAAACCAGACCTTTGCATAATTTGAATATTAAGTTTAAATTTTAAAGTAGCTCTTGAATATTCATGTCTGTACAAAAAAAAGCCACTCCTAAGACTGAAAAAATTCATAATTAAATCTTTCCATCCTGTGCAAACCAGCACTCTTACTTATACTGTTCATCTGAAAAACTGATGAATTTTGGGTTCTTCAAAAGAGGGATACGTATGTTATCTATTTAATTTGCAGCTTACAATTGCTATCAGTTGGGGGGTCTTTGGTTGCAAACAACAGAGATCGATTTTGGCAAAGCAAAGGGAATTTACTGGAAAGATTCTGAGTAGCTGAGAGAATCACAGGAAAGGCTGAGCTGGATCCAGCGTGTGAAACGGACAGAAGCCAAGTCAGCTCTGGGAGACTAAGCAGGCTGTGTAGATTCGGCTGCAGGTGGCTTCAGTGGCAGTTGTCTGAAGTCACTGTAGCTCTTGTCTGCACAAGAGACCTTAACGCTGGGAGTGGGCGCACACACAGTCCATGGAAAGGCTGGAGGACTGAGCTTCAGACCATGCAAGACTGAACTGCCAAGGGAAAGCTAACTTCACCGCTGTCAGGAGGGTCCAACCAGCTGTCCTTCCTCCTCCACTACTCGTAGAGCTTCTTAGTTTCTCAAAGGCTAGAGGGACTAGAAGTCAAGCCACGTTCTCCCGACATGCATCAGAGAGTGTTCCTTACCACAACGGCCGGCCCAGAGTCCTCCGCCCAGATGCTGACTTGGTCCTGGTTATCCCATTGCTGCTGAAACTGCCTCGATACCTAGCAGTACGGAACAATGGCCATATTACTATGTCATTATCTTGACATGTTCTTGAGCTTTTCCAGTTTCAACTTGCACCCAGAGACTCGGAAGAGACCTGGAGAGATCCTTGGAAGAGAAGTGTGTGAGAATCACCTGGGGAGGTGGCTCCTGGCCCCTGAAGGAGACCACGGGAGCCATTATCTTGATGCAGCATATTTTGCACTTTTTCCGTTGTCTTCTGCCCTAGCTCTCTGGGACCTGCCTAACCCTTCCTTGTGGCTCCCTGCCAGGAGTTAGCTTCGACTTGTGGCAAGGCTTCAGGCTCCCCTCTTCTGGCTGACCATGTTTGACTGGGCACTTGCCCATGAGGGGATGGGTGATTTTTGGAGAGCTATTGGAGCAGACTTTCTTTTCTCTCTCAATGCACCAATTCTATTTTTTAAAAAGCCCCTCACACAGAGTCTGCTATTTTTTGCCTTTGTGCAGATGAATGGGAGGTTCTAGAGCATGTACCCTTAAGAGACTGGGGGTCTCTGGATACCCTTTGGTTGTGCACTAACGGTTCTGCAGGTCAGGAAATGTCAGCTTGGGAGGTGGGGGCTATGACATCCATTCTGAACGATGGGAGAGCTTCAGACTGACACTCATTCAACTGCCAAGTGTCGCTTGGCCTCCAGATGTCCTTATTTCTTATTGTCTGTGTCAGCGGGAACAGCAGTGCCTGAGGATCAAATTTGAATTGTGATGGCAACAGAGTACAACATCTCTCCCCCCAAATCAGTTCCTGCTCATTTAACTCCTTCCCTAATTCTGATGGAAGTTTGTGCCGGATCTGCAAGTCAGGGTCTTGGAGGCAGAAAAGAAGTTTCTGGCTAAATAGTGCAGGAAGCTAGAGACCAACCTGCTGGAGAAAGTGCTGCAGTGAGGGATGAGCAGCACGGAGGCCTGCAGGGACCTAATTCCAAGGGCAAGAAAGCCACAGGCTACATCTCTCACGCCCTCTGGCTTTCCTAGACGTGGGTGCCTTCTGCACGTGTCCAGACACAGATCTGCTCTTGGCCCACAGAAGGGCAGATTGTGAATTAGGGGAGCTAGCAGGGAGCAAGCGCTTCGAGATGCTTCTTAGGACAAATGGTTCAAGGGGATGAATACACTAAACCTAAGTAGAGGAACATTCCAATCATAAGAAAACAAGCCCCTGGGTGGAGGTGGGGATGAGGTAAGTGGAAAGACATGATGTCATCACTCAAGCAGGGGTTGATCTCTCTGCCACCCCCTCCCCTTTGCCCTTTTCCTCTGTGTCTCCTCCCTTCATCACCCTTTACTGCTTCCTTCCCTCTCTCCCCTCCTCTGAGCTCAGGGTGAGCTCTCTCCTTGCTATCCACATGACTCTTGAGGGCATCTTCTCTTTTCCCAGGGTCCTTCTGGAGACCCACGCCTGCAGGGTATCTCAACTCTAAGATGAATTCACTAACACTGAAGTACAAACATCCAGTAAGACATGAAATCTATTGGTTTCCAAGGGCACTAACTACATTGACCTATTGACAGGTGATGATTATGTCTTGAAACATCCACACGAGGGTGTTCAATAGTGGCACTTTCTTCCCCTCCTCTGGGTGGGTGCTTTCTGTGTTCATCAGGTCTAGTGTAAAGTCCTTGAAATCACATTTGATAGGTCCATGCAAGGTCAGAGAGTTCAGGAGTCAGCTGAGTAGAAGAGTAGCTGGGTGGGAGGCAGGGATGGGGTTAACCCATCAGCGAGTCTGGCTGTGTGGTGGGCTGTGGCACTGCGCATGCCCCTTGCAGCAGGTGGTCAGCAGACATGGGGCAGGACTCTCCTGCCTGCTCCTTTGTCTTTGCTCCACTGACTCAGGACTCATTCTCCTGTCCTCTAGGCCTTTGCAGCTGCTGCTGACTTTCTCCACAATTCCCCATCCCTGCCCCTGCATTCCTTCCCCAGCCTCCTTGCACTTCCTGGTAATTCCATCACCAGGCATTTGATCCAATTTTGGATCCATGACTTCCCGGGAATGGCAGATGGAAGGCACCAGAGGCCCCAATGAAGGGCTGGTTTGGGACTTAGCCTGTGTCAGACTGTGATGCTGGATGCAGAGGAGGAGCCATAGCAGAAAGGCCCCCCTTGTTCACCTGCAAGTCCCTTTAGGGCAGGAGTGGGCCAGTTCTGGCCATGCTGTGTCCCCAGCACTAAGTGCTGTCCCTGGAGCAGAGGGGACACTTTATCAGCTGTGTTAGTGTTGACCACTGTCCCCTCCTGCCCAGGCTCTTGTTCCCATGGAAGTGTGCCCAAAGCAAACCCTGTGGGCACTAGAACCATCCATCAGGGGTATGTCCACCTTAGCGCTTGCTTTCTAAGGAACCCTCCGGCACAGGTATAATATATTGCGTTTTTGGGCCCATCTTCTCATTGGGTATCCTCCACTGGGCCACGCGGGGCAGGGTCCACACTCTTCACGATGCAAGTGGCCAGGTGAAGGGCCCAGGATCCTCCCGCTGCCTCCACCAGCACGGGGCTTCTGATGGGAGGCCCTATTCAAAGAATTCCAAGTCCCATTGCATGCACTGTCATCAAGACAGAATAGCTTTGCCCAAAATAGGGACCTATGCACGATTAACACGAAATCTGGGGGCCCTGCTCACTTGCTATGTGAATAGAATCTGTGTTTTGGAGGATAATGGACAGAGTCTCAGAAGTCATTTTCAACCCTTGCGAGTCAGCGAAGGTAAATATCTGCCCGTCTCCTGCATCTTAAGGAACCAGGGTCTCAGATGCAGGAGGAAAACTTACCACCAAAAACTCCCATCTCTGGCTTCAAGGTCATCTTGCTGTGACACTCATGTGTCCAAACCTTCTCCATGTTTCTGCAGACCTGCAGTGTACCTCACCAAGACAGTGAGTCCACTCTCCTCTGTCCTGACCCATCCCACCAAGTCCAACCTGACTCTTCAGTCTAGTCCCGTGTCTTATGACCCAAATGAAGAGCTTAGCTCTCAGGTCACTGAGAAGATTCCCCCTCTGCTCTCCTTACTCTCTTCTCTGCTGGCGTCCTCGTGACACCGCCCTTATACGCCCGTGTCTAAGCCCAGGTGCGCCCACTTGCACGTGCCCATGCCCTACTTGAGGTAGCACGTGCGTGCAGGGCCGCAGGTGTCCATCTTCACACCAGTGGCGGGTGTGCCCTACAATGGGCAGGTAAGCCTTTTGTTCCTGCTAAAGTGTCCTTTGTCAGTTTAATTGACAGGCCCCTGGTAACGACCCTAAAAGGAGAGAGGAAATGTTTTCCCCCCCTGCCAGCTGCTTGTCATGACGTGGAGAGCGAAAGCCAGCTACCCCTGGCTCTGCAGTCTGCAGGCTGTGTCCTTTCCCGGCCACTGTCCTCCTGATGGGCACCCCCTCACCTTCTCTTGGCTACTGAGAATGACTGCAGCTGAGCAGAGCACTGCTTTCCTCTGCCCATTATCTCAGTCCTCAAAGTGCATCCAGTGGTCGGGTGTTTCACTGTGGTGAATTTATATAAAATATAAAACACTTCCTGCTTTTGCTCTTCACTCACAACCATTACTTCTCACAGCATCCCTGAACTGCAAGGACAGCTGTTAAAGCAAGGGTCTGTCACCCAGTCCCGGTCTGCTTGCCTTTAACCCATCACTTGTTGGTTCTTTTTAAACCCCTGTCCTAGAAACAGTTAAAAAAAGTGTGCACTTTCCGGGGAGGCCAAGGGCTGGCCCCGCCACAGTGAGTCCATGGTGTTTCTCGGGGGGGGGGGGGGGGGGGGAGGCATTGAAGGCCGTTGCTGGCTTCCAGCTGTTCTGCATGTATCATTTTTGCCTTAATTCAAGAATGAGACCTAGTGCAAATCAGGGTCCTGGAGGTGGAATTACCTCTGGGATGGTGCCAGGGCTAGTCACCTAATCAGCTCCCTCAAAGGGAATTCCTGCAGGTGCCGGACTCAGCCGTCCCCACGTTGGCCACACCTGGGCACTCGCCGGAATTTGTGGATGGCACTGAGACATGACTGGCAGAAGGTGGGCCTGGGCTGGCCCCTGAGAGAAGAAAATTCTGACCTTGATTTTACTCTGTCAGCCCAACCACCCCAAGAATTCCCTGCCTAGAAGAGCCTGTTCCTAGTAGCCCAGGTCATGAATTTTGGAGGCTGATGTGTCTCCCTACTGCTTGTGCAAAGGAAATGTCTCCCCCAGTTGGGCTGAAGCAGGTGGGAGACTGACAGGAAGACACTGAGGTGACTGGTTTTGCCGGCAGGGAGGGTGCGAAAAGAGAAAGCAAAACAACTTACACAGAACAAGCGGGAGGTTTTCCCTGCAAGCAGCCAGAGATGGCAGCAGTGAGGCTCTCTGCTCAGAACAGGGCCTGGGGCTTGGGCCCCCACTGGCCTTTACTTAGGAGGCTGAAGAGGGCAGAGAACGGCTGGTGGGCCGCTGCGGGATAATCACCCTCACAGCTAGGCCAGGAGTTCATAAAGCTTTAACAGTGGTGGCTACCTTTCACAGCCTAGCCCTTTAACCCTAGCAGACTCCCCACGCCTCTTTTAGACGACTATACTTCCTAGCTAGCACAGCAGGAGCTACACAGGCTGGTAGGCTCAGCCCTCTGCCTCAGGGGAACCAGGGCTGTCTGTCATCCTGCTCCCTCAGCCCAACGCAAGGGACCCTGAGGCAGTTCAAGAGGCAGGCAGCATAACGTGCAGGCAGTCCCTCAGCACCACTGGCATTAGGCTCTAGTGGCCTCACAACTCACCTGAGCTTTCAGAGCCTGAGCTGAAGAGGGAGGACGTGGTAGTCGATGCAGGGTGGCCACGTCTTCTTTGGCGCACACACAGGTATGAAATTGGCCAAGGCTGCAGTCCTTACCACCAGGCTAGAGGAGAGACAAGCACTGCCCGCCCGTTGTTCTCGTTACCGCGAAGCCAGCTTAGCTCTCGGGCCACTGGGCCCCAACAGTTGGCAAAGTTGTTTTTAGAAGGAGAGATCACCTGGGCTCCACCACCAAGGAAAGATCCACTTCAGGGCTTCATATTAGCAATGAGGCCAACCTAAGGAGGCAACACCTGCGATACTAATTGTTTCAGGCGTAGGAGCAATGAAGGTCAAGTCCTGGGACCCCAGTTTCTGGGGTTCCCAATTTAAATGCTCTTCCTCCCCCATTCGACTCCGTTGTCCGCTTTCTATGGGGTTCCACCTCAAGGCAGGCTCTGCTCTTGGTCTAACCTGACTCTCCCTCCCCTGGAAGGCATTTTAGATTCTGGACCCCCAAAATATTTCCTTTCTCTTTAGGGAAATTCTCCTGTTTGTTTTCAGTCCAGTTCAACCTCTAGCTCCTCCACAGTTGATCCATGATTCTTCCACCTGGTTTTCATCTTTTTTGGGTAAAAAGGTTCCTAAAAGGGAGGCAAAACACTACTTCCATCCCTCTTAGGTTTTTTTTTTTTTTGAAGATTTATTTATTAATGCATAAAAGAACTGGGGTACAGGCCAGAGTCGTGGGAAGTGAGAGGATTCACCAGACAGAGCGGGGAACAGAACAGGCAGACTGACTGAAACACACTGCCGAGGGCAGCAGTGGGCGAGGCAGGAGAGGTCTGCTGCGCCATGTGGGTCCCCTCCCTGGGCAGCGGCAGGGATCAAACTCGTGCTGCAATGGCTGCAGTTTGCTTTGTAGTGCGTTGCTTAACCCACTGCGCCACCAGGGAGGCCCCCCTCTTAGGTTTTCACCTAGGATGCTAACAAAAAGATTAACAAGAGCAAAAGGAACAATTTATTAATGTATTAGTGCCCACCCAAAAGAGAAACCGAAAGGCCAGAGTAACTCCAGTTGCAGGCTTGGACCTCCTGCTTATATAGTATCTTCAACAAGGGACGACACAACCGTAGAGAAATGACAGGACAAGGGAAAGTAGTCTGGGCCTGGCAAGGGCAGCAAAAGGAATGGGAAATGCGTGGGAAGAACGAGGAGAGAGTGAGGTCTGTTCGTAGATTCCTCAGGTCCCTTTTCTGGCTTACATGTGTCTGTCCCCAGTAACAGGAGAATTTACATCCTGTCTTTAGGCAGAAAAGGGAAAAGGTAGAGCTTTCCTGCATTTGGTATTCTCAATTGCCTTCAGTTCAAAAAAATTATTACACCAAAGTGGCATATTTTTGGCTGGCATAGTCTGCGTCCCTTCATTCTGTTTCAGGCTCTTCCTTTCCTGCCCATTTCATCCATTCTGGCCTAACCTCTGTGCCTCTCTCTGGGGCTTGCCCCCTAGCTGGCCTGGGCCTCATGCTGGAGCATCACATTGTTCTGTGCAGGATACAGATGACAATGGAACGACTGTGAAGCTGGAGAGGCTGGCACACCGGAGCAGAAGGTGAGGACGGGGTCCTCTCTGCAGAGCTGTGTTGATCCACTTTTTTTGGGGGGGCAGGGGAACATGTGCTGCTCTCACAAGAGGTCAAGCCCTGGCTGCTTTTCTTTTTTATCTGATCAGCTTTCTTTAGGTTTTTAAGGGATGAAGTTCTGTTCCCACAATCCCTCAGATATGCAAATGTTTGTAATTATGAGTTATCCTAAAGTTCAACTCCCTTTGACCTACCTTCACAAGCTCCCTGAGAATTAGAAAGCTTGGCCCCCCACCCCATTAAATCAATGGCCAATGCTTGACTCAGCTTCTTCCACTTTCAGATTTACACTGAAAATTTCCAATGTGTGCACAAAGCAGCCTCCTCTCTTTGTCAACGCCAATAAATCACAGCTAGAGCCAGGGGACCTGAACGTAAAATGCAATGTCTGGCACCACTGGAGATAAAATAAATTACCTGTTATCGCGGGAGCAGGTCATTTTGCTCCTCCACCCTCTTCTGGTGACTTCAGTGATTGATTTTGCTAAACTCGGATGAAGCAGAAGGGCGTTCAGGTGCAGGGCTTTCGAGTGGTTGGGACAAGAGATGAGATAATGGCGCCTTTGCAAAGGAAGGTGAAGAGAACCTTAATTCTTGGCTTCCCGAGGGCCTATGCTTAGTCCCTCATGGGGCTCACTTGACCCTTCTTGCTTCCAGATTTAGAGAGACTCTACACTATCTATTTAAGAGACACGGCTTTTTTGTTTAGGGACATTTAAGTGGGTTTGTAAAAAAATCTTTCAGAGGGCAACACAGTTATGATTTGATTTAACTTGAAAGAGACCTCCCACCTCTCACAGGAACTGCATGGAGACTGGAGTTCTTCTTTAGTATGAGAAGATGAAGACCTTGCTGAAATAAAACATTACTATAAAAGGATTAATAATTACGGGCCATGATCAGCGGGTGGTGGGTGGAGGGGGGTGTTGGGTCGCAGGCGGGGGGGTTGCGGGGGAGAGGTAGGGTGTTGGGGTGCGGGCATTGGGAGTCCAAGAAGCTCCACCTTTCACCATGGAGTTGGCTATGAGCAACACTCACTGCCTTGGAGATTGTTCCTCATCATGCCTCTTACAGTACGTTCTAGGAAAGTCCAGGTTCTTGGCAAGCAAAGACATGATCTGGGCAGAAATATGCCCCTGGGCTTAGTGAGCGTGGCCGCGGGACATACAGCCAGGTTAACTAACTGTAGGTTAGAGAGCAGGACAGGTGTTGGATGAGATACGCCATGAGACTTCCCGGCTGAGGAGCCCAGTCTACAGTGGTGACAGGAATGAAGAATAAGCTATTGGAGCATCGGGGGCCTTCGAATAAGCCTTCTAGTCATTGGGATGCCTTCAGTTGCCAAGTAAAAGAAAAGCTTGTAACTGAAAACTAAAGGCTGAAGCATAAATGTATTTATTGTTTTCTTAGTAAAAAAGTCTAAAGGAAGGAAGTTCTAGGGCTGGTTCAGGGGCTTGCTGACGTCATTGTGGACTCAGCCTCTTCTACCTTTGTTTTTTACCTGCACAGTCTGACGTTTTGCCCTTTGGCTTATTGTCTTCTGATCTCAAGATGGCTCCCTCAGTTCCAGCATTGCATCCAAATTCAAAAGCAGGAAGCAGCAGGTAAAAGGTTTTTCTTTTCTGATGCCCGTTGAAGTATCGAAAAGCATCTCGGGAAACATGCCTTCATATCTCATGGATCACAACTGGGCCACAGGGCTATGGATTTTTTTTCTAGGAAGGTTGGGAAAACAAGATTTTCAGCTTCTCAAGAGGAAGACAGGTGAACAGGTCTGGAAATGATTTAGGATAGCCAATTCACAGTGAATCCCTCAAGGCCCAAGATAAGGGATCAGCTGTAAAAGGAAAAATAAAATAGTTCCTGAGCCAGGAGGCACCAGTCTCTGGATGACCTTCTCACCTAACCTCCTAGCCCCATCACCCTATTTTTAGGTGAGGGTTGTATTCATTAGCTATTCTCTTTCTGCTCTAATAACCCTGATTTTATTAAGATTCCTTGAGGGTGTTGAATGAGCTGTCCAGTGTAATGTAATTAATTTAATGAGATCCATTTGGTAAAGGCAGCTGTGGCTCATCTCCTTTTTATGGTTGGCGGACATTTGTTGGCTAGGTAAGCGCTCATGCTCACAGATTTTGATGGAAGTTTAATTACACCAATAAACTGGTGTCCTTGGTCTCTCAGTGTGTTCCCAGTGTGCACGCCAGATCCTCCATGTGTGCTAAGACAAAGGGACTTCTTGACAAGGACTGACATCAGCTTCGCTCGGGTCATCAGCCCTAGGAGGACTGTGGAGAAAAAGAAATTGGGCCCCTGCGGTCCCTTCCATATCTTCCTCTGCCCCTGGTGGCCATCACTCCCTGTTCTGGCTCACCTGACGCTGGCCCGGCTTCACCTCTTGGAGCTGTTCAGCTTCCTGCCCCTGCTCAAAGCGCTGTTCAAAGAGGGCTGACTTACCCGTGCTAACATATGAATGGGTGCTGGGGGGACGTGGCCCCCAATGCCAGGTCAGGTATGGGCGCTCAGTGCAGGTTCCTTGGGTGGGCAGCCTCAGGACGCAGCTGAGCAAAGGTTCTTCCTAGTTGCAAGTCATAGTCCACTCAGTGTTATAGGGCAGGGAGAGGGGCACCTCAGGACTTTCAAATCTGCTTTTTTTAAGTGTTTTGTTATTTGCTCCATTAAGATAAACATATAAGATTTTTAATGGAAAGGAACTTTAATACAATTAGGGTATGATATAGAAAGAACAAAGAATACAGTTAATAAGTTAAGCACTTAAAATTACCCATCTCCTTGAGGGTAAAAGTTTAGCTAAATAGGATTGGCTTAAAGCAAGGCCTAAAAGCTTGCTACAAGTTTAAAGGACCTTTCAGTAGAGACCATAGAAAAGGGTCAGAAAGAGTCAGACAAATCTGGGAGGAAAGGAGCAAAATCAAAAGCAAGATGACAGCTGCCATTGTTCACCTCCCCACGGGTCTCTCACCCACATCTGTTCCAACCAGTCCAAGACCAAGAAGCAAGCGCAGTTTCTTCACATGTCCCTCTGCTCCACGTACCTCCTCCAGGTCTCCTTGCTGCTCTCCATCCTGCTTCCTTCTTCCTCCCAGCCTTCTGTATTCTTTTCTTCTCTCTTCAACATTTTCTTATCCCTGCTCAGCTCCACCCACTTAGGGCAGAACCAGGATTTTGGAACTTCTCCCTTTCCTGGGGTCCAGCTGTTACAAAAGGAGCTGCACATCAGGGGCTTCGTGGCTCTATTCCAAGGTCACGGGCTCTGGTGGGAACCAAGGGGACAGGGCGAACCCAGGTCCTGGCAAGGGACTGACCAGCAACACGAGGGGCAGTTTCCTCTCTTTCTCTCTCTCCCTTCCTCCCTCCCTTATCTGCAAAGGACCAAACAATAAATATTTAGGTTTTGGTCTCTTTAAAAAAATGAAAATGATTATGGCTAATCTGTGATAAATAGCAACATTTTATTTATTTTTCACTATGCAAAATGTTTCATTTTTCTCCTAGAACTATGGACATAACTGTCTACATATCCCCACCGGAGAATATAAATTCCGTAAGACAGGCTTTGCTTGTGAGGCTCCCCGAGGTTTCGGACTTACGTGTGTTCTGCTCTGTTCCGGGAGGCACACAGCTGATTCACTGGACAAGGCCTCTCCTCTCCTGGAGCTGACGGCCTAGTGGGGACCTCAGCAAGCCAGCGGCAAGCACAGCAGCCTAGAAGCCCAAGCTTCTGCAGAGGAGCTGCTGGCTGCCCCAGGGCCAGAGTCCAAGAGCACAAAGCATAAAAGTTTTAAATAAAGACAGTGTGATATTGTGATATAAGAAATATTTGGGTTTTGTTCCTGGCTCCTCATACAGGAGCTTCTAAAATCCTTGTAATTTCCTGATAGGGATGCAGGGAGCTTATTTTTCACAATCCGTCTTTGTCCTGGGTTCTGTTGTAGAGCTTCTAAAAACCTTGGTATGTTGGGCTGAGCAGAATGTCTTTTTGGATGCTAATGAGGTGACTTTGCTGGGCCCCTGGATAGCTGCTGGATGGGGGCTGGTTGCTAGAGAAACCAACCAGGTGCTGGAGGTGGTAACTTCCAGCACACAACCTGCTCCAGGGAGGGGAGAGGGGCTGGAGGTTGACTGAGTTGACAGATGGTTTAATCACCTGTGCCTACGTAATGACACCTCCATAAGAGCCGTAAAGGATGGGTTTAGAGAGGTTAGGGATACACCGATGTGCCGGGGGTGGCACACCCTAAACTCCCTAGGAGCAGAAAAGCCTGTGCTTGGGGCCCTTCTGGAACCTGCCTCTGTACCTCTTCATTTGGCTGTTCATCAATATCCGTTATAAAATCCCTCCTATTAAGCCAGTGATTAAAGTGTCTCCCTGGGTCCTGAGTCATAGCAAATCATCGCACCTGAAGACGGGGCTATGCCAACCTCTGACTTGTAGCCAAATCAGACGGAAGCATGGCTAACCCGTCTTTGTCCTGGGTTCTGATGGGGGGGACCCACGACTTGAGGTCGGCATCTAAAGTAGGGACACTGAGCCCATGGGTCGGTGCTACCTCTGAGGAGTTAGCGTCAGGTACTGCAGAACACAGTGTCCAGAGACTTAGAGCATTGTTTGGTGTGGAAAACTCGCACCTCTAGTGTCAGGAGTGTTTAAGAAGAAACTGAGTCACAGGAAATATGGGTAGCCTCTAGGGTCAAAATAGAATTTGAAAGAAAGCCTTGGAGGAATAAGGAAGACTACAGAGATAACGGCAACAAATCCCAAAGGGGACTAATCTAACATCCCAACAGGACATTCCTGGACAAGGGTAATGAAAAAGTCCTCTAAGGGCTGAGATGCCGGATGTGATTCTGGGCACAGAGTCATTAAGACAGCGGGTGGGGGCCTCCCTGGTAGCGCAGTGGGTTAAGCAGCGCACTATGAAGCAAACCACAGCCACTGCAGCATGAGTTCGATCCCTGCTGCCGGCCAGGGAGGTGAACCACATGGCACAGCAGACCTCTCCTGCCTCGCCCGCTGCTGCCCTCAGCAGTGTATTTCAGTTGATCTGCCTGTGCTGTTCCCCACTCTGTCTGGTGGATTCTCTCAGCACCCCCCTCCACACACACCTCTGGCCTGTACCCCCGTGCTTGTATCATAAATAAATAAATCTTAAAAAAAAAAAAGCGGGTGGGAGAGACCGCTGAGAACTAACCAATCACAAAGACTGAAGGGGCTTTAGAATGATTAGGAAAGGTCTAGATTGCCTGAGGCATGACTTTCGGGCTTCCTTGGCCCTCCCTGCCTGGTCCGTGGGCCTGGATTCCCAGTTTGATTCTGTTCCTTTTCTCCTTCATATGTTTCCTAATATCTAAATAAATCGCCTCTTTCCGCTTGCTTGCCTGAGCGTCAGCAAGTTCCTGCCGCGGCTTTGTTAGACACCACCGAGGTGTTCTAGTGGCTGGGACTCAGCTCTGCCACCGCAGTCTAGGTCCATTCTTGGCAGGGGCCGAGACCTGAAAAACCTGTTGTCTCAACGGGAGACTGAGAGACAGATGAGTGAGGGCGCTGCCTCTCTCCTCTTATTCACTACCGTTAGTGCCTTATTGCTGTCGGAGCTTCTCCACTGCTGCCCTAAACCCCATTCCCATATTCGAGAAGCCGGGCCTGCAGGCCTCTCGGGTATAAAACCACCAGCGCTGCCCTGGCTCTGGTCACTCTCCTCACGCATGCAGTCCAGCAGGGACGGTGACTCTGCTGGCCCTTCGGAGGGAGTCCTGTCTTAAGTGCACCTTCTGACCAGACGCATTTCCAAACGCAGTGGAGCAACCGCGGCAGGCGGGCAGGGGGCCGGGAGCCTGGCAAGCCCACCAACCCCCCCCCCGTGACTCTTTGGGCTCTTTCTCTGGGCTCTCTGGCATTCCCACACCTGTCAAAAGAGCTCTCACCTCCTCTGCAGTCACACCGCTCGTCCTCACGCCTGCTGCTGCGGGGCTTGAGCCCGACTCTAGGCTCAGGTGTGCACGTACACGTGCATGCACGCCCATACCTCAGGTGTCCATAGTCAGGCACACGTGCCCCATGCGCACCGCGTTCTGCGCTGACACTGTTAAGGCAGCAGGTGATAGCCACAGAGGCTAATGGTGCGAAAAGCCCGATTAAAACCACAGAAAGTTTTTTTAATCAAAAGACCTTTCCGGGAAGTAAAATTAAATAAAAATTTGGGCCTCCCCTGGTGGCGCAGTGGGTTAAGCAGCGCACTATGAAGCAAACCGCAGCCACCTGCAGCACGAGTTCGATCCCTGCTGCCAGCCAGGGAGGGGGACCCACATGGCGCAGCAGACCTCTCCTGCTGTGCCCGCTGCTCCCCTCAGCAGTGTACTTCTGTTATCTGCCTGTTCTGCTCCCCGCTCTCTGTGGTGAATCCTCTCGCCCCCCGACACATCTGGTCTGTGCCCCAGTGCTTGTATGCATAAATAAATAAATCTTTAAAAAATAATAAAAATTTAAAACACTCTTGTAGGGTCAGAGAAATCAGGTCTTTCCACCCTCCCACCACTGTGATGATGGACACCTGCGGTGCTGCGAGCATTCCAGGGTGGGCATGCGCAAGTGGGCACACCTGAGTTGGACACGGGCTTAAATGGGTGGTGTCATGAGGACGACAGGACCGACCAACACGAGCAAGAAGACCAACAAGCAGCAGCAGTAGCAAAGCAGTGGAGAGGGTGAGATGCGCCCGGGGCTGGGAGGCCTGCCAGCCTCCCGGCCCTCCCACCCATGCCTGCTGTGTACCTGGTCACCTCTGACAAAAAAAACCCATAAAAGCCACTGAGGACTCCAAGACTCCTTCCTTTACCCCTGTCTGCTAATAACCATCCAGAACTTGCTTTGTGACCCTTTCCTGCTGCTACAACTCTCTATTGCCTTTATTTATATTTGTTGACCAGCAAATAAAATTAAGGTAAATACTTTGACTTAAGTATCACAGAGAGTGAACCTCAGGTGTCTGGGACATGTGGCTCAGGCAGGTCCTTTTTTTCTGGTTGATTTCCCCAGAACGCACGGTGCTGGCCCCTTTGAGCACCTGCAGGGAAGGGCTTGCCTTAGTCAGGTTCGGAGGTGGATCCGAGGTGCAGTCTGAAACCTACAGTACGGACACCTGAACCAGGTGCTTCTGTAGCTACTTCCCGATGACCAGGATGTTCCCTGCTTGACTCTCTTCCCTCCGGACTGTCATCCCGCAAGCACTGGCCTCGTGGGAGCAGGGACAAGCCCGCCCGGTGGTGATGAATCAATTGCCGAAGTCAAGGTCAGGTTATACCCACTACTGAAATGAACACACGAGTAAATGTTCCAATAAAACTTTATTTGGCTGGTCCTGATTGAGTTTAATAGATTTTTTATTTTTTAAAACATGAGTAGTAATAACAATTCCTCTGCAATAACAATTATACATGACCTCCCGGTCAAGGTCAGCAGCTTGTTCCTTTACCGCAGAAGTAAAGCCGCCCACTAAAGACAATGGCACATGAGGAGCGGGGTACATATTTCCTTTTCTTCAATTAAAAAAAAAAAGCTTTGTATTTACATATTTTCCATTGAAAAATTGGTCAGTGTGATTATTTCTGTTTTTAAATAAGTTTCTAATGCGTTGCAGGTTTCAATGCACAAATCCTAGTTAGCAGGTTAGGGTTAAGGTGCTACTGAGGTGAGGATGAACACAGCCCAGGTTCAAGCCTGGCGAATCCCCCGCTTATAAACTGGACCGGCTTCCTGGGAGGACCTCTGGGGGTGTTGGGAGGACAGCTGAACACCAGTGGTAGAAACGGCAAGGTACTTCAGGGCACTGGACTCCGCTTCTGCAGAGGGCCTGCCGGGCCCCCCCACCGCCTCCCCAGGCTGTGTGTGAGGAGGGCACATCTGGGTTTGCATGCTTCAGGCTCCCCCTCGCCTAACCTACCAGGGGCCTTTCTGCTTGGAGTGCCCTCCTTTGTTGTGGGGTCCCCATGCTGGTGTCTGACCCCTGCAGGCCCTCACTACTGGCGCCCCACTTTTCAAGACCTTCCTACTTTCTGATTCCTGGTCCTTGGGTCACACTTGCAAGGCATTGCGCTAGCGCTCACTCCTGGTGGGGCCACGTGGGTGGTCAAGAGCCGGGCGGCGTCAGTGCAGTGTGCTGGGTCCCGGGGAGATCTCTAGCACACCTGCTCTGTGGTGGCACCTGCGTGGTGTGTTCCTGAGGTGGGCGTGGAGAGGGGCTGTGGGTGTGGGTGGGGCAGGTTGAAGGCGTTCTTGGGGCTGCTGTCTTCAAACTCTCCAGTGCACAACGTCCCCTGGGGAACGCGGACTGTGCGTTGGTGGGGGCATCGGGAAAGTGCACAGGGCAAGTGCATAGGGCGTCATTCTGGAGGAGCTGTGCGCACGGGCCAGGGGGCTGAGCTGTTCACCCAGTCCCAAACTGGCCTGATCTGAAACCAAGATTTCAGCCCGGAGTGAGTGAGGCAAATACCGGGCGTGGCGGATGAGAATATTTAAGTACTTGAGAAGTCAAGGGCAAACCAGGCGTGGAGAGTACAGGAAAGAAACAGGCCCCCGTTTCCAATTGCTCTGAACTGAAGGACATCGAATGGGTCCGTCGGTCATGGACAGGGAAGAAACGTTCTTGGAACAAGTGCTGTGCCAGAGGAAGACTTCAGGTAGTGGACAGACAGTGGCCTTGGGCCAGGAGGCTAGAATTCAAGGCTGGCCCACCTGATTAAGAGTCTTATTTGCATCTCTGAACCTCACTGACCTTCCTCACATATCACTGGAGGCAGGGTGGGCCAGACGGTTTCAGCACTATGCCTGCAAGATTCCTCTGCACCCAGACACCCCCGGAGGAGTGCAGACTGCTGTCCAAGGCGCGTTCCTTCCCTGGGCACACCAATCAGGGGCCTCCTCTTCGCTGGGAAAGTGACCAATCCCCAAACTAGGCTCCTCTCTCCCAGAGGTTAAAGGCTAATTATTAAGGCAGTTTAAGAAATGGACATTCCTCTCGCTCCTCGGATCCTTCCTGTGTTCTGCTAGCACCAAGGCAGCAGAGAAGGGCGAAGGGGTGGTAGAGGTGCAGGGGCAGGTGGCCTCGCCAGTTAGGCCCAGTTTTTCGCGCGTGACCGTCCACTTGGCACCCCTCCACCCTCACCACCTTTCTTTGGAAAAGGCCTCAGTCTGCACAAGGTCGCCAGGGTGCTCAGTGATGCACGCGCCGTTGAGGTCACCCAGTTTATTGTCCGGCAGATCCTCGGGCTTGGTGCAGAGTTTTAGGGCGCGGGAGATGAACACGTCCAGGTCGAACTGGGGGCTGTTGTCCCCGTGGATGGGGGGCAGGCAGCCGGGCGGAGAGGCAGACAAGCGGCGCTCGGGGCCGTCAGGGGACGGGCTCTCGCGCTCCGGACCACCCTGCGTGCTCTTGACCCACTGGGCGATCTCCAGGAAGAGGCTGGCCGGCTCGTCCTTGCGCGCGGCTGGCTCGGCCGCCACTGCAGCGGTTGGGGGCGCGCCGGCCGCCTGCTTCCAGTGCGACAGGTCCAGGATGAGCTTGGGCTCCGAGTAGTGGTGCGGCTTGCTGTCCCGCCACAGCAGCTTGTCCAGGTAGGAGGGCGACCCCACCTTGTAGTCGCAGGAGCGCCCGTAGTCGGCCTCGAAGGCGCGCTCCATGGAGGAGTGCGACTGCTCCAGGAAGCGCTCCGAGCTGCTCTGGGAGTCCTTGCGGGGGTCCACCTGCACGTCCTCGGCCAGCGGGGCGGAGCCCGCGCGCGGGTCCAGCTGCACCTCGCTCACGTCCTGGCCCCGATCAGGTCGCCACTCTAGGTCCGAGGACAGGCTCACCGGGTACCTGCAAGGGTACAGATGGAAGGGAGATTGCACTTCCCAGGCCCGGGGCTTCGCAGGGGGAGCTAAGCCCCTTCATCCCTGGCCGCCACCCAGAGGCCACTTTCCATTCTTCTCGCTCCCTCCCATCTCGGTGGGTGACTGGACAAGGTGATGGCTAGAAGGGCTGTCTGGAGTGACCCCTGTAAGTGAAGCAGTCACTCGATCCCCTACACACTTCCTTGTGCTCTTACCATGCCGGGCACTTTATTAGGCTTTACCCAACCCAGCAATGAACTAAGCCACAGAAACCCTGCCCAGGTGGGACTTGGATTCTGAGGCGTGCCTATGCAGTGCTCCTGATGTGCACACAAGTTACCTGGGCGGTCTTGCTAAAAAGCAGATCTTGATCCAGGAGATCTGAGATGGGGTGCGGGATTTTGCATCGTATCAGGCTCACAGGTGATTTGAGGTTGCTGGACCTTAGCCCCCATTTTGAGGAGCAAGGCCCTTAATGAATGCTTCTCAGCCCTGCCTCAGGTTAGAATCACCTGGGGGAGTTAAAAATGAAACTCCACACCTCCAACTCCGATTCAATAGGTCTAAAATGGGGCTCGAGGTCTGGGGGGGAGGGAGATGACCCCTTTAGTAGAAGACAAAGAATTCTGCCTTCGGGCAACTGTCCTGCAGCCTCCAGGATGAAGGCAGGCCCGATAGCACATGAAGGGCAGGCGGGGAGCTGTCAGCTCAGGCTGAGCTGCCTCCCCGTGCCAGGTGCTCTCGCAGAACCACTGACAGGGGTATAGGGAGCACGAAGAAGCAGCAGCCAGCTGTTCCCAGAACAGCCGGCCCAGTGCTCACACAGGGAAAGCCGACACAGCAAGGACAGGCGGCTTGGCCGTGGAGTGGGGGGCGGGGGGTAGTGTCGGTCCCACAGTGTGGTTTGCAAGGTGGGTACTGCCGCCCTCCCAGTGCAGGAGTCACCCCAGGAGGTGAATTGTCTCTTCCCATGAAACTTAACCTTTGATGCCACATGTCATCTTGACGGCCACTGGGTGTGTGCAGTATAGGTGAGGACACTGGTGTTCAGAGGTTGAGCAGTTTGTCTAAAGCAGCGGAGGTCTGTCATCCTCCCTGTGCAGGTGTGACGGGGAAGGTCAGGGGCAGAGGCATGCCAGGTTTGGAAGTGGTCAGTTGATGGGCAGCAACCAGGGAACCCTGCCATGGTTCTTCCTGGCACCAGACCTCAGCCACAGCCTTAGTAAGCACAGGAAGGACTTTGCTGAGTCAGTGCTCTGTACCCCCAGATGCTATGGAATGGAGGGGGAGAGGCTGCAGGGGCCACAGTGAAGGGCGGGCTTAGCACGGAGGAAGCAGAAGAAAGTTGCATTGATCTCTACTTGCTGACAACTCTTGATAACAACAGTCGACAACAAACCAAACCAGAAATAGCCACAATGCACTGGCCCTCCTCCTCTGGTGCTTCATTAATCTGAAACCCATCATCTGTCAAATGACTGAAAAGGAGAAATTGCTCATCTGTCACTTATGTAACTAGCTGTCACCTTCCCACAACAGGGGGGCTCCCTCTTAGGCCCCTCAGAACCCTAGTTGCTAAGTCCTTGACTCCTATGTCTAAACTGAGCAGCGCTCAGCCTCCCCTCCCAGGCTTAGCAGATGGTGATGTCCAAATGTTTAGCTGTCTGATCTAAGAACATCAAAGCAGGAGGGGACCGGATCATGTGCCTACCCAGATGCTTTGAAAAAAACATTTTCCATCCTACTCTGACCCACTAGTAGTAACCTCGGGGGCACTGTTGGGCTTGAGCTGGGTTTAGCAAAAAAGAGTGTTTTGATTGCTTAGCCATGTGTGGCATGGACACAGATCGGGAAAAGGTCCATGATCTGGCCCACACACGATTGGCTGTGTGACCGAATGCCCATCTCTAGCCTCTCTGAGCTGTAGCTCCCTCATGTGAATGGCAATAATAACAGCAGCAGCAGCAGCAGCAGCAATAATGGTTCCTCCCTTAACGGCACCCTCAGGAGGAACAAACGATGAGAACCACAGAAAAGTAATGTGTTGTGGTAAATTCTGCATTGTCTTCTTTTTGCTGTGCCTTGCTGCAGTTTATCTGTCAAAGGCAAATCCCCAGCCTGCGAACGAGCCCCTGCAGTAGGTCCTCATTAAATGTCTGCCCAACATTGTGTTGAGTTTGTGCTCAGGACACTCAGGTGGGGAGGAAACGGGTGGAGGCTGGATGACGCCAAGGACCCCGCGGCCCAGACGGGGCTGGCCAGCTACTGAGAGTGCACGAGAAAGGCAGGAAGCTAAGTTGCGGACCCCACCCAGACAGAGATAGAGGGAAAGGGCATGGAGGCTCTGAGGCCGGACAGAGGTGGGAGGACAAGCATGTAGACGCTGCACCTGGGCCAGGGCTGGGCCGCGCTGAAGCCTCACCTGTCCCAGTTGGAGAGCTGGCTCTGGTTGGCGGCCATCAGCAGGATGTCGTCAATCTCGTCCTCGATGCGGAAGGGGTGCTGCGAGGTGGGCTCATCCTCGGGGCAGGCGTAAGGGCTCATGTAGGGGTGCTGCAGCGCCATCTCTGCTGTCAGACGATCCATGGGGTTAAAGGTCAGGATTTTCTCCAGAAAGTCAATGGCTGCGGGGAGCAGAGCAGACAGGAAGGTCATTTGCTGCCCCTGCCAAGCTGAGGACACATCTCCCCCACACGGTGACATTCCCAGGTGACAAAGGGGTCACAGCCGATTCCCTCTCACGATGCTCACTGCGACCCAGTGACAAGTGCGGAGCAGAGACTGCCTCCTGACTTCACAAGTGAAGCGAGGCCCAGAGGCCACTGTGGGTTACTCTGCCATAGCTGGATTTCTCCAGAGCAAGGATTGGGGTATAGGTGATTGATGTGGCAGTAGCCCCAGGAAGCACGGGTAGGGGAGTGGGGAAGAATCCAAGAGAAAATGTGCCAGTGAGATGGCTCCTCTTGTGGGTAACTGAGGTCCCGTTCCAGTGGGGTTCCCCAGGAGGCAGTGTAGGGTATCCACTAGAGGTGGTTCCACTTGGTGGGAGGGAAGCAGGGTTGGCTCCACACTCACCCCCACTGTCACCAGTTGGGTGATGCTGGGGTGGGCAGGGGACGCTGTCCTCCCAGGCGCTGGCAGTAAAAAGACTCAGTGAGTCCTCCCGCCCCCCCCCCCCCCCCCCCCCCNGTGAGTCCTCCCGCCCCCCCCCCCCCCCCCACTCCTGGAGGTGAGGAGGGGCGGGGGCAGGGCCTGACAGCCTAGGACTCTTCTATCATGCCTGGCCCCGGAAGGTCTGACAACAAAGGCAGACAGGCTTGTATTCAAGATATCAAGCAGGCTGTGCTCCCCTGCTGTGGGGGGCAGTGACCACTTAGTGCCTGGGCCTGGGATGGTCCTGGGCAGCTAGGCCCTGGGGACAGGAAGGGACGTTGGAGGCCTCGGGCAGTGGCTACATGCCAGCCAGCAGGAAAGCATGTCAGGACCTCAGCTTCCAGCGGGGTGTTATGGGTCCATGTTAGCTGAACTGCAGTTCTGCAAACAGTAATGGTGCCCTTTTCCCTGAGCAGGGGTGGGGGCCCCCTCTGAGCTCAGCTTGGGTTATCTCAGGGCAAGGTCCAGCCTGGAGGTTTGTATTACTCCTCAGGACCGGGGGTTCCTCTTTTAAACCATGACTTGATTGATCATGGACGGCCCATGTGTTGGGGGAGAAATGCAGCTGACTTTCTCCTCAGAGGGATTCCGGGGAGCCTGCACCATTCCCCTGTCCCTCACACCGCCCTGGATCTCTTTGCAGGAAAATTCATCAATGATTCAAGAAATCAATGGATTTTGAAGGTTAGTGACTCCCAGGAGGACACGTGAGGCTTCGTAATCTTAGATGGGAAGATCAGTTAAGCAGAGTGACTCTGACCATCCCCCCAAACTCTGGGGGCTTAGAGGTTGCTGCTGGGCTGCAGACTTGAAGAGGATCAGCCTCCCAGATCCCCAGGACTGGGGAGCAGTCAGCACTGCGGTGCGGGCAGACCTCTGCGTGGCCGCCAAGCCTTTCCCACTTTGGGCCTGGACCCCCCACCATCCCCACCTTTGACACTGACCTGCTGCCAAGGAAGCAAGAACATTAGCGCCCTAAGCGCCGGTGGGCCGCACTGGCATTGTCGGCTTTATTAAAAATGACCCCGTGAGACCTGACGTTGGAAAGAGCCAGCGCAGAGGGCCCTGGCCCCAGTACGGATGAGAGTCTTCTCCACCCCTGAGCTGGGGCCTGCCCTCTGCCCCGCCCTTGGCCTGTTCTCTCTTCCCCATGACGGCTCCTTTCCTCCCAGGCAGCAGTCACATTCCTGCATGCCCCCCTTCTGCTGGCAGCAACATCCCCCAGCCTCTTTTGCATTTAGATGTGGCTGTATGACTGGCGCCAGAGGAAGTGGGGGGGGGAGTGATATATGTACCCCACTTCCAGGCCTGACCCATAAAATCCTCCTGCAAGGGTCTCTGCTCTCTCTTCCCCTGGCTTGCTTAGCAGCTGGTGCCCAGGGAGACCCTGAATGCTGTATGTTGAAGATGGAAGACCCCCTGTCCCAGAGCCCAGGGCAGACCTCCCAGGCTCCCCCACTCTGTCTTAACTTGAGGAGCGAGTACA
This sequence comes from Galemys pyrenaicus, assembly GCA_019455555.1. Taxonomy (NCBI): domain Eukaryota; kingdom Metazoa; phylum Chordata; class Mammalia; order Eulipotyphla; family Talpidae; genus Galemys; species Galemys pyrenaicus. The sequence goes on along the minus strand of JAGFMF010012290.1, from coordinate 2,036,125 downwards.
CTGCTAGTGGGGTGAGCCTGGAGATTCCAGGTTTCTCTGCCACAGTACCAGCTTTATTTTAACTCATGAAACCACCTTTTCGCTGGGCTCGACCTCCTCAGTTGTTTTTAAGGCATTTCCAATACAATGAGGCTCTGTATACCCTCATCACCTCCTTGTGGCCCAGTGGATTCCAAACTGGACTCCTTAGGTCCCCAGGGGCTTGGGGTCAAAGGCCTGGGATAAATGATCATTCCACGGTCTCCACTGCAGTATGATGGGGGTGCATGACCAAGTTCTGGCCAACAGAGAGCAGAAGGAGGTGCATAAATTCCAGAATGAGGTGCACAAAGCCCCACGTGGCTTTGTAGAACAGGCCGCCATTGTCAGGGGACTGTCAGCTTTGTGATGGCCAGATGAGCGACAAAGAAATGTCTTGACTTCTTTCTTAAGTAATAAACCTTACTGGTGCCACTGACGATTTGGCTGTTTGACCATGTTTGGCTTCATGGAGGTGTTTCCTAAGGAAGTTTCTGGAAGGTAGGAGGCCTGAGAAGCAGGTGCCACCTAAGATGATGGAGCAACGCTCCTAGGCCAAGTTCTGCTTTACTTACTCCTCACAATGACATGTGTCACTACACCCGTCATGTAGTTAAGGAAACTGAGAGGCAGAGAAGGTAGTAACCGTGTTCACAGCCAAACAGCCAGCCACCGTGCAAATGGGAACTGAGCCTGAGGCCGGCTTTACACTGACAAAGCTCCCATCCCCCCTCCACCCATTCCCTCCAAGCAGAAGAAAGCGAGGGGGCCACTAAAGACTGCTCCGAGGGCTCTCTGCTGGCAGACTCCCGAGGCCAGGCGGGACCCAGGGCAAGTGCCCATGTCAGGGAGCCTCGGCTTCTGTGTGGAGGGACAACACTTGCTGCGTGGACCTTTCGAAAGGAGACAGCCTGTCCCTGCCCCGCACAGCCACGGTGAAGCCAAAGGCCAGTGCCCTGCAGGCTCAGGTACCTTCACTGTTCACTTCGGGGAGCAGCTTGCGCAGCGGCCTCTTCACCTCCCAGGTGCTGCCGATGAAGGACGGCATCACCCTGAGCAGCTCGTCCTTGTCTTCCTCCCGGATCACAGGGATGGTCTCCAGGATGAGCCGCATCTGCTCCAGCTCGTGAGCCCCTGGGAGGCAAACGCCAGTGGGTAAGTGTGTTGCCAAGTGACTGGGGTGTGCGGGGGCCTGAGAGTCGCTTCAGAGGCCTGGGAGGGATGGCCCAGAACCAAGACCCAAGACAGAGGGGACAGCCCTGGGCGGGAGTCGGGGATCTGGGTTCTGGGGTCACTCTGCCACTGACCTGCTGTGTGACTGTGGGCAGCTTGCCTGCCCTCTCTGGGGCTTGGCTTTGTCAGTGTCGCTCCCTGGGACTGGGCAGTGTGATATAAAGTGATCGCTGCAGTAATGGGAACAGCCTAGTTTGAGACTTTCCCAGCGCTTTTTCCTTATGCCCTCTGCACATCCTGCGGCAGGCTGGGAAGGAAGTGTTTTCAAAGGTAGGAAGGAGCCTTACTTTCTCTATGCTTCCAAATTAGGAGGATTTCAATTAGGAGGGAAAAATCAGGGCTGACAAGTTGGGTTTGGGATGTCTTGGGTATACTGCCTCTGTGCTCCTTCTGCAGGACGGATATGCCAGGTCTGTGGGAGGAGTGTGGCAGCCCAGCGTGGAGTGAGGCATTCATTCACTCATTTACTCAACAAAGTGGTAATTCACTGTGCAGCTTCTCCCTGCCAAGTATCACACTGGAGGCTGGTATGAGTAGGGTTCTTACCTTGCTGGTATTAGGCTGACCAACTTGGCGTCCCCCTTTGACCTCCAGCTTTCCTAATGTCATTACTTCCGTCTGCCCCTTATGCTTGAGTAGCCTTTGTGGCTACCATTACCAGGTTAAGTGCTCATCTGAGACACTCTGTTGTCCCCAGACTCACCCAGCTATACCAACTGCTCTCCCCATGGGGTTCCAGTCCTAGAGTATGGCTCTTCTGGATCCTCTCCGGGAGGGCAGCCCCACGGGGCACCTGCCGTACCAAGGTCCCTTTCACCTCTCCCTGCACTGGGCTCTTGGAGGCAGAGTTCCAGGTCTGTGGGAGTCCCTGGAGAGGCCCCCCTTCCTAAGAAGCACAGGGCTAACTGGCCCCAGTGGCAGGGAGAGAGAAGGAAGAGGCTGTAAATGTGGGGTGGGTGTTTTCAATGATGAATGTGTTTGAATACAAGGGGTGACTTGATTTCGGATTCTGTGCTCCAAAGGCTACTCTTAACCTCTCCAGTATTTCCCAAGAGATGATAATAAAGTGCTTCCAAGTGGTGCTGCGAAAGCCAGAGGTAATTTAGAGAGACGAGCATGCTTCATGGTTAGCGTGTGTCCCTGCACTCAGTCTCCCTTGCACAGAACATCAGAGAAGGAAGGTGGCGGGGCAGGAGCTTACCTGCAAAGAGCATCCTCCCTGTGAGCATCTCTGCCAGGATGCAGCCGGCGGCCCACATGTCGATGGCTTTGGTGTAGTTGTTCGGGGAGAGCAGCAGGCGCGGTGAGCGGTACCACTTTGTTACCAAGCCTTCAGACAGATAACCCTGGAAGACAAAAGCCCTGGTTCTGACGATCAGCCATCTGCAGAGACCCGCCCTCCCGAGCCTCTTCCTGTGGAGACAGAGCCCCTCAGCATCTTTCTCTCTCGTCCTTACCTGCTGATCATGCAGGAGCATAACAGCAGTCTGGTGAGAGAGGCTAGTTTGTGGGGCTCAAGTGCTCTGGTGGGGGACTCTGATGAGGTCTGGGAATTCTGTATAGAGAGATAAAGGATTCAAGGATCCCCTATTCTAAAGAGTAATGATAAGACACTAGAACTGCATTCATCCAGTGACTGCATTTCAGAAATAGCTGTGCATTTGGAATCCAGCCAGTTGCGCTGCTGGTGGTGAAGTGAATGAAAGCACGCTCCTCATTGCCAGGTACCAAGCCTGTGCTAAGGACAGGTAAGGCCGGCTTCCTAACAAGTGCAGGTGAGGGGCCTGGGCAGGCAGTCCTAAGTGACAGAGTGGACGTGGCTTTGGTTGGCCTGGGGGATTTTTTTTTTAAGATCAATGCTCTTGCTGATTCCACCTACTATTCAATGATTTGTGCTCTGAAATGGAATCCAGATATAGTGATGACATTGGTGTTTAAGCACAGAAAGGAAAATAGAGCTGGCAATTTAGAAACCATTCTCTATGTAATTCAGAAAGCTGGAAAAGGTCCATTTGGATTATTGGAATTCTAACGTGAGAAAATAGACCCAAAGTGAGAATTAAGACTAAGAGGATCCACTGAGAGATGCTAGGAGTGGCCTTGTTATTTGCTGATGTAGTTCCCTGTTTGGCATCTTTTTGTTGATGTAAAAAGGATCGCAGATCCAGGTTAAAACATGAAAAGCTAGGGCCTCCCTGGTGGCGCAGCGGGTTGAGCGCCACACAGGGCGGGGGCCCACATGGTGCAGCAGACCTCTCCTGCCTTGCCTGCTGCTCCCCTCAGCAGTGTATTTTAGTATATCTGCCTGGTCTGCTCCCCACTCTGTCTCTGGTGGATCCTCTCTCCTCCCGCACACCTCTGGCCTGTACCCCAGTTCTTGTATGCATAAATAAAAAAAATTTTAAAAAGCATGAAAAGCTAGGAAGTACCCAGGGGTTCTTGATTTATATGTAAATTAATATAAAATCTCTTCATTTGTTGAACAAAGATGTATTAGGTGTTTAAAATTCTGAGCGCTCTAAGTTATGACAGCAGGTGTCTCTCCTCTGTGGCACATAACTCTTTAGAGTGGGACCCATAATTGCTGGAAGAAAGCAGCCGGAAATGACCACAGCATACCCATTCCCTGGGTCAGGCTCCAAACTAAAGGCGCCCCTTACAATTTTTAAAATGTCCTCACCCCTCTCTCTTCTTTGACTTGTGTCCATCCCACGGTGGCTAGTCTCACGCTCACCACCCCACATGGCCACTCACTCACACTCAGGCCAGCTTCTTCTAGAAACTTCCTAACTTGCTGGGATGAGATTGGATTGACCCTCCCAGGAATTCCATGGTCCTGTTTTTGTTACTGTTTCTTTACTCCTCTGAAGTTTCCCCCGACCCCCATCACCACTAGGACTGGAGAAGTGCCCCCAACCCTGTATGCATAAATAAATAAATCTTAAAAAAATAGGTTCATTAAGCATATTAAACATACAGTAAAACTCACCCTTTTAAATGTACCATTCTATGAGTTTTGACAAAAGTAAACCCAACCCCAGCACAGCACCTGCCTCTTGCTCCATGGCCACAGTTCAGTGAACAAACGAATGAATGAGTGAAGGAGTAAGACAGGATGCCCTTGAGCCCCCTTCAAAATGAAGCCTCTGTAGGGACCAGTGACCCTCTTCTGTGACAGAGCTGGCCTTGCAGAGTCCCAGCTCCCTCTCTCAGAGGTGGGCAAGGAGTTTACAAAAGTTGGCAGCTACCAAGGCCTTGTCCCAAAAAGGATTGGCAAGTGCAATTAATTCTTTAAAAGTGAGGTTCGGGACCTCGCTGGTGGTGCAGCAGACTGAGCGCTGCACCATGAAGCATCTGCGGCAGAGGAGTGCGAGTTCGATCCCTGGCCAGGGAGGGGACCCACATGGTGTAGCAGACCTCTCCTGCCCCGCCCGCTGCTCCCCTCAGCAGTGTGTTTCAGTCCATCTGCCTGTTCTGCTCCCCACTCTGTCTCTGGTGGATCCTCTCACCTCCTGCACCTCTGGCCTGTACCCCAGTTCTTGTATGCATAAATAAATAAATCTTTTAAAAAATAGGTTCATTAAGCATATTATACATACAGTAAAACTCACCCTTTTAAATGTACCATTCTATGAGTTTTGACAAAAGCAAAGAATCACATAATTACCGTCAGAGTCAAGACGCAGAACAATTTCATCATCTCACACCATTATCTCCTGGGGTCTTCTGATCACCCCTCCCTGGTTCCCCAGAAACCACTGTTTTTGTTCCTCTAGTTTTACCTTGAGTGAATGTCATATGGATGGAATCCTAGTAAGTGATCTTTCGTGCGTGAATTCTTCCAGTTGGCATACTGGATCTAGACCCATCCAGATGGTTCTATGCTCAGCAGTTTGTTAGGAATTTAAGTCTAATGCTAACAATTATGGAGACGTTCACTTCTAGGTAGACAGGGTATAAAGAAAGACATGATTATATTTTCTAGTCAGAGGCTAGACAGAGCCTGTCAAAGGAAGACTACAACAAAACACCTGGAGGGAAGGTGACTTAGGAGAGTTTTCTGACGTATTGATAAATGACCAATCTTCTGTGGAATAGGGTTTCTTACAGCCAACACCTGCTGATCTGCAACGCATGTAGGTCTGTGCAGAGTGGGGACCTAGGGGGTTTCTTTCTGGAACACCTGCCCTGAAAGTAAAGGTAAGACCAGGGTGGGTCTTGCAGACTGGGCCAGAATATGGGCCGAAGGGGGACTGCACCTGAGAAGGCGCACTCCTGGCTCTTCCTTACGGCTGAAGGAAAACCAAGGGCCTGCTGGAGCTTTGTTAATACTCGCAGCTTCCCTATGGTTACTTGTCCCTCAGTCCTTTAGAAATCATAGGGGATTTACTGACACATCCCAAAAGCCACAGGACAAAGAATTTGGGAAGTTGGAGTGTCGCCTACCTGCCAGGCTTTGGGGCCCAAAGGGCCCTAGGAAAAGAGGAGGTGGGACAGACAGGCGGCTCCACTTCTTGGTCTGTATGTGGCCGGGGCGGACCTCCGCTGAGACGAGTCTGGGGGTCTGAGCGGGAGAGGCTCTGGGTCTACTTATGATACTGTGGTCAGAATTCAAGAGAAGAGTTCAGCTGAGTGGATGGGGTAAAAGTCAGAATTTTCTAGAAGAAGAAATATTTATAGAGGGAAGTAGAGACTCAATTTTATCAGAAAGGCTCAGAAATCACTAAGTATATTGACTCACCAGAAACCCTTAAATGGCTTTCTCGCCTGAGCCTGCAGGCTGAGGAACATTTCCACTCCATTGGGGGTAGAGGAACCTGTCTCAGTGGTCAGCCTGCTCTCCCTGGTAGGGGCTGGAGTGGGGCTGGCGTACTGTCATGCAGACAGAGGAGGGGTGGACAGGTGAGCAGGCACGGGCAGGGCATGTTACCTGCAGGATGGAAGGCCCTGTTTAAGGCTCTCTGCACTGAGGACACGGGCACTGCAGTTCTCTGGGGCCACACTCAGTGCGCAAGTAGTGAGAGCGGAGCCGTCCCCCACAAGTATCCCTGTGCTCCTGCCCCATCCTGTGGTGCTCCTGCTCCCATCCTGTGGTGCTCCTGCTCCCATCCTGTGGTGCTCCTGCCCCCATCCTGTGGTGCTCCTGCTCCCATCCTGTGGTGCTCCTGCCCCCATCCTGTGGTGCTCCTGCCCCCAACCTGTGGTGCTCCTGCCCCCATCTTGTGGTGCTCCTGCTCCCATCCTGTGGTGCTCCTGCTGAGGTGGGTCCTCTCCCCCATGGGAGGCATTTAGATGGTTTCCTGTCTAGACGCTGTACTAGGCTCCTTCACCTCTTGCCCCAACCCAGTGTGTTTCCTTTTAGAGTCACGTATAGCCAACTTCGAACGCTTCAAAGGTGTTTGGGAAATAATCTAGCAGCAGCTGCCCTCGGAAGAGGACTACTAGGGGACCCCAACATCCAGAGGGAAGAAAGTATAATGAAAGTTCTGTGCACTCTTTGCAGAGGAAGTAGGGGGTCCCACATCAGCCCCGGCTCTCTGCAGGGAGCTCAGAGAAGCCTCAGACTTATCCAGAGTGGGGCATCCATGGCCATGCGGTGGGCCAGCACACGGGGGAAGGGGGCCCAGTCCTACCAGCCTGCCCTCTCCGTGCCTCCACCCATCCTGAGTCTGGTTGTTTGTGTCTGGGAGTCAGGAGGTTTGGGGGGAAGGTGTGACCACAAACCTTCTACTTCACCCTTTAATGGTAATGCGCTCCTGAACCCTCACAGGGATGGGGGAATTTAAAGTAAATGGGGCCAACATTTAAAGTTCAGTCAGCTGTAGCCCTCTGTTCCTGTTGTTATTGTGTTGGTGTTGTTGGAGGTGTTGGTATGGGTGTTGTTGGAGGTGTTGGTATGGTGTTGTTGGAGGTGTTGGTATGGGTGTTGTTGGAGGTGTTGGTATGGGTGTTGTTGGAAGTGTTGGTATGGGTGTTGTTGGAGGTGTTGCTGGGGGTGTTGTTGTCACGGTCAGTGTTGTTGGGGCATTGTTAGGGATATTGGTGGGTGTAGTGCTTGTGGTGTTCCTGGCATTGATGGCGCTGTGTTGGTGCTGGTGTTATTGGGGGTGTTGTGTTGTTGGGGGTGGTGGTGGTAGGATGACAAGTGAGAAAGGTTGTTTCTTCCCTCCCACTAAATGGCTGTTCTAGGCCAGGATTGGGGGCGCTGACAGACTCATGTCGGGACCAGAACTGTCTGGCATGTCTCCTGAAGCCCAGCATGTGTCATCGTATGTGACAAGGAGGAGGGTGGTTAAGATCTTCAAAGAGCAAGTACCAAGGCAGAGATGAAATGTTCACTATGAAAAGACTATCGCGGTCAGTATTTATGCAGAGCTTGCTCTGTGCTGGACACTGCGCTCGTACTTTACGTGAATTCACTCAGGCATCCTTACATCATCCTTGCGTGCAGGCTCCTCGAGCGGCAGCAATGCGCCTTGCCCAGGGTCCCACTGCTGGACAGCCGTGCTAGAGGATGCCGCTGCCGACCTCCACCAGGCATGCGCCTGGGCGGCGGGTAAGAAGACGGGGAGAAGCAGGGAAATTTGCACAGAATGTGGATGGGAGAATTGTGCTGAGGTGGACATGAAGCAAAGGCTTCATGGAGGCGAGGTTTGAGTTGGTCTTAGTGGGCGGGGACACCTTAGAGAGCTGGACTGGGGGACGTTCAAGGTAGCAGTGATGATGAGGAGCCAGTACCAGTGAAGTCAGGGGATTGGGAATGTGCTTAGGGGACAGAGAGATGTCTGGACATGGAGACATGGGACCGGGAAGGGGCCCCGAGAACCCCCTGCATCAGAAGCAGGGAAAGTGCTTGTGAGAAGCAAGGACTGCCCAGATTTACTGACCTGGAGTCTTCTGACCTTCACCCTGAAGGAGTTTGTATCTTATGCTGAGTAACTCACTTCATCCTCACAACGACAGTAGGAATTCTCATTGGAGTAATTTTCCAGGAAAGACAAAGAGGCACAGCAAGGGTTAGCAAGCCATCCAGGTCACTCAGGCTTAAATGGCACAATTAGCATGCAGCTCCAGGTGGTGCACCCTGGCACCTTGGGTCTGAATATGAGGCCCAGCTGCCTTTCCCCTGCGAGCCCTCTACAGCGACCAAGGCTGTCCAGGAGGGCACTGGGCTCCTAGCCAGAAAGACTCATCTGAGCACAGACCGGATAACCTCACGGAGAGATGTGCCAACACCGCCTCCCCGCCTGGGAGGTGCCCAGAGCACAGCCTCATAAATCTTGGCATGCTCTAACCCTGGGCACCTAACAGGTAACAAGACTTCACCAGGGAATAAGGTGATGCCAGGGTGCAGGCCAGAGCACCGCACTGGCGCCGGCAAGGCCCAAGGTGGTCTTTAATAGCCTGACCTGTCCCCAGGGCTGCCCTGTTCACAGACCAGGCAGCTTCCTCCAACTGAAGAGCGGCCTGAACTGTAACCGGGGTTAATTCTTTGTGTTACAGACACTCATCAAAAGCTCATTTAGAAAAGCAACACCCTCCCAGAGGCCCAGTTTAAACATAAATAGATGGCCTCCCTCGGCAGTCTTCTGCCTCTGAAGGTATAATTCCTATTTGTGCCAATATCCGTATCAGGCATTTTAGAAGCCTTTTTAAAAAGAAATAACACCACAGCCAAATAGCCTCTCTCATTGCTGACTCCCAGCTCATTCTATTAAACTCATTTCCATGAAAATACGCAGCAGGGAATCTCTCCAGCTGAGGGAAGAAACACAATTTTAAAAGCCCAGCACACTCCACAATCTTGGGCAAGTCATTGGCACGTTCCATTTATGCAGCTGAAACACACGTGGTGAAGAAAGGGTCCAGCTTAATCAGCTGTCCTGGTTTCAGTAAATTTTCCGATGGCCCAAATGCTGCTAATGCTGCCCCCTTTCTCAGGGCTGCTGCTTCCCCAATCCATGCTCCTAGGGAGCCTGTCCAGTGAAAGACACCCACTCTAACCAGGTTTCCATGGAAATCATTCAGAAGCTCAGTTAAGTTGCTATAGCCTACAGATCACGTGTTCACTGTAACTTTTAAAAGATGATGATAGAATTGCTTTTTAAAAAATAATTTACTGGTATCCCTTGGTATCCAGGGGGACAGGTTCCAAGAACCCCATGAGAACCTTAATCCCAAAGTTCCTTATATAAAATGGCAGGGCACTGCATATGGCCTGCACACAATGTCCCATAAGCACTAGATTACGTATAACCTCTGGGCCAGTGTGCGCGCTATGCAAACAGTTGTGACACGGCATTGTCTGGCAGGAATGCCAAGGAAGGCAGTCTGTCTTTGTTCAGCACAGAGCAAGTACCATAGGCCTGACTGCATAGTACTGGTTTTTGTATTTGGTTGATTGAATCAGGCCACATGGGACCTGGGGGTATGATGGAATGGCTATATTTTTAATTGTGGTAAAAACAGGCATAGCAAAATTCACCATCTTAAGTGTACAGTTTAGTAGCATTAAGTATATTAACAATGTTGTGTAATCATCACCACATTCATCTCCAGACCTTCATCTTGAAAGACAGAGGCTGCACCCACAAAACACGTCCCCAGGACCCAATCCCCCGCCCCCTCCCCGCAGCAGCCACTGTCTGCTTTCTGTCTCAATGAGCTTGCTACTCTGGGTCGCTGGTACAAGCGAGTCATACGGTATATGTCCACTTGTGACCGGCTTATTTCACTCAGCATAAATATACTTCCTCTTTCTTTTAAAAAGCAGGAAAGTGGAAGTGATGGATGTGGGCCTTTTTTTAAAGCTCTTTCTTGAATTGTGGTTGTCTTCTAGTTCAACTAGAGCACACAGTCACAGATGAGAGCTTTGGATATTAGCCTCAGGGGAGCCAATCTGGAGCTCCGCGTTGCTTTACAGTTCAGAGTCATGGCAGAATGGTGTGCTTGTTAGGAGATGCTGTAGGATCACCAGCACTGGCACGGCCATCCTTGCCGGGACCTGGTGCTGGCTGGCTAGAGACATGAATAATGGCTTCAGCCTCAGTTTCCCCATCTGCTTGGGCTGGTGGTCTCCAAGTTTCCCCCTATGGGGCACTAGAGCCCTAGAATACTGCACCACCACCAACAGCCATCTTAAAGTGAAAGGCCCTGCTGGGCCACAGTGATTAATGTTTAATGGGCTGTTCTGTGAGCAAGTGGCTCCTTTTAGGAAGATGCATTAACTGCCAGGACATAAATAGACATTTGTCTCGCTGACTCTGGCACCAAGAAATCTGGAGGCACCCTGGAGAGGCAGTTCTCAAAACTGCTACATGTCAGAAGCTCCTGGGGAAATTAAGAAAATCCCCATGCTCAGACCACCCACCTAACCAATTACATCAGAGTCTCTGTGGGTGGGGACCAGGCATCAGCCGTTTTTTAAATCTCCCCAGGTGACCTCAACATGCAGCCATATTTGAGAGCCAGTGTCCTAGAGATCGTTGGCTCACCGGCTTTCATGACCCCCGGTTAGTGCAGGCTCCTGTCTTCAGCTCTGCTCAAGAAGAGATGAATCCTGAATAGCCACAGGGGTCTTCCCCAGAGGCTGACTCAGGGGAAATAAAAACTTAGTGGAAAATAATCAATAACAATAAAGCTGCCATTTGTTGAGAACTTAATGCTATCCCAGGCACTGTGCCAAGTGCTGCTTTATTATTAGTGCATTTAATTATCAGAACAATCCTATGAACAAAGAATACAGAGGTGAACAACCTGACCAAGGGCCAATTAGCTAGTAACTGGCAGAGCTCTGAGCAAAACGTTCCCTGCAATCGAGGACCAAGCATTTTAGTAGGAAAGACAGCTGAAGATACCAGCGAGCAACACGTCTGGTGGAGCTAGAGACAGGAGTGAAAATAAAGAGGGGAGGAAGCAGGGTTGATGGTTCGGGTGGGAGATCTGGGAGGGCGGCTGTGATGAGGCGGCATCTGAGTGGAGACCAGAGGGAATCAAGGGAGTGACACCAGTGGCTGTGGCTGCGTTGGGGAAGAAGCTGTTGTACCTTTTCTGTCTCCTACCTGTCCCCAAATGAGGCTACACTCCCCTCTCTCCTCCCACAGAGCCAACCTTCAAGCTGCTCCCTCATTAACATCCAGGTATAAATAGCTGAGAACATCTTAGAGGGGGAGGGACTAACACTTGTTGACGACCCCTCATGCACAAGGGATTTTGCCAGCATGGGCTCAGCTGACATCATCACAACTCTGTAGGACAAGTATTTATTTTTCCATTTTCTATCTGAGGAAATTATTGCAGTCCCCTGCCCCTGTCAGCCTGGCTTAGCTGGCAAGGCTTTGTGTTCCTGCACCCCCTCACCTCTAAATTTACAACTCGAGTAGGGGAGGCCCTGCTGGTGGTTTGATCTCCTTGTGTGAGCAGGGTTGGTGCTCACTTCAATAGGCTGCATGAATGGAATAAAAACCTTCAGCTAGAGGAATGACTGATAGGCCCATGTGGAATTTCAGAAATGGCGTCAGAGGAGATTATCTGGCAGGGTGGTAGCCCTGGGAGAATCACAGGCCACAGGACAAGCCACTAAGCTCGAGACAGTCCTCTGAAAGCTCGGGGCGTTCTCCAAGGCGGGGGTGGCTGTGCAATCTATGTGGCGTTATCTTGATGCACCACCGGGCTAACTGCATTGCTGATCTTGCCTGGGGCCAGCCTGGCGGTCAGGCCTGGTGCTCTGTGGCACCCCCTCCATGTCCACTCCTCCAGAGAAAGAGAAGATGGATCCCAAAGAGCTTCTGAGTAATGTAATGTACATAGTAATCAGGAGTATTTGCCAGGTGACCTGAGCTCACCGTGTTTCTTCATGTGGTGACTGTGGGGGGTCTACAATACGGTGCCAATGTCCCGAAGTTCCCCAGCAAATTCAGTCCCCAAAGTTCTCTGCTCACACACTGCCGCCCTAACCAGAGGACCAGAATCCCACCCCCACCTCATTCAGCTTGCAAAACAGGTTCAGAAGAATAATGGGGACTTCCTTGGGTGTCCCCTTCTCAGAAGGTTCCAGAGGTACAAGTCACCTAGTTGCTGAAAATGACTAAGATAGACTCAATAGACTAAGAAAAGTACAGAAAAGTACGTCTCTCTAGACGTCATCGTCTTCCTGTTCCCATCAGTGCAGGGTCAGGTGCAACTCAGAAGGGCGTGGCAGGTGTTAGAGCGTCCAGGTGGTTTAAGCATACAGATGGCCGTGGGAGGGGCTGGCACTGGGCCCAAGAGAGCTTACCCAAGGTGTTAGCGTCCCACTGTCACAGGGCAGGGGCAGATTCTCTGTGAAGGGCAGGAGTCTGGGAACGAGGCACTGGTCCCTGTGGGCTCCTGCAGTGCAAAGGCCCCGGACCAGAGCCTGTGGACACAGCTGCCTGCAGAAAGGGCCATGCAAGCCCTGCTCCCTCTGAGCTTGGCTGCTGCCTGTCCAGGCATCAGTCGCACTGGAGTCACTGACTTTCATTAAAGCAGTTTTTCTGAAATGGGTTTATGCTGCGAAGATACTAGTGGGGGAGATAAGGGTAAGTGGCCAAACACCCTCGGGCAGGTTGGCAGTCACCAGCACGTTTATTTATACCAGCTCAGGACCTCCTAGACCCCGATTTAGGACACGACACTCCCGCACGTCTGGTCCCCAAAGTACCTCTGCTCTCTCTCTCTCTCTCTCTCTCTCACACACACACACACACACGTCTGTGTCCACATAACAGTATTCTCCCCAACCCCCAGAGGATCTAGTCTTTCTCTGGGGACACAGTTACCTGCGAGGGGACAGTGACCTGTTGGCACACTGTCTTCTGTTAGACCAGCCAGGCTGTGTGTCATTAAGCTCTGCTGAAGCTGCTCTGAGACAGACGCAAGCTTCCCCTGCTGATCTCTGAGCCCCTGGGGGCAGGGACATTGGACCTAATGTGTCTTCTGGGGCCTGGAGGCTTGAAGAGGCTGAAGGCTACAAAAGCCTTTAGCAAAGTCAGTTCCTCTCAATTTACAGGTTCTGGTCCAGAGAATAAGAAACAGGGACATTTGGGCGGGGGTGGGGGTGGGGTGGGGTGGTGGGGGGTAAGTCTGGGCAAGGTGGGGTTGCCGGTAAGGAGCTCTGAGGCCCCCTCCCACCAGGCAAGGCCGCAGGAGATGGAGGAGGGCTGCAGGGATAGAGAGGAGCATGGCAGAAGGGCCCGGACACCAGCCCCAGTCCCTTCCAGTGCCACTTCTGTGAAGTCAGAACTCAGCTCTTGGCTCAGCAACCCTGTCCCACCTTCACATGAGAAAGACCTTCCCTCGGCGTCTGCACAGCCTTTCTACATTACACGATGAATCAGAGACTATATTATCTCTCTGAAAACACTTTCTTCCTAGAAAAACTGCAGGTCCCTGGCCCGTGTCCTGCTTTCGAGGTCCTCACATACTCAGAGGCTGTTCAGGTACCCGCTCCTGGGGTCCTGGCCCCAATTCAGAGACTTTGACAGGCACCTCTTACATGTTGCCATGGGTCTGGCTCTGGGTGGGGGCTCTGAACGGAGGGACTGTCTTTGGGGAGCTTACAACCCAATTCTGGGCGGTGAGTTTGCTGTTTATTTCGATGCAAAGACAACCATTCCGCCAGGGGACAGTAACGCCAGGCGCTCTGAGGCAAGCAAAGCAGAAAGGGGAACAGGGTGGCTCCGAGTGTGGGAGCACCTCCTAAAATATGAAATTGTGAACACAATACTGGGTGTCAAAGTGAGTATTTATTCGGAATCTGAAAACTGCAGCAAATTTTAAAAAGCTGCCAAATACCACAAACACACAAAATTCATAAACATCACAAACTGCAGGCAGCCGACACAGGAGTGCACAGCAGCATCGCTGAGCCTCTCTTCTGTGACAATTTTGCAATAGAATGTTTCATGGGATGTAAAGCTGATTTGGTCTTTGAAAAGAGGATTGAAATATAAGTTCCTCTTACCTTCAAAACTAGTTATTGGCGAGGGGGGAGGGACTGGGATGAGGGCAGGAAGAGTACAAGGGTCTGAGGTGACAGTGCACTGGTGAAATGGTGGTGGGAACTCTGTGGGGACTACAATTGATGTCAAATATGTATAAATAAATTAATTTAATTTAAAAAACTAGTTATTGAATGGATAGCGGAGGACTATTGGCGTTTTGGTGGTGGGTGCGATAACATATATTTGAAGAGGTGTGAACCTCTACCCTAAATTATATACAGTGTTGTATGTGATTACTCCAGTAAGAAATAATTTCATAAAAAAATAAAAATATTTTGAAGACATTTGATAAAAACAAACACAAAACAAAACTAGTTACTGGTAATACCATATAAATTTTCAAGACGACTGTCAAACTGGGGGAAACCCTAGTAATTATTCTTTTCTATGTGAGTTGTTGGGTTTGTGGGCATTTCCCACAAACGAGGTGGCCAAACTGCTCTTCTTTGAATTGGCGACATTTATTGACCAGGCTACCCACGGTGTCCTAGATGAGGTCATGTGTGCGGAGTTGTAGGGGTTCTTTGTGTTTTCACAAAGTCATTCCTGTAGCAAGAGAGCCGTCAATAATTAAACTGTCCAGAGAAGTAAGCGTAAACCATGCACCAGATCCCACTAAACCCAACCTCCCTTAGTCAGATCTGCCAAGTACCAGGTCACGCCAACACATCATGAGGGAAGTATGGGGGAAGACACATCAGCATGGAAACAGATCATTTCTGGCCTCTTTGCTCTCCTAGTATCTTACTTTGCAAACATCACAAAAATACACATCCATTTCAACACACGGTTGGGTCCTGCCCAAGGACGTACAGGGAGGCGCCCTGAGGTTGAGCTTCGTAAACTCCAAGGCCGATTAGACTCTCGCCAGGAGTAAAGAGGCTCCATGAAGAGGTCAGAGTGGAAGAGGACAAGAAGGCACCTTGTCACAGTTTTCAAGTCAAGAAAGTTGGTCTGCATTCTAGGAAACTTCTTTGAAGTGAACCATGGCGGGGGCCCATCTTCTCATGGGCTGAGGCAGATTGTCTGGAGAGATTGTGAAAAGGCCCCAGGGGAGTGTGCATGCAGGTAATGATCCCAGAGGAGCCCAGCAGAGTCCTGAAGGAGGTTTCTTGTCTCACACAAGTTTGAAGTGACCTCCTACTTACAGGGCAAATGGGAGGAAAGGAAAAGAGAGTTTTCAACATCTGTGTTTCTACCTGGGCCACTCATTCCACATGGGTAAGTGCCACCTTGTCTGAAATGCTAAGCTTTAGGCCATGCTCTCTGTCTTTCTAATTGGGTCTTCCGTTCCTGACCGGCAGGGAGATGTGATTACAGGAAGTATTGCCATGTATCATCCCTTATCCGTTCAGACTGATTGATTAGAGTGCCCAGGTGAAGGAGGAGGAGAGTAATTTCCCTCTTACAAGAACCGGCAGACACAAGGATGTGGAGAAAAAGGAATCCTCTTACACTGCTTGTGGGAATGCAAACTGGTCCAACCACTATGGAAAGCTGAGTGGAGGACCCTCAAATTATTAAAAATGGGTCTACCATATGACCCAGCAATTCTACTCCTAGAAATTTCCCCAAAGGATACAAAAACATTCATTCAAAAGGACACCTGAACCCCTATATACAGTGCAGCACTATTTATAATAGCTAAGGTTTGGAAACAACCTAAATGCCCCAAGACAGATTATTAGATCAAGAAGATGTGGTGTATATATATACAATGGAATACTATTCAGCAATCAAAAACGATAAACTCATGCCATTTGCAGCAATATGAGTAGAGTTGGAAGAGATTATGCTCAGTGAAGTCAGAAGGAAAAAAAAATGTATCTGATGGTTTCACTTATAGAAGGAAGATAGGGAAACCAAACAAGGAGTCTGAAAAAGACAAAACTAGCAAGCAAACTATAAATCTGAGATAACAGCAGAAGAGGGGATGACAGAGGTCACAATAGAGCACAAGAGACTACGGTGATGGTTTATGGGTGATGTGGTGGTAGGAATTGTATGGGGACAGCCCCACTCTGGGCCTCCCCTGAACTCCTGCAGCAGCCCCAGGCTCCAAGGTTGAAGACAGCTGTGTTGGAAAAAGTATTGGACTTGACCTGGAATAAAAGCTAACCCACCTCTCCCTAGATCTCCAAACCGAGGCAATTCTCTTCTCAGGTTTCTCATCCAAAAATAGGAGAAAATAGCAGAAGCCACCTCTCTTGCACAGGATTATCATGGGGATCAAATAAGCAGGGGGGAAATCAAATGCTTGGAAAGTACATGTAGACTTGAAAGTGTTCCCCACCCAATATTCTGTGGTCACATTAAACACACGACTGGCTACTTAAAATATACAATGAATGTGGTCTAATCTTAGGCAAGGTCAAGAGTTTGCACATTCTGATTCTGGGTCTTCACACACAACAGCTCCTGAAGACCAGAGGGAGTCAGGAACTCCTTCCAGAGTCAGCGGCTATGACTATTAATTCTGATGTCAGTCTTTATATTTCTTCTTTTTACAAAATGTCAGATTACTGGCTGCCACTTCTCTCTGCCCTCTAGGTGCCTGTCTAGTCCCTAGTTTGCTGCCTCTAATCCATGGTGGATTTGATAACCAGATAATGAAGTTTATTAGAATCATGTGTCAGTGCTTGCTCTCTCCTTGGGAGTTGCCAGGAACCCACTTAGTGCTTTCCTAGAGGAGGACACTAGAACAAAGCTGGGTCAGGTGAAACAGGTGTACTTGTCCCAAGTTCTCCAGCCCTGGGTTCAGTGACTTTGGTGCCTTTGTTTCTTTTTGTCTCCTGTGCCCCAGCTCTGTTCCACCCAGTGGTAAAAAGAATTCCCTGCCAGGCAGTGGGAGCTTTGCATTCTTTACTTCATTTAGTTCTTAGAACAAGCCTATAAAGCACATACTGTTAAGTCCCTTTTACAGGGAAGAAATCTGAGTCTAGAGAGGGTAAATAACTTGCTGACACAATTTTTAAGGAATGGAGTCACAGCTTGTCCCTTGTTTGTTCCTCTCTGGAGGAACAGGAGAACCCTCTCTCCTGGGCTTTTAACAGTGAATTCAAGGTCCTCCAGACACTGCTGTCCAGATTCCCTCCTGAAAAAGGCACAGTGATCTGAACCAGCGGCTTCACAAGCACCATTCTGCACATGAAAGGCAGCTATGCCCACCACTATACCACTCATGCCTCACAGGCAGCCGCAGATAGCACATGGAAAACAACAAATGATTTCCACCAGAGAAGCAGAGGGGGGCCCACCTAGAGTGGTGAGGCCCTGCACTGCCTGCACTGAGATTCTGGGTGAGAATGCCTAGGTCCTAGTCTATGGGAAGACAACAGTCAGGAGGTGTGATTTCTGGAACAACAGAAAGTTGCTTGAAAAATACTGCCTCCACCTCCTAGCTGGTGCCTGAAATTTTCTTTCCTTTCAACAATCAAAAGTAAAAACTTAAAATACAACCACCACCACCATCTGTGTGGCTTTGAGTTAAAATTCTTACTAAAGTGTAAATGACTGACACAAACTCCCTTTTTAAGATCCATGGAGTTTTTGAGAAGGAGGAAGCGCCCAATGGTGCTTGCTGGGTGTGAGGGAGAATGGGACAGGACATGGGGGACAGTAAATTGTGGATGAGAGTTCTAATTCAAAAAAGGGGTACAGAGAGAAGGAGGCTGGAGGACTGCAAGCCAAATTACCAGCTCCGCAGTTTTGTTCAAAATCAGTTCCAGTTCTAGACATTTTCATTCATTTAAGCCTTTGGAGTGGTGTCTTCACGAAGGACCAGAGCCTGCTGGTAAAACTTGGGGCTAATAAAAACCTATTTTGCAAAGGAATTCTTCAGGCTAAACTGTCTTTTTATATATGTACACCCTGACATGAGGCTGACTGGTTTTGGAAAACTGCCTCTCCTGTTTAACTGATAATGTGAACATATGGGAAATTCTGTTACCCGTAGAACAGCTTTTACATATAATAGGCCCCAGTATTTGTTAAGTTCTATGGCTCTGGCCTTCACAATCTTTTTTCCTTCCCTCAGACATTAATAAAAAAGTCAAGTTTCAAGGGACCAGGAATATTTTCCTTAGAGAATTAAATCAAATTCTTGCTCATTCCTTCCTCTCAATACTCTGTCCTTCCTGGACATGCTTTGCCTTCTTGGCCACTTCATTTCTGGAGTTTTCATTTTGCCATCAAGAAGGAGAGGTTTGTATTTTATTTTTTCAATTGCAGCAGTGGTACAGAATCGTTGTCTTAAAAAGTTCAATCACGAAAGCAGTCATTCCCTGATTCTAGGGATACCTCTAGCCCCACCCCCTAAAGGGAATCACAGCTCTGTGAATTTCCTACCTTCTTCCCTTCTCTCCCAAATGAAAACCATTTTTACTACACTGTTTCTTAATCTACTTTCCTTTGTTTAAAAATCCTTGTTCAGTGTTCTCTAAATTGTTGTCCTGAATATCTTTTTCTGTGTGAGATGGGCCCTCTGAATGTCTCACCCCACAGTACCTCTGTGTCAGGATGCTGTCAGTGGCAAGACGTGGTTAAGAGTAGGAAACTGGTGTCGTTTACACATCAACTCACATCTGCTTCTAAAATAGTAGGGGGAGGTGTTGGAAATGTGCGCTATCCGGAACTGTATCACTTTAAAATGGAGGTACAGTTACCAAGTTCCTTTTCTACTATTTATAAGGAAAAGGCTATGGAGAAAAACCAGATCAGAACTGCTGGCCAGAGGTCATCTTAACCATGGGAAACAGCCAAGGCATGTGGAGCCACGTAGAGCAGCAGGCAGATGACCCAGCTGGGGCTGGATGACCCTTGTGGGGCCCTCACCCAGTTAGAGAACAGGCCCTGCACGTTCTTCCTTCGGGCTTTATGGAGAAGACATTGGGGGGGGGGGGCAAGTCTTGCCTCTCTAACCTCCCTGCTCAAAATCTGCGCTGTTGTATCTGCTCCTGCATCCCTCTCCTCTGCTATGCCAAAGTGGAGCAGGAGGAACCAGCCTCTCCTTCTCGGATGGTCCTGGGCACCCCTGCAGATAAATAACCGAGACAGGTTGCAGGAAAAGTCTCAGCTCATATAGCAGCAGGAGCCCTGAAAACCTGGGCCCACGCAGGATGGAGGAAAATCTCTGCTTAAAATGCACAAGCTTAGAGGGAACTGCAGGAGGACCGTTTGCAATTTTGGGTTTTTGGATGCCAACCAACATGCCCTTATTTAGCACCCAACAAGCACAAACTTGGATGGATTTGGGGTGCTTCATCAGGAGCCGCATCTAAAAAGAAAATTCACTGTTGGGAAAAAAAAATAGCACACTGTTGCAAAGAACGTAATGTAGATAAAGTTTCTCTGCTACTGAGGAGGCTTTGGTGTTCTGGCTATCTAAGGGTTAAGTAGAAAAAACTGTTTCAACCCCTGTTGCTGAAAATATTGCTCAAAGGTGCCCATTCAATTTCCGGCCTTGGTACACAGCACTCGGGGAACAGAATTCAATCTTTGATGATTGAATGACTTCTTTAGCTTCCAAGTCTTTCTGCATTTTAGTTCCTTATGGTGCAAGGCCAGGGACAGAAGCATAGAAAACAGGGAAGACATTGGCACTGTCGTGCTTGGTGTGTAACATCAGCGCTAGAACTAGTCTTGGCCACGTCGCAGACTTGGGAGGGCTCCCTAAGTGATGTCCTTTGGGTTAAACACACCCTCCAGTCGGTACTTCCTGATCAATCCATTTTGACACGTTCAAATGAAGTTTTCTGCCCTGTTCCCACTTGTCACTCCTCCCATTTGTATTTTAGAAGAGAAACTAAAGCGCTCAATTGCCTTAAAAAAAAATGTAGTTAGTGGTAGAGTTTCAGGTATCTGAGAACACAGGAACCCCCTCCAACCACACAGGAACCCCCTCCAACCGTAATAATCACCATTTAAAAGAGCTAATATTTACCGAGTGCCTGACATAGTGCTGAGGATTTCACGCAGGTCATTTCAGTGACTTTTCCCACAGCTTATGAAGTAGAATCACAAGGGGTTCGAGCCAGCCCGAGGGGATAAGAAACTTCCCCAGGGCCACCTGATACCAGTCTCTGCACCCCACCGGAGAGTTCTCCTCCCTCTGGGGGGTGGAGAGGGAGGGCAGCCCCAGGTCGGCTTGCCCCAGGGACCCGCAGGGCAGTGGCCACAGGCTTCCACTCTGGGTGGGGAGGTGAAAATGGGCACCTGGACAGGATGTGCACGACCTCCCGCGCCAGGTGCTGTGCAGTGGTCTTCTCTCTCGGGAAGCAAGTGATTTGGGTCTACCCTCTTTTTTTGCAAGAAACATGTTCTGGTAAACTTATTCTTGCGGCGAACTTTCCCAACCTCTCATCTGGAAAGTGATTGTAATAAAACCAGACGTGTTCATGGTGAACAATTTTGGGAATTATAGAAAACTGAAAATGCAGGGAAGAAAGCACACGTTATCTTGGAGTTTTAATGTCAATGTGTCTTTCTTCACCTTGTTTTAAACTATTGTGATCATACCGCTATACGGTTTTGCTTTTTAAACCTAATCTTTATTACATAAACCTTTTCTATGTCATTGTAAATGCTTCAAAAACACCACTGAAAATAGTTGTATAACATTCTGTTTAGGGGATGAGCCATCATTTACTTAACCGCGGTCTAACCCGCAACATGGCTTTGTTAAGTTTAGATTTTCATGTATCAGGTTTTACCTAAGTAAAGTGGTGGTGTTTGCCAACATCTGAGCTCTGTGTATCTAGGAATTAAAGTGTCACATCTGGTCATAGTTTGAACTGGGCTTTTTAACTTTAGGATACGGTTTTAATTGCATTGCGGTAGAATGAAAGGACGCTATAGACAAAGTCCAGAAATCTCAGAAGACGCAATCTCTCAGGCCATCTATGTGGAATAGGCTGTTATTGCATGCAGACTAGATAATTCTGGAAATCTGCAACAGGTTGGACAACTAAACCCAAAGAATGCTGGGGGAGGGTCAGGGGCACCCTGGAAGGCCGTGTGTAGTGCCACAGGCTAAGCCTTTGCCTAATCTTACTCATTCTTTTAATGAAGTCCCAGGACACTGCCTTATAAATTATGAAGCAGTAAGCAATAAGATTATGTGATAGAACAAGGATCCAGAAAGAACTTATCAGGTTGGACTATTTGCATGAAGTCAACCTGATGGAATCTATCAAGGTTAAATGTCTCTTGTATTTGGACTAAAAAATAAAATCAACCAAATAAATGCCAAATAGAGAACAGTGAGCTTAATAGATGTTAACTGGTTCCAAGCTCAAGAATCTCCAACAGTGTGGTAAGGTTTTAATTGCATTGCAGCAGCAGCACGGAGAGTGGAGACGTCACACTCCCGGGCACCCTGCCCCACACAGTCTGTTCTGGAAGACACTTTAAGAAAGGGAGGAGAGATCAGTGAGAGGCCTGTGCACACCATCACTTAAACAGCCAACAAGGCAAAATGCTCAGTGGCCAAAACATGGCCCAGATGTCACAGGGGAGAAGGAGCAGGTGAGACAGGGTGGGGGTGGGGGGATTCTGAAACCCAGCCCTTCCACTTCCAAGCTGGCTGACCTTGAACTAATTATTGTCTCTGGATCTGCATCTTCATCTGTAAAATGGGGACGACAGCGCGCTTACGTCAGGCTGTTATGCAGCAGGTGCACATCACGGTTATATCCAGGCCCTGTTCTGAAACAGTGACGACAACGGGTCCAGGCTGCAGAGCTCTGAAGGGGCAGGTGGTTTCAAACACTTGAAAGCTTTATCCTGAGAGGTTCTTGAAGACCATGCTTGATTCAGTAGAAAGGCAGAGGTGTGATTTCTTTAGTCAGTATTTAGTGTGCATGCGTCATGAGTCTGGGGCTGGAAGGCGTGCAGAGAGGAACGAGATACATACTGTAGGGAAATGGAATGGTTCAGGCTCTTTTTTGCCTCCCACCCCAGTCTCTATGGCTGCCACCTGTGGCCTTATTTTCCTCCTAGGCTTTGTTGCCCACATGTCATAATGTGTTATTGCAAAATGTGCTTGGAAGCGTGAGCACGGGGCATGTACACCTATAAAGGTGCTTGGAAGCACAGGGCACGTACGCCTATAAATATGGGCACCTGGCCGAGCAGCCAGAGAGCACAGGGCACGCATACCTGCATAAATGGATGCCGGAGCCGGGAGATCACTTGAAGAGAGAGTAGAGAAGCCAGAGAAGAGAGACAGGGGAGAGAGAAGGGAGGGAGAGAGAGGAGAGAGAAAGAAAGGGGGCGTGGGGGCTGGGAGGGTCGGTCGCTGCCTGCCTGCCCACTGGTCTGCCTCTATCTGGTTCCTTGCTTCAGCATTAAAGGCTTGCCAAATCTACTGAAGGCTCCTAGACTCTCTTTTCTGTTTGCCAGAATCCACAGTGAACCCCCCACCCTGTGCATGGTTTCCCCTTCACATGCTTTTTCCGAAGGGCCCACTATCTTTGGGGACAGGGGTGATAAACAGGCCATCACAATCGTTAGGAAAGCTCTGGGCAACCAGAGGAAGGTGTGATCCGCTGTCCCTTTTGGGGGCTGGGAGAGCTTTTGCAGAGGTGGGGCTCTCCAGCCAAATGTGCAGGGATAAGTAGGAGCTTCTGTGGGAGCAGTGGGAACAGTGTGTGGGACCAAAGCTGTTACCGAGAGAGTGGTATTTTCCAGGGTACAGTGACTATAGTCAGTGATTACACAGTACAACATGAGTTCAGTAGCAGCAAAAGCAGCCAAAGATAAGAGCTGGCCTCTCCCAGTGCAAGAAGCAAGACGGCTGGGCCAGTCGAGATAAGAGCAACAGAGCATTTGCCCCCAAACCTTCCACTTCTAGACTGCGGTCTTCTCAATGGGCTAGCTCAGTGAAGGCTGAATCAGGAGAAAATTGAAAAGGCTTGCTTCAATTTTCCAATCCCTCTTTGGTATCAACACTGGAATATTTGCCTATAAAATAAGACAATAGCATGTTCCTGAGGCATTTACAACCTGGGTGCACCTTAGGGGAAAGTCTGGAGCAAGGGCTCGCGGCTAGGGTCCTTCCTACCCAAACTGAAAATATGATCTGCAAGCGAGTTCCCTTACTGACACATCTACTCAGGTCTCCCACTCAATTCCATTTATTCATATTCATTAAACCTGCTACAGGGGGTTGGGGTGGGGGGCGGTGTAAGCCAGGCATTAACACTTCCTTCCAGGTACACACAATCTAGCATGAAAGACCAGCCACACAGAACTGGATCCTTAAATGTCAGGGCTGATCGTGATACAGTCACTGGCCCTGGCCTTGGCCTCTCTTGTCAGTGACTCGAAAGCAGTACAAAGTACACAGCAGATGCTTTCAGGCACCGGACAGTGGGCTGGGCAGGCTCCCCAGCAACGGGGAAAAGCACAAGAGGTGAGTTTCACAGAGAGCCTTCCGCTCTGCCTGGGTGGACTTCACAGTCACAGCACAGCGGGCTGGAGCAAAGAAAAGCTGAGGAAGTGGAGACTGGAACAGCAGAAGCCTCTGGGGCCGGCAGGACAGGTTGCTGGGGAGGAAGGTGCTTCACAGTGCAGAGGCCTGGAGTTCGTGTGTGTGTGTGTGTGTGTGTGTGTGTGTGGTGGGGGCTCCCTAAAGATCTCTGACTGAGGGCTGGGCTGCTACAAACAGGGTGAGAGTCTGCATCAGCTAATGAAATGCTTGCTGCCAGTGGAGAAGCAGACCCACAGGCCCCTGCACAGGCCCCTGCACCTGAGATGAAGATGCTGGCACGCACCGGGTGCCCCGCCAGTGGCTGGGATGGCAGAACACCTGTAAATAGGTTGGCAAATTGCTACTGTTCCAGGCACCAAATTTCCTCACTCATCACGTCATTAGTCCTAGATTCTCCCAGATCTTCCTGTGATTTAGAAATAAAGGGTCAGTTTCTGGTAAGTGGGGCAGCTCTATGGCCCTGGCTGATGACTCTGGCTTCCTTTCTTACTGGTTGGTGCCTGAGTCATGCCAGTCATTAAGGATTTATAATATCACCTCGAAGTGGCATCTGTGCAGGAAGGGTGGTGTAGGGTAAAGGTTGATCAGTTATTTCCATCCTCCCACCACTGATGATGGACACCTGTGGTGCTGCGAGCAGTCCAGGGTGGGCATGCGCAAGTGGGTGCACCTGTGTGGGACACGGGCATAAATGGGCGGCATCATGAGGACGCCAGAACTGTGAGGACAGACTGCGAGGATCGACAGACAGAACTGTGAGGACCAACAGACAGGACCGACCGACCGACGAAGGAGCAGCAGCAGCAGCAGAGAGAGAAGAAGCAGCCGAGAGGGTGAGATGTGCTGGGGGCTGGGAGGCCTGCCAGCCTCCCGGCCCGCCTGCCTGCCACGTACCTGGCCCCCTCTACTAAATAAAGTATGAAAAGCCACCGAGGGCTCCAAGACTCTCTTTCCTTGACCCATCTGCCCAGAACCATCCTGAACCTTGCTCCAGTGCCACTCCTATCCTGCCGCTACAGGTGGTCTGGGTGTGGGTTGAGGCTCAGGGCCAGCGTGAAGACCCTGGCCCTGGGGGTTGGGCTGCAGTGGGAAGGGGAAAGGAGGCTCTGAAAGCCAACATTAGCCTTCCAAGTCTGCCTAAGTGTTCAGGGACACTTAACTCTCCGGTACAGCCTCTGTCCTAATCCCCTAGGCCATATTGTTCCCTTTTAAAAAGGGATATTTCATAGCCTTTAAATAAATCTCTTCAGCTCCACTGACTTGGAATAACACACTTAGCAGCTTAAAACTTCTAGCTGGGTCCTCACCAAGTTGTCCTTCCAGGAGCCCATTTTCTCATGCAATCCTGGCCTCCGAGCACAGCTGGGCCTCTCTCAGGGCCAGCACCATGCACCCAGCTCTGTTCCGGGATCCTGGGCAGGCCCTCAGTCCCTGTGGCGTGGGGCTTCCCGTGCACTGCAGAGGCCCCATCACAGCACACAGAGCATCCGACAGACAGAGAAGCAAGCACACCTCCCACCAGTTCCAGGGGGTCTGTGCTTCAGGTGCTTTCTGTGAGAATGTCCAGGCACAGGCAGAGGGGGTAATCGCGACCTGAACAGACAAGAAGCCATCAAGATGGCCAGGAGAGGGGGAGGTGAGGCTGATCGACATGCTTAAGCCAGCCCCACTGCTGCTGACCACGCCCCCGCAGGGCCTTTCTCCACCAGGTGCCTCTGCCTCCTGCGACTTGAGCCCCAGCCTTCACACACTATGGCAATTCGCTGATCCCCAGTCAAACGCTCCGCCTCACTGAACTGTGAAACCATTGTCTCTGCTGTAAAAGGACCTCCAGGGAAGCACTTTACACCAAAATGACAAGGGTGGGTTGCCTAAAATAATTTCTCCAACACCTAACTCCTGCTGACATCAGATGGAAAGAGAAGCGGCACTCCTTTGGTCTGGGGCGCTGGCTTGTGTAACTTTGAACCGAACTTGAGTGGTAGTGACCGAGGTGCTTTCCAACGTGGCGCGGCTGAGGTTGGCCGGTCACCCTGCCTCTGACAATCTTCACAATTCCCTGGCAGGACCTGACATCCCCACCAGTCACTTCCCCTTTTAGCTGAGGTGCCTGCTTCAAATACACCTGGGTTAGCTGGGCGGTGCTCTTCGTCTTCTTACTGAGCCACTGCAGCCCCAGCACCAGCCTTCTGCCCACAGACAAGCTGCTGGGGCACGCCTTTAGGCCAGTGCTCCTTAAAAGCTGATGAGTTAACAGGAATCCAGATCACCTGGAGGTTCATTAAAACAGCTCTCGGGGCCCCGCCCTGAGCATCTGACTTAGTTAAATGTGAGATGGGATCCGAGAAGCTGCACCTCTAATACGTTTCCAGGTGACACTGACCCTGGTGGCCCAGGACCACACTTTGAGATGCACAGACCAGCTGATGGCTAAGGAAGCTATGAGATGTGGAGGCAAAGTATGCAAGCCCTCTGACCATGAATGAGGAGGGAGACAGAGGACCCGGACGGGAGGGGCTGGGGTCAGGGGCCAAGGCAGGCAGAGTCAAAGAACACAGACTTGCTCGCATGACCTACCAAGACACAAGAGTCTTTGGTGGCGCACGTTCCCACGGGCCTCTTGTCCCTTCTTTCCTGGGTTTCCTGCCTCCTGCCTCCTGAGAAGGGAACATCTACTGATCGCTTCCTAGCAGGTCAGTAAGGGCGAGAGGAGCTCCTTCCTGGAGGGAGGCGCCAGGCAGCTAGCTGGTCAGGCTGCCAATGAGCCACCCAGGACTCTGCACCCTCTCCCTGGGGACCCTGAAATTTCTGAGAATTTACACGGGGCTCAGAGAAGTCTTAGGCATCATTTCCTTTCTCTCTCTTGAGATCCTAATAGAATAAATTCAAAGGAAAACATGCTCTGATCTTTCAGCCACATCTTCCTGACACAAACAACAAGGAACTAATTAGCAGACCTGCTGAGGAGGCAGGCAGAATGGGCTCTTAACAGACCGCAGGCTGGGAGCCCCCTCAGTGGGGCCTCTACACTCGCCCTTAGGCCATCACGTCATTATAGGGAAACTGACATCCCCCCATCTGCCTAGCATTACTATGGCACCTACTGGGCGGATAGTTCTGTGAGTGGTTAGCCCCTGGTACATCTAAAAGGACGCTGACACCCACTTGCACTGGACTCTAATAAGAACCCTATGAACTTGGCAGAATAGGAATGATGCAATATTTGGTAGATAAGACAACATGGAGTTGTAACATAGGCCTGCACGCCTGGCTTAGTGTAGTAGCAGGAAAGGGCGGCACAGGGTAAGTTTGGGATGGTTCTTGGCAGATGGGTCAAGGAAAGGGAGTCTTGGAGCCCTCGGTGGCTTTTTATGCTTTTATTGATCTCTACATCAGAGGTGGCATCAGGTACAGGCAGGCATGGGTGCCGTGGGGCTGGGAGCGCATCTTACCCTGTCGGCTGCTTCTTCGCTCTCTCTCTGCTGCTCTCGCTTTCACTGCAGCTCTTTGGTCTGTACTGTGAGTCCTGTTGGTTCTGTTGGTCAGTCCTGGCGTCCTCATGATGCCACTCATTTAAGCCCGTGTCAAACTCAGGTGCCCCACTTGCGTATGCCCACCCTGGAATGCTCGCGGCACTGCAGGTGTCCATCATCACACCAGTGGTGGGAGGATGGAAAGACTTGATTGTTCTCTGACCCTACACTTAGCCATTCACATGCGACCTTGAGCGGGTCCCCTGCCTTTCTAAGCCTTGGCTTTATCATCTATGGGATGAAGGGGAGGACAAGATGACTGTGATCTCATTCTCTAGGAATAAGCTACACAAGGAATAGGCCTGAGGTTGTGCAATCAGTGAGGTGAGTAATAGCAACAGACCAGGGCCCCCACGAACCCCATAAGGGGAGGGAGCCATCAGAACACCAATGGCCCCACTCCATCCACACCCCGGAGGTGCGGGCCGGTGGTCGCCCTTCATACTTCACAAAGACCCAGACCACGAGGGGTTGTGTAGTGGGGGATTCATGCCCAGAAGCTTCTCATTAGCAAAGACAAGGTCAGTTCCTTTGGCACATCCTTCACCAGACAAACACGATGGAATGCTACTTTGTGCCAGGCTCTGTACCAGATGAGGGGATGTGGAGTGAAGGACACTGGGGAGAAGGTCACAGTGAGGAGACTGGGACCCACCTGCAGCATATGGCTGGGGGGAATAACCTAGGGGCCAGGTCCAGTCTCTGGAGGGCTCACAGAGCCTGCCTCTGGAAAAGGAGTTCCTTTTCTGTGACCTGCACACAGGTAGGTGCTAGCTACAGCCCGGCTGAGCATGATCTTCTTCAAGATGAGTGCAGAATCCTTAGAATTTAGAAGGGTCAGGTTTAGAGCAGTTGACAAATAGATACGGCTCTCCGAATACACTGTGGGGAGCAAATGCACACGTCCGACCCCGATCAATCTGTTGGCAGGAGGAATGACATGTTCTCTGTCTGAGAGTCGAGCCTTCTAATGGAATCGATGAGGATGCTGGCTCTTGTCTGCAATGTGCTGGTAAACAGTTGGCTCTCACCTGTTCCAGACAATCACATAGTCAACCGAGGGCCGTGGCCAGACTCCCTGGGGGAAGCAAGATGCACACAAAAAGCAAGGGGCTCTCAGCCCAGGAGAGCACAGAAGACACAGAGCAGGAAACAGTCGACGCTAGAAGGCAGAGGGTGTGGGCTGGGTAGAAAGCCTCCATGGGAATTCAGGAGAAGGCAAGGCTAATTCCAAGTGGGCATCAGAAAGCCTTCATGAAGGGGATGGCACATGGAAAGATGACCCAGCTAGGTGCAACGAGGCCCCAGTTCCTGTGCCCCCTCTGCCACAGTCAGCTGGGTAAGCTTCAGAAAACCATGTCTCTCCCTTTAAAAATGGGCGATTTGCCCTTAGCACTCCAAGCATTATGAAGATGAAATGAGAACTGATTTAAATGCACATCGGATAAATAAAAGCACCAAATTAAAGCCCTTCGTCATCAGTTGGGGAGGAGTGGGGAGGGAGCTAAAAGCAGAAAGGATATGAGGGAGGAAACAGGGTGGGGGCGGGTGGTGCCTGCCGAGCCCAGGACTGATATGAACACCAACGGCCTCAGAACTGGCGCCCGTGATTCTTTAGACTCCCACAGCTAACTCTGTAGAAGAGAGCCCAAGGAGAGTCTTCAGGACATGCAGTTGCTTCTACATTCGAAAAATCAGAGAAGTGACCGCCTGCCCTGCATACCAGGGAACCAGTCCCTTACAGTCGGTGGGCAGTGAACGCGGTGCCCTGTCCAGCCCCAGCGCTGGGCGCCCACTCCGCACATGCTCACGAAATTAGCCGATGGATCCTGAGTGCCTTCCAAGGACTTGTCCTTCACCCACAGGCAGGCAGGTGTTCCCAGCCCTGTCCAAGATGGGGAGACTGCAAAGGCAGTGACTGTCCCTGTCCCAAGCCAGCACCCCCAGAGGGCACCTCTGCCTCCTCCTCTGGCGTCCCTTCCTCACACCGTGCGAGAACTTTCCCTACAGCCGGTCTTTGCCGCAACAAACCCCCTTCCCTGACGTTCGAGGCCGACAAGTGCTCTGAGCACTTGCCTGTCAGGCTTCATGCGAGCAGACCCTCACGGCGGGAGCGCCCGGCATCCCCAAATGTGCCAGTTTATGCCAATTCTGGTTCTGTGCAGCCTAGACACAGGGGTGTCACGAAATCTCTATTTGTTGTTGTTGGTTTTTGTTGTTGTTGTTTTTAATCAAATAAGAAGTCATTTGGGTTAAACCCTTTGGGTCCATTATTTGGAGTCATGGCTCCTTACAAAAAAAAAAAAAAAAAAAAGAAAAAGAAAAGGCAGAAATAGCAGAAGGCATCAGGAAGACAGAAGGGCATTGCTGTGCTGTTTTATAACCTCGGACATTCCTCCATTAACAGATTTGGCACTGAGTTTTGACAGATGACCTGGCTGCAGGAGGGAGGAGCAGAGGTTAAGCTCATGGTTAATGTCACCTAAGGGCTAGAGCCATCTGGGCCGACCTGGGGTCTGAAATCTGGGCAGGAGTTCAAGTTGCCACCAGAGAGGGTGGCACGGGGAGCCCTGCCTCCTCCCCCAGCCGCCCTCCTA
Source organism: Galemys pyrenaicus (assembly GCA_019455555.1). Taxonomy (NCBI): domain Eukaryota; kingdom Metazoa; phylum Chordata; class Mammalia; order Eulipotyphla; family Talpidae; genus Galemys; species Galemys pyrenaicus. The sequence continues at coordinate 2,006,232 of JAGFMF010012290.1, read as the reverse complement.
TTGCGGCCACCTGAAGCGTCAGTGTCTGTCTAAGACTCTTCAGGCCACAGGCCAGCAGAATGCAAGGGAGAGCTGAGCGACAAGGCCTCAGAGAGCCAGCTGAAGCATGTTCAAGGTCAGAACTTGGCTCCCTTTCATGGCCCACCAGATCCTCCGCTGACAGTCCACCCACTTCCGAGGGATGTTGTCATTCTAACAAAAAACGTACTACAGAGGTTTGATCGGAGGCTGGAAATGACATCTACCCCCAACTCTGCTGGAGCTCAGAGGCTGCCCTAAAGTGGCAGGGGAAGGGAAAGAATTTCAAGGACTCCCAGCTGCAGATGGGAGTAGTGGGTTAGGTAGGAAGAGGTCTGAGCCTTGAGAATGAATGTCGGTGTCTCCACCAAAGTGGCCAGGTCAGCTACTTCCCAGCCCCCCCCATGGAGATTCAACAACACCATCCGGTACCCATATCTTTACAATTATTACACGAGGGGCCAGGGCATCAGGGGACCTGGGAGAGCTGAGCCAGTAGCTGGATAAGGTACACTGAGGATTCGTGGATCAGACACATCATTCATTTCCCCTACGTGCTGATGGAGAGAACGGGACACAGATTGGGTAAGCTTTGGTGGGAGAAGTAAGTCAAATCTGGGGGGCACAGGTCCATATGATGGGTGCTTCCCAGGGAGACCTGAGCAGACAGCCGGGAGAGGACATGGTTAGGTGGATGGCAGGGATAAAAGGATGCCAGAGGCAAATTCACCACCTGCACAATTTTACAATCCCAGGTTAGAGCTGGAGGCAATCTCGGAGATCATCTAGCCCAAGCCCCTCTGGTACAGCCCAGAAGTATTGGTCATGAACAATCAGCGAGTCAAGACTAAAAACCAGAACCTGCCCCTCTGCCCTCCCACCAAGACTCACTAGTTAGGCCACTGACCTTCCTGAATGCTCCACGCGCCCTGATTCCATGGAGCTAGCAATTCCCTCTGCCACACTCAGTGTTCTTTTTAAAGATGTATTTATTTATGCGTACAAGAACTGGGGTACAGGCCAGAGGCACAGGACGTGAGAGGATCCACCAGAGACAGAGTGGGGAGCAGAACAGGCAGGTTGACTGAAGTACACTGCCGAGGGGAGCAGCGGGCGAGGCAGGAGAGGTCTGCTGCACCATGTGGGTCCCCTCCCTGGCAGGCAGCAGGGATCGAACTCGTGCTGCAGTGGCTGCGGTTTGCCTCGCAGTGCGTTGCTTGACCCACTGCGCCACCAGGGAGGCCCCCACACACTCAGTGTTCTTGAGGACGCCACACACCACGCATTTCAGCCAGACCTACCTTGTGCGAGTAATGCTGATCGACGATCCTCGCCAGCCCAAAGTCCCCAATCTTGAGCACGAGGTCCTCCGTGCTGATGAAGATGTTGGCAGGCTTCAGGTCCCTGTGCAGCACGTTGGCCGAGTGGATGTACTTGAGCCCGCGGAGCAGCTGGTACATGAACAGCTTGGCGTGCTCCTCCGTGAGCGTGCCCTGCTCCAGCAGGCGGGCCAGGTCAGTCTCCATGTATTCCTGGACGATGTAGGCCACGCTGAACTTGAACAGCTCGCCCTGCAAGTCGGTGCCCTTGGGCCCCAGCACCTCGTATACTTTCACGATGTTGTCGTGGTCCAGGCGCCGGATGATCTTGATCTCCCGGAGCGCGTGCTTCATGCTGCGGGCATCGCTCAGGGTGATCTTCTTCACAGCCACCTTCCGGCAGGCCTTGCTGTCCACGGCTGACAGCACCAGCCCGTTGACACCAAAGCCCAGGGGTTGGAAGTCAATGAAGCGTCCACCAAGGTCATACCCGTAGACACTGGCGATGCAGTCGCCCTTCTCGGCCATTGTTGGCTCAGTGGTCAGGGGCTGCCCGTGCGGCAAAGGCGCAGACAGGAAAGGCCACGTCCCAGCTGGTGGCTTCCCCAGCACACGTCATTCTGTCAAGCCCCAAAGCAGACGGATGCTTCGTCTCCTCGGGACTTTGCAGCCACCAGCTCTCTGGAGACAGGAGTGGCCTATGTCCATACCCACCGGGCTGCAGACGTTGGAGGCTCAGGCTGTCTGCTGAACCTGCACGGGGAGAGCTGTCCACCAGCTCCTACATATCCCAAGCCTGCCTCGAAGCTCAGGCTGGCTCATGCTTCCTGCAAATACAGCCTCTTGGAAAGAAAAAAACTGTGCTGTTCTCTAGGTGAAAGTAAGTTTTCTGTCACAATGTGACACAGTAAAGCAGCAGAAACTCTCCCCTTTAAATCCTTCATTCAAAGACCTTCCTCTGGCTGATAGGGAGCCGTTGCTGAGCTATGTTCCTTACCACAGTCCAACGCGCAGCTGAATCGCAGCCTCTAGCAGCTGGCTACTTGGTCTCTGTTGCCCATGTAGTTTGAAGGGATCCAGACAACTGATTCTGGAGGCTTCCAGAGGCTTTTTTCTACCTCTATCAGCTCCACTCAGATTCTGATATCTAAACCAGTCCGGTGAACATTGGTAAAGGGGGCTGGAGAAACCCAAGTACTTTGCACGAGCTCTACACGGAGCTATGCCTGAAGTCCCACAACTGAGGTGTGCTCAGCTGCCAGGCCAGGATCCTCCGGAGGCTTCAGATGTGGGCGGCATCCTCCGTCACCCCCTCATCCATGCCTCCTCCAATGAGACTGTGTTCTGCTGGACTTTGGAGAGACTGCAGGAACTTGGCATCTCTCGGACTGAGTCTCCTTCCCTGTCAAAGAAATACAACGTTGGGTAAATTTCCACGCTCAGCTTGCAACACCTTCCCACTTGCGTGTCTTTTGTTAACCAGCCCAAGTGTTATTTGATCTGCCCAGCCAAGTGAAACACTGCTTGCTCAGGGGATTCCAGGCTTTGCCCTGCCTGGCCACCCCTCCTGCTGTGTGCAACGCTCCCCTGCAAGAGAGAGGAGATGGATTGATTTGATAAGATCATCAAATGGTATGCCTTTTATGTAAATGCCTGCTCCCTGAAGGTTAACACGCACAACTGTGGGTGGGAATGATCGGCTCTGACCTTTGCAAATTCATTTGTTATGTTCTCCAAACACACACATCAGCCTGAGCTGGGTAAAGTGAGAGTAATAAGTAACTATTTACAGACAGAAAAGAAATGATCAATAATCTTGCTTTTCTACTTGGACCTCTTTTCTTTCTTCTTTTGCAAATGTCTTTGAATATTTTAAGAGAGAATTTGCATGCACTGAGATTTAATTACATTGTATCTCTTGCTTTCCACCCAGATGACATGAGCACACAGACCCAATTACAAGGAAATTTTATTGCCACCCTAAATAAGGGACTCTGCCCGGCAAGCCAGCACCAGGTCTGGCAAGGTGAACCGTATTCTCTTGGAAGATGGGGAGCAAGCGCTTCAAAGCAATAGGTCAAATCCTAGCCTGAAGGCTCCCTGTTGGCTGCTGACTCAAATTATAGGCGTAGGACCTAAGTGGAGAGAAAAAGCTGCAAAACTAGCAATAGAATTCAGAGCTCTCAAATAAAGGCAGTATCATAGTTTCTAAGGGGGTGTCGTGTTTTACAAGTTTATTAAATCCACACTGCAAAGAACAAACAGTACCCAGCACAAAGAGGGCAACCTAGCCAAGGCTGCTTCTTCAATCTCATCTCTGTAAGGATATTTTCATATCTAAACCTTGCTCTGTAAATGCCACATGAAGCAGGACAGCAGTCCACTCCATGTTCCGAAATTAAGGGGAGAAGTTAGGGGACACAGATGATCTGGAGTAATAAGTAATTAGATGCTCTCTAAACACTGCTAATGAAAGAGATTTTCCAAGGGCCTGATATACAGTAATTTCTTAGCAGATGTCACCTTATGTTGCCATTGTTAAAAAATCCCTCACACTTGAGTGAGCTATACCATTTTGATGTTTCATCTCATCTTGAACAATTCTACTCTGCAAGTTTCTTACTGGGCCCGACAATAAAATAATCATAGACTTACAGAATTACATATTGCAAAGCAATTGTAGCATGCGAGTCCAATGTTCCTCAATTGGAAGTACCCTGCCCTCCTTGGCTCTTTTGATGAGGCATCACTATTGGCCTTTAAAGAGCAGGGTCAGATTTGGAACCATCCTGGCAAGCATCCCCAGCAGTGATAGCTGTCACCCACCCCAAGTACCAACAGCATGAGAGGCAATGATTCTAGTACAAGTGCTCACTTTGCAGATAAGGGCACCGAAGCTCAAAGAGCGCCAGCTCAGTGCTTCCAGCATAGGCTAGTCAGTGCGCATTTGATGAACAGATAAATGAGTACCTTTTTCTCTGTTTGAGGATCCCAGCCAGCTGGAGGACAGTGCTGAGATCACCGTTTGAGCCGCAGTCTATGGTCTGTGCTAGTGAAGTCCCCTGGATACATAACTCAGGGGAACAAAGAGTCACCCCAATGCCCTCTTTCATACCTCCTCTGACTCCTGCTTCCCAAGTCAGGGGACAAACTAAACTGGAGCTTCTTTCACTTTCTATCCATATGTCAAGCCTGGTCCCAAGGGCACAGTAAACAGGCAATTATATATTTTGCTTTATGAGAAGAGACACTTACGCCTTCTTCCCTTTCAGCTCCCAGTGGATTGTAAACAGAGACAGGAATGAGCACCTGAGCAGGGAAGAGATGACATCACCAGAAGCTGAAAGCAGGATTTGTTCAAGATCAACTGCAATGCAGATAGTCAGTGAACAATTAAGAGGTGCTTTATTTATTTTTAAAACTCCTTTTCCTCTCACACGGGAGAGGGACTGTCTACCTGAGGAACACTAGCTATGGATACATGATTGGGGGGTGCACATATTTTAGGGGATCAGTCTTCCCTTCCTAGGACTGTTGTTCTGATGCAAACTTCCCACAGCCAGCCAGCTACCCAGGGGACCAGCACTTAGGAGCTTCACCTGTGGAGTGTGCACATGTGTGTGTGATCTTCCCAGCATGCTGGGGTAGGGTAGGTTCCACGCCCTGCTGGGAAGGCTCGATTCCAGCCCCTCCATCTTCCTCCCGGGCTCCTGGTGGCCTCCCTCTTCCTGCCCGCCTGTCTGTGCCCCAGCAGTTCCAGCAATGTCCTCTTGCTTCCTCCCCACTTTTTAAAATTCCCATCATTGAACATGCACACACAGACTTGCTTCCTCTCTGAGGTGACCCCAGCAACACTCCCCGTTTCCTATACCACGAAGGCACCTGTGTGTCTGCTGTATCTGACACTCACCACATACTAACCCGGGCTGTGTTGAACTTCCTCTACAGGCCCATATTCCAAGACTCTAAGTAAGCATCCCAAGTCCGGGGCACAAAGCTGACTTAGAAAGTAAAAGTCGGAAGTACCTGAGGAACGCTAGCTATGGATACACGACTCGGGGGGGATGCACATTTTTTAGGGGGTCAGTCTTCCCTTCCTAGGACTATTGTTCTGATGCAAACTTCCCACAGCCAGCCAGCTACGCAGGGGACCAGACTTAGGAACTTTGGTCCTCTTCCTCTCATCTGAGGCATGCCCTCTTGGGGTTGCAGCACTAACCAGGAAGGCCCCCTCTATTTCTCGGTGCCCATTTGAGTTTATTGTTATTCATCTCATCTCAAACCCCTTTATTTCCTGCATTTCCTTTTTAATCCCTCTGTCCTTTCTGTTGTAAAGCCTTTGCTTTTTCTCCACAGGTGAACTGATTATGAAACCACCTATTACCTAAGCAGTCTCAGATTAGCAGTTCAATTCTTGCATGCTATACCAAGGGCTGTGGACCCATCGATCCTGGGGAGGGGCAGACCTGGCATCTGAATGTGCCCACCTGGGCAGAGTAGTGGACACGGCTGCCCTTGGCAAGATGCAGATTCTCTCGGCAAAACAGTCACTTTTCATTTGAGGGGTTGGCTCAGAGCTGTTCTGAATCACAGGTGTGATTTCCAGCCAGGGAGCTGGCATTCCCCTTGCAAGAAGGAAAGGTCATCAGTTCAGCTGTGCTCGAATGACACCCAGCAAGAAAAATGCACGTATCTCTTTGCAAGGGCAGCCCAGGCACCCACACGTCCACAGCGAATGTCACGATAAGAAACACAGGCATTGACAAACCCTTAGGACGCCTAACAATGGAATTCATTCTCCCATTGGCTTTTCATTGATTTTCCAGGAATATCTTATTTGAGACCAATTAATTATTCTCTCATGCACCCACCTTTTAACATGTGGAGGCAAACCAGAGATGAGAGGGTGTGCGCCTACGTCCTTTTCTGGGATTCCCGGGGCTCTGGTTTACAAAGCGGCTTTGCAAAGTCTAAATTTAGACTCACCTCCTCTGCCTGCTGAGATCTCCCAAACCCCACGCTGTCAACTTTCAGCTGAAATTATGGCCCCTAGGGAGGTGCTGACATTTCATAGACACTGCTTTCCTCCCTCTCCTGGGCACCCAAAAGTTTGCAGAAAATCCTTTTTGGGGAGATGGGGTGGGGTGGGGATATTACAGTTAAACAGGTTTTACACTGCAATTCTAGGTGGCACCATTCAGATCTACCTCATTTGAAGCCTCAAGTTCTCTAGACCAGAGAAAGGCAGTGTTTTTCTATCAAGAGAATAAATAACTTGGACTTTGCAGGACATACAGTCTCTGATGCAACTACTCAACCCTGTCTTTGTAACACACCTGACAGTGGCTACATTTCAGTAAAACTTTACTGATAAAAAGTAGCTAGGATGGGCCTCCCCGGTGGCGTGGCGCAGTGAGCGGGTTGAGCACTGCACTGGGAAGCATCCACTGCACAGCAGTAAGAGTTCAATCCCCGGCCAGGGAGGGGACCCACATGGCGCAGCAGACCTCTCCTGCCTCGCCCGCTGCTCCCCTCAGCAGTGTACTTCAGTCAACCTGCCTGTTCTGCTCCCCACTCTGTCTCTGGTGAATCCTCTCACCTCCTGCACCTCTGGCCTGTACCCCTACTCGTGTATGTATACATAAATAAAAAATCTTAAAAAAAAAAAACTAGGGACTTTGGCTTGGGGGAGATAGCTGATCCCTACTCTAGCTAGTGCAGGAATATTCCCTGGCGTGTTCACGAGGAGGCATGAAATCATAACCTACATTCCTATCCATCTCTTCCTGCACTGTGTCCTCCCTCCTGGACTCATCCCATTGTCCTTCTTGGTGGCATAATCCCAGGCCTGCCCTCCCTGGAAGGTACCCCTGGAACCCTACCCTAGGCTTAGGTGAGTCCATTGTGGGTTTCATACCCTCTGGGCTCAACTCTGTTACCACTAGTTACCTTTTAGTTCCTGTGATTCCATGGTACTCATGACGCACCTCACCCCTGAACCCCACTTGATCTACACAGAAGCTTTCTGGAGAGGTGGCAAAGACGACATGATAAAGATGGTGTAACCACACTACTGAGGGCTCATCACAGGCCAGAGTTCGGCCGTTAATTCAGCTGTGTCTCAAAACAACCCTTCAGGGTTGGTATTATTCTCCCATGAATTCCCAGAGGGAAGTGACTCGCCCCAAGTCACACCATTTACTGGAAATGAACCTGGGACATAAATGCAGGTGTGTCCAAAGCCCACACTCATCACAGGAGGACATTATCTGCGCTCAGGGGAGGGAGTCTCACCATGAACCATCAAGACCCAGTATGATTTCCCAGGTCCAGTAAAGGAAAAATTTAGGGTAAGCAGAGCCTGAGGTCCTTCTGTTACAGGGCAGGGAGAGGGGCACTTTAGAATTTTTAAACCTGTTTTTTTTAATGGGTTTTGTTAGTTGTTGTATTAAGATAAACATATAAGATTTTTAATGAAAAGGAACTTCACTATAATTAGGGTATAATATAGAAAGGACAAAGAATATAGTTATTAAGTGAAGCATTTAAAGTTACTTATTTTTTTGAGGGTAAAAGTTTAGTTAAATAGGATTGGCCCAGAGCAAGGCCCAAAAGCTTGCTATAAGTTTAAAGGATTTTTTTAGTAGAGACCCATAGAAAAGGGTTAGAAAGAGTTAGATAAATTTGGGAGGAAAAGAGCAAAATTAAAATTAAGATGAAAGCTGTTATTGTTAACTTTTCCACGGGTTTTTTTACTTATATTCGTTTAAATTAGTTTAAGACCAAAAAGCAAGCACAGTTTTTTTACATGTCCCTCTGCTCCACGTGCCTCCTTGCTGCTTTTTATCCTGCTTTCTTTTTCCTCCCTTCCTTTTGTCCTGTTTTGTTTTGTTTTTTAACATTTTTTATTCCTGCTTAGCTCCACCCACTTAGGGCGGAACCGGGATTCTGGAACTTTTCCCTTTTTTGGGGACCACCCTGTTACACTTCCCTATGACAGCATGAGGCAGTCACCTTTCCAGCCTGTGCTCAGCCCCAGCGCAAGACCATGGTTAACAAGCCCATTTTACAGAAAGAGAAACTGAAACATAGAGCATTGAAATAAGATTAAGAGTTGAGAAAACAAACAAATCCAAGTTCAAACAACCAAAACCCAGCATCCCAACCAGTCCTTGACCCCCACCCTAACTGTAAACCTGAGCTGAGCCAAGCCTGCGTCTGCAGGGACTGGACAACCTAGACGTGAGCTCTGTTGAACGCTTGCCAGCTGGCTGACTCACAGAGACCTGCAGCTGACACTGGTCACCTACCCAGAAACCACTCCCAAGTCCTCCAAACAAGCAGAAACCAGGTCTGTGTCAGCCCCTGAGCAGCTGAGCCTAACCCAAGGGAGACTTACGGTTGGCATAAAGCAGGCTTCTCAACCTCTGCAAGACGGGCAGGTTGACTCAGATCATTCTCAGCTGTGGGGCTGTCCCACGCGCTGGAGGATGTTTAGCAGCAGCCCTCCACTAGATGCCGGTAAGAGTCCCCAGTTGTGACAACCAAAATGTCTCTAAACATTGAAAACTATCATGAAGGGAGGAGGTGCAAAACCACCCCTGGCTGAGGACCACTGATGTATCGGCGGGGACAGTACTCACATTTGAGCAAAAGAATTATTTTGTGGAGCGGTATGATGCACTATTGTTGAAAGTTTGGCAGCCCTGGCCCTGGCCAACCACATGCCAGTAGCACTCCCTGGTTCCTGTGACACCCCCACCCACACACCCCCATTTTCAGGAGCCTAGAGGACAATCTCTCACACCCGTCCCTGTTGGGAACAGGAACCTAAGCCAATCATGTAATCCAATTCCTCTCTGGCAGTGGTTGACTAGAGATGGCTATGCATGGATGATCCAGCTCTGGACAGTATGTTGTAAAGGGAAGTTCTCTGGCAGGGTGGGGGTGGAAGTCTGGGGAAAAGTTTTCCTTTCCCACTTCCAGTCCCCAGGAGCAGTTGTGGGGGAAAGTGGTGTTGGTGCTGAGGATGTTGATGCCATATGGCACAAGCCTGGGGACACAGGCCAACATGCCGGAGTTGGCCAATGAGTGTGGGGCCTCGTGGACATTGCCGAGAAGCTGAGCCAAGCGTGGAAATGCCTCCTCCAGCTTTCTTGCCAAATGAGAGCTCCATAGACTATTGTTGAAGACATTTTTATTGTGTTTTTTTCCCAAACTCCAAGCTGAAATTATCTAGCTGATAATAACTGGTCAGGTATGTGCTTGTGTAACAGTGTGATAGCCTCAGAAAGGGGATGTTCCAGGTTCCTGCCCCACCCAGGAGAGGGTGCAGCCAGGTGGAGAGGAGAAGCTAGAAGACTGAGAGAAGAAGGGAAGGAGATCAAGAAAAAGACCTGGAGGAGGCACAAGGAGCCAAGAGACTTGTAAAGAAACTGTGCTTCCTTCTCGGCCTTGGACCTGAAACAGCTACCTGGGAGAGAAAAAGGAGACCCTTAATGAGACAGAGATGTGGTTGAGAGACCCTGGGGAGACGGACAATGGCAGCCTTTTTATTGATTTGGATTTGGATTTTGCTCTTTTCCTTCCAGACTCACCTGGCCCCTTCTGCCCCTTTCCTGTGGGTCCCCACAGAAGGCGCCTTAGACTGGCAGCTCTCGGGTCTCAGCGGCCCTGCTTTGGGCCTATCCCATTTGGCCAGACATTTACCCACTAGGGAATGGGTAACTGGCTATTTCATGGGGAAACTTAAACTCCTCTCTACCACACACTAATTGTATCAACGTTCTTTTCCACTGAAGGTCTTACTCAATAAAATGTTTTGTCTTGAGGAGGCAGATGACAAAATCCACTTAGAACGGGCAGGTTGGGGGTCCTGGGATACCCTCCTTTTGCCCTATAACAGTTGTTTTAAGTGGGAGATAAAGAGATATAGAACACATACCTCCTGACTTCGAGGAGCTACTGGGAGCGAGGAACCCACCCAAGACAATCACAGAAGCAACTGCAAGAACACTCAGGGCTTAGCGTCCCGATTCCACCACTGGAGTCACAAGAATCCAACGAGGCAGACCCCTCAGAGAAGGCGCTTGGAAGATGGGGACGGCGGCTTCTAAGTTGGCCACCACCAAGGCTCGCACCCACCTCCGGCATCAGGTCCTGTGTAGGTCCCCTCTTTAAGAGTGTGCTAGACTCACTGACTCACGTCTAAGGAACAAAATAAGAGAGAAGTAACAGGAAGCCACCTCTGAAATTAGGTGCCATCTTGGCGGACCCCCTGGGGATGGCCACGCCATGAGGCAGTGCTGCAGGGAGACCAGGCGCAGGCTCTCGGCAGTGGCTCTTCGGAGGGCTGCCGACGCCTGTGAGTGACTGGAAGCAGATCCTCCTCCTGAGTGAGGCTGGGGAACACCAAGCCCTGCTCACAGGCCCCCTGCAGTCTCCTGAGTGCCCTCACGGCAGGCACCAGCTAAGCCTCCCGCACATTCCTGACCCACAGGAACTACGTGACAACACATGGTATTTAAGCTGCTAGATTTGGGGGTATTGGAGAGGAGGGACTTAGAGACTTGCCACTCTTGACATCTCCAAGATGGAGAACAGGCAAACCTGGAGCAATCCTGGAGCCAAGGGTCCTGGTCCTCCCTGGCTTGGATTCTCCTCCCAGTCTAGAGCCTCCCAAAGGGCAGAAACCTTAGCAGCCATTTCCCACTATCACAGTCGACACGTTTGCAGAAAGGTTTTGGTTATAACAAAACAGGAAGACAAAAATTGCCCTTGAAATCTAGAAAAGAAACCTTTCTGAATCCCTCCAGGGTAAGCAGGAGGTAAAGGGTTAGATGAGGACATAGTACAGGACCCAGAAGAGCACAGTGGCTGGAAGACATTCCTCGCCAAGGAAGGGACCGTTGTTAAGCTCTGATTCTCAGCACTGAGCCTCGCTGGGTCTGGGCTGTACCCTCAGCAGTGGCAGCAGTTCCCAGATTAGAAGAAACAACTCTTCCTGGCCTTCCAGAGTTTGAAATGAAGTCTGCTCCCTTCACCCAGGAAGTGAGGAGGCTGGAGAAGTTTGTGAACTGACCTGCCCATGTGTGGGAAATAGGGTGCCTGGGCAGGTGGGGGCCCCAAAGGCTGCCATCTGTAATGCCCATTCAGACAACACTTCCTTTGTCCCAGGGCTCCCTTGGGCTGGGACCACTCCCAGCTGGGTCCTGGGATAGCCCTCCCCATACCAGCTGGCAGGACAGCAACTGACCCAAGCCAAGAGCCTTGCTTAGTCTAGAATAATATGTCTCAGACAGGGGCTGCTGACAGGCATGATCCCAGGCCAGGCCCCACTGGGCACCCTCCCCTGGGAGTGGCAAAGGGCTTAGCGTCCCTGAGAAGCAGCGATGGCACCTGCCCTTATAAGGTGTCCTCGAGAGCATGCCGGTGGGGCCAGCTCCTACCAAGAAACAGGAGGAGGCCCTGTTGTCTATAGGTCCCCAAGGGGGTGACAGGAAAGCCACATTAGGGCTGGAAAGAAAATGTTAGCAGAGAGATCGGAACATCAGGTCCTGGTGGGGCTCCTTCTCCCCCAGAAGCAAACTCTGGGAGCTCACAGTCTGTCTTTGCTCAGTCTTAACTCTTGAAAATTACATAACCAGCCAGGGAGGACGAAGACTTCCAGGCCTCCCAACAGCACCAACAGGACATGAAGAGAAATTCCAGAGACTTTGTTGGAGCTCCACACCCACATGCACGCAAAACTGGGGAGGGGGCAGCCTGGGTGCCTGGTGTGAAGCATGGGTGCTGGTCACCGTGGGCACAACATGGGATGAAGGCTGCACCGCACAGGCTGCGAGCACCAGGTCTGGATCTCAAGTGTCTGTGGGGGGTGGGGGGGCAGCACTCACGTTCCTTCTGATTTCAGAGGGCTCCTGACCTTTGTGGGTTTCAAGGGGTAACTTCTTATCTTCTACTTTTGAAGGAAGGACGCCTGGGGGTCACAGGAGATGTCTATCTCTTCCAAAAGCTAAATCAGGATAGTTATGACTTCGGTGGCTAAATAAGGTGAGGCCCCATTTGGATCTGTCGTTGTTTGGACTGCCTTCTAAAGGGCAGTGATCCCAGCCACGGTCTGAGCTTCTCAAAGGCAGAATCTGTATCTTTGATTTCTCCCACACTTGCTTTAACGCCCATGGAGCCGTATCCGTAAGCTCCTGGGTCTTCCCTGAATTAGGAAACTTACTCTGTTAGCCCAGATTTAACATGTCATCACTGGAAAGCAAAGTTACTGGCCCTTGAGGAGCTCACTGCTCAGCACTGAACTCTCCTGCCAAAATTGGGGGTTCCAGTTATGCCTGCAGTCAGCCCATGGCCCAGACCCTGAATGATCTCTGGTTTGTTGGCTTAAGGATACAGCACTAAGTTCTGCTTTTAGACGAGGCGTGGCAAACATATGTCACATGAACCACTGTTGACCCATTTCGTACCCATGGCAGACACTGATAGCCAGTGCTCACCCTCTTATTCCTGATGAGCCCAGAAAACCAGCCCCTTCTCAAATAGCATCCGAGAACCCCCAACACTGACTGGAGTTGGCACAAAGGAGCCGCCTTGGGCAGCCACACACGACTCTCTCTGGCCTCATGTGCTGTTGCTGCAACCAGGCCCTTGCCTCAGGCACACAGTCCTATTTAGCTGGTATTTACTGAGAGCCTTCTATGTACTGGGGATGGTCATGCACATTGTTTTTCAACGCACTGGGAGACAGGTATAACCTAAGTGAATAAATGCTGTTTGGAGACTTGTGCACAACAGGCACCTGTTTGCTCCTGGTCCTTCCATCATGTACAGAATTAGAATGACTTCTTCAGGATCACACACTAAAATGGGGTAGGGCCCAGGTCCTAATTCAGGCTTGGTTCCATCACCAATGTACTCTGTCTTCTCCCACCAGGAAGTCTTGTTACAGAGGTTTCTCCTCCCACCCCCAAACCCTCTCACACTAGAGTGCTTGCTTTTGTTTTTCTAGTTTTCCCAGTTCCCTGGAGAAGAGGGAATACCTTGTTCCCTTCAGTCATCATGGGAACCAACATCCCTTCTAAACGTTTACAGCCTCTGATTTCATGGTTTACTTGATTCCACTCACCAGCCATATACAACATCTTTCAGTTCATTGAAAATGTCAAGTTCTCCCTCATCTCTGTGCCTCTACACATACTGATCCCTTATTCTTACTCATCCTTCAGGTCTAAGTTTAAATACCTCTTCATCCAGGAAGCCTTCCCTGATACTCCTATCACTCTCCAGACTAACTTATCAGTCAGCCTATGTTCCCTGCCCTTCTTCCCACCCATGTCACATTTCTCCCTGTAATTCTGGTCTTTAGTACCTTACTAGTAGCTTGGCAAGATGCACAGCACTTTATTCCCCAGGCTCTAATCCCTAATTTACCCAACAATAAGCCAGCACTGCATTCTGAGAAATTTCATTCTCTAGACCACTGCCAACAAATTCAAATTAGCAATACTCACTTTTCTCCCCTAGAAAGTTGTCAACTAGATGTGAGAATTTCACAGGTCTCGTCTGATCTGACTCCTGTATGCAGTCCCCATCGATTTCATGAAGTTCTGGACTTCCTCTCACCAGTCCTGCTTCTCACCCACTCACCTGGCCCATTAGGCAGCGAATGTGTGTGGATGACCACCTCCTGCTATTACCATGGAGACTAATCATTTATAAGGGTTGTGCTCAGAAGTACAAAGAAATCATTCTTGAGTGGAAAAAAATGTTCCCTCTCCTAGGATTATATCTCCCTGTTCACAACTGACAGAAGAAGTGGTATTTCAACAGCTCAGGTGATAGCAACAGTCCCTGGGCCACACGGCGCTGTCACAACTGAGAAGGAAAGCCACTGGCGGGGGTGGAAGGGTTGGGGACAGGAGCCCAGAAGCCTGGGTTCTAGTCCCGCCACAGCCTGTTGACCTTCCAGCCAGATTTTCAAATCTGTGAAGTGGGACTAACCACATTGCCCCCACTTACTGGGGGCGTGGGGGTAAGAACACAGGCCAGGTGACATGAACATACTTTTGAAAGTATTAAGCACAAACGGGAGGTGAGTCACCACCATGCCACACCATATTCAAATGAACAACCCATAGTGACAAGGTTGGGCTCTGGGGGCTTGGAAGTGTTCCCTCTCTCTACCTTCAGGCACATCTTTCACACTCTCCAAGAGCGAGAGCCTCTATGTGGGGAGAGGTGAAGACCGATCCCTCAGTCATTGCACACAGGTTTAGGGTCTATTCTTCAGTATGGGGTAGCTTGGGAGGGGGGTTAAGCTAAATTAAACTTATCTTCTCGTATGACCCCGTACACTCTGAGACATCAGCCCAGGATGGAGTATCTAGGGATGGTTCTACCATGAATCATTGCAGTGGACTGAATATTTGTGTCCCCCTGAAATCCTAACCCCCAGGGTGATGATGTTAGGAAGTGGTGCCTTTGGGAGGTAACTAGGTCATGAGGGTGGGGCCTTCACAAATAGGATCGGTGTCTTTATTAAGGGGATCTTCTCACCTTTTCCCCACCATGTGAGGCTATAAAAAGAAGTTGGCTACCTGCAAACCAAAGGAGCATTCTTACCAGCCTCCAGAAATAGGAGGAATAAATTTTCTGTTATTTATAAGCCACTCAGCCCATAGCACTTTGCTATAGCAGTCCAAACTGACCAAGACACTCACCAACTGGCTGACCGGGTCCATTACAGAAAAGCCATTTGACCCCCTTTCCCCTGCTTTCCTCGTGAACACCTTCTCCACCGAGAGGTTAGTAAACCCTAAGGGTCAGAACAACACACCACAGAGGTCACACCAGAGGAACATGACCCCCCTGGAGAGACATGTGTGCCGTGGGGTGCTTGCTTTATCACTTTCCTACTTTAGCAAGAGGTGCCAGGGAGCGTCATTGGTCTCTTAGGAATCATGAATCCCCTGCTGACTTGCAAGGGATCCCACGCACAAATAAGCCTCTTATGTGATGACCAGGGCTCCTTGGCAGGTTATCAGACCTCAGTGGATAAGGTGGGGGAAGGAGGTGATCAGCCCTTAGACTGTGAGCTCCCTAGAAAGGAAGATGGATGACTCCATGGCTGGGGAGGAAAGTGGGGAAAGGCTGCAAAGAAAGCAACAGAGCAAGAGAAAGCAGGGAAATGGGCAGTGAAAGGATGAGGCTGCCCCTCCCCCACCCTGGGTCTCTCACATAAATGAGGCAAAGAACAGAAGCCTAGATGATGACGCTGGGTTTCGAGAGTGTAACTCTCAGCTGGCATGTGCATTCTCAACTGGGCTTGGTTTCACTTGGAGAAAGGTGACCACCTAGGCCTTGGTGCTAGATCAGGGTGAGGTCAGTTCATATTCACTTATTGCAGTAGGAACTGATGCTTCTGCCACTGACAGAGTCTGTAGAGTGTCCGGGCTGCTGTTCTTTGCAGCAGGCCCTTTTGAGTGTTTCCTGGATCTCAGGATGGCTCTGAAGATCATCGGGTCTCCCTCCATCACATGAACCAGGGGGTCCAAGCCAGCTGGCAAACAGCTAGGACTGGGTGGCTGCAAAGGAGCATCTCCTCCTCAAACAAGTAATTATTCTGTGTTGGCGGGAACGGTGGAGTCACAGAAGGACAAGCACCATCAGTCTTCCAACAGGAATCCTCTCCCTTCCCAGCAGCCAAGCTGAGAGCCAGGCCACCGGGGGTGGAAGATGGAAGGCACCATGCACTGGTCCCTGCCCAACACAGTGCCCGGCCTCTGTAGGGGTCAAGCCAGTGTTTGCTGCTAAGGAAAGCTCCAATTTCATTTCAGTTTGAGGAGAACAGGGCCCCCAAAAGGTCAGAAGCAGAAGCTACCTCTGTCTTTAAGTGTAACCAAGACAGTGAATGAATCACAGGGCTGTGCTTATATGCAGCTTATCTGCTCTGGTGAGATAGCAAATCCTGATGATATAAGGTATGGCGTGGGCCCAAGGCGGGGGAGCAGTGTTCAAGAGGAAGAACAAGGAGAGGTGGGAGGGAAAGCGAGAGGAGATCAGGGAGGATGAATGAGGAGTAGGAAAGGGAGAGGGATGAGGGAGGAGTGGGAGGAAGAGGGACCACACCTCCATCCCCCGAGGCCACTGCCAGCCTTCATTCTCAGCATCTCAGCTGTTGTTAGCACTTGGCACACAGACCATCCTCCCTGCCTGAGACTCACATGGATAATGTCCTCAATGTAGAAAATGCTGGAAGCCTGACAGCAGCAGCATGACCAACACAATAGAACGCATTAGCTTGACAAATGTAATCCTGCTGGCAGTCAGTCTCCCAGGTTCAGGGAGTCTTAGGGCAGGAACTGGATTTTACCTGCAGGGTGGAGTTCGCTGGAATCCCGGGGCAGGGCTGACACCCCAGCCAAGGTAGAGTGAGGGCTTGGCTGGAGCAGGCTGGCCAGTGATGCAGTAAAGCATTCCTATTCCCCTCCCTTTCTCTACACACTCCCGAGAAATGAGCCTCAGGATTGAACAAGTTTGGAAAAAACCAGCACAAACCAGGCTCTGTCTTCCTATGACCTGGGGTCCTGAGGCGCCGTGAACAGAGGAGCATCAGCAGTCTGGACGGAGGGCAGCTGCCCAGACCTCAGTCACCCCCGCTTATCTGCAGACCCAGCTCCTGTCACCCTTTGGGAGGAAGGTTACTTGCAGACACTGCCTTTACTCCCTGCCACCCAGCCAGGGCAAGCGGGACTCAAGAGCAGGTAAAGCAGCCGACTAGAGGCGCTCCAGAACAAGAGGGAGGAGGAAGAAGGAGTGACTGAGCCAGACCCACGCAGGTGGTAAGGAGCTGCCTCCTCCAGCACTGGTCACCTCTCTCGTCTGGAATAAGCATGGGGAGATCGGTGCTCACAAGGGTGGTGGGAGGAGATAGCACCCCACCCTTCCAGTGAGGACCCCCTGGCAGGAAGACGGCAGCTTTAATAGTAGAACAAGACTTTATAGCACCAAGGACAAATCATTTTCATTTTACAAGTAGCCACATGAATTGCTTTTAGTTCTCAATCTGCTTACGTTGCAAATCAGAGCAGACAAAGCGTCCTGGGACAGCTCAAGGGGCCTCGCAAAGCCTCAAGAGAAAGAGCACGCGGCATCGTCACACAGCCAAGCCTTCTGCAGGTTTGATCGACAGGACGGGGCGTCCCGGTTCCAGGGCCTCTGTTCAGTTGTATAAGGCAAGTCTTCTTTTGAAATAAAAAAAAGCAAAACAAAACATTGTCTTTGATAGTGATTTCTTTTGACCCTGTGGATCAATCTGTTCCTGGACATGACCGCATGAAGGGGTGGGCCCCTATTTCACTCCTACACTCACACAGATCAAAGATTCGCTTTGATTTCTTCTGCCTTGTCAGAGAAGGTGTTGGGACCAAGGCTTGGGAACATCTTGGTGACCTTTCATGCCCTGTGCCTGTGCCTGTGCTTAGGGTTTCTGTCCACCTGGCAGAAGTTGCTCTTTCTCTTCCCCCTTTCTAAGGCGTCACCAGGAGGCCGCCTCCTGGGGGAAGCGTGGCGAGGGCCGTGCCCTGTGTGGGTGAAGGTGGTAAGACTGGCCTTTGCTCCATCCACACAGCCTTAGCTTAGTTTTGGATATTTCTACGTGTCCAGATTCTGCATCCTGCCACCTCTTAGTTTTTGCCCCCATTGTGGGAGCAAGTTCAAAGATTCACTTTTGCTTCCCTGCAGGTCAGAGTGCTGCAGCATCTGTGGTATTACTCAGTTAATATGTTTAGAATGAATGACTGGGGCCCTCCCCTGGTGGCGCAGTGGGTTAAGCAGCGCACTATGAAGCAAACTGCAGCCACTGCAGCACGAGTTCAATCCCCACTGCCGGCCGGGGAGGGGACCCACATGGCGCGGCAGACCTCTCCTGCCTCGCCCGCTGCTCCCCTCAGCAGTGTATTTCAGTCAATCTGCCTGTTCTGCTCCCCACTCTGTCTCTGGTGGATCAACTCACCCCGAGCACCTCTGTCCTGTACCCCAGTTCTTATATGAATGAAAAAATAAATCTTTAAAAAAAAAAGAATTAATGAATGGACGAATGAATGAAGTTCCAGCAATCCCCAAATACACTCTCTGCCATCTTCTGGCATCCCCTCCAAACCCATCCTCTTTTCTGCTTCCAATTATTTCTAAAACACATCTGATCCTTTCATCCTCCTGTTTAAAGACTTTTTTTTTATAGAAGGAAAGTTTTATTTTTTTTCAATTTTTTTAATTAAAATATTTTAAAATTTACATATACTTGCCATTAATTGTAATCCCCATGTATTCCCCATCACCATCTCACCAGTGCACCATCACCTCAGTCCCTCGCGCTCCCTCAACCCTCTCCCTCCCCTCCCCACCAGGTGTCCCCAGTCTGTCCTTGTCTCCTCATTTTTGGTTTCTGTGTCTTAAAGACATTTTTTAATAGCTTCCCACTGTCCCGAGTCTAAACCCAGACTTGCACCTGGGACCTGCATCATGACCGACCACTCTCCATGAACGGCACCCCACCGGGCAGCCACACTGACTGGGGCAATCGGCCTTGATTCCCCGTGGCACTTGAAGCCCTTCTGCTGTGATACTGTCCTAGAGCAGCCCGACCTGTGTTGTGGCCAAGCGCCACCATGTCATCACAGGAGCACACTCTTCCATCTGCAGGACACAGTGCACACCACGGCTCTGTCGCGGGAGATCCTACCTCTCTGTGGTCTTTCTTCCTCTCAGGTGGGAGTCCCAAGAGCAAGGCACTGTGGCTGGCTCACCCTTATCTTCCCAGCCTGATTAATTCCTTGCAAACAATAGATAAAACATTGAGAAGCAAACGTTTCTCAATAAAACGTTGAGGAATAAACAAAGAGCTGGGGAGGGCGTGGGGCTAGGGTCTTGAGAGCGGAAAACATTTGGAAGGGGTGGTGGGGAAGAACTTCACGAGGGTGCACTCCCCTGAGCACGTGAGCTGAGCGGCTGGTGGAACAAGGGCTCCAGGACGAAAGCAGGGCCTTTCTGTGGCCTGGCACTAGGAGCAGGGGAACGATGGAGACCAGGCTGGGTCTGCACACTGCAGTGCGCCAGCCCCCAGGAGTGGTGGCAAAGTCACGGAAGGCAGTGAGGCTGGGTGGGAGCTGAGCAGAGGTGTGGAAACAGATTTAGAAAGCATGTTGGAGGGAGTTCAAGAAAACCGGAAGAAGTAGTAATCAGAGAAGGAATTTTACAGGTGGAATCCTGGTAACTGCATGTTGTTTGGGCATCGCCTGAAGTAGGACATCAAACAACACGGCGGAAACAGCCTATTTAAGCAAAAGTAAACCCCAAGAGCAACTGCATGCCTTTTCCCTGCGGTGTTCATTGCTTAGTTTTTTCTTCTTCAGGCTTTCAGATCATCACACGGACAAGCTCAGGATGCCGAGGTCAGGGTGTGTACCAAGACTGAGCACAGCCACATCAAAAGATGTTGTGCAGAGACTTCTCCTTACAAACAGTTTGCCTGATTCTCCTGGAAGTCCCAGCTGCTGTACACAATTCTTTTATGGTTTGGTAGTCCCGTGGACAGCAATAAAATTAGATGAAAACACATAGGCTAAGCAACTTTCCACTGTTCAAAGTGCTTGCCCATGGTAGTATTTAATATTTAATACTTACATGGAGTACTATGTGCCAGGCAGTGGAAATCTAGGGACAAATAAAACAAGCTCCCTGGCCACGTGGACTTGACAGTGGAGGTGGAGGGGCAGATGTGACACACAAAGTACAAACGGCAGGCGGTGGTGACAATTGTGATGGAGGCAGACGGGAAGGTACAGGATGTTATGAGTGGGGGAGATGAGGTAACAATTACTTTAGAGGAAAATGGCAGATTCCCTGAAGAAGTGACATTTAAATTAAGAGCAATTAGGTCTACGCAGGAAGTGAAGGGAAGAAAATGAGAGCACTTTGGCTGGAGTCAGCACCAGGAGAGCCCTGAGAAGCCTGGTGTCGGTGGAAGAGACGACTGGGACAGATATGTAGACGGTGTGGAAGGACATGAGGTCAGGGAGCAGGGGGAGGCTGGTGCTGGAGGAGCCATGTCACCCCACCCCACCCCCCTGTACCAGGGCCTGAGCAGAGCTGTTGTCCTCACTGTCCTATGAGAAGGAAGAGGTTCAGGGTAGTGCAGGAGAGCAAAACTTTGCATTCCAAAGTATGTTATTTGGCAAAAGATGGGTTTCATGGAAGGGGCTCTGAAGGCTGTGAGTGGAGCTGCTTTTGAAAAAGGTACTTAACTAGTAAACTTCTGTTAGGGTGGGTACTGGGAAAACCCAATCTTAACTCTTTCCTGGAGAAGGCAGAACTGAATCTGCATATAACTTTGTCTATCTTCCCAGGTAAACCTCCCCAAATAACAATCCCTTTCTCCCGTCACCCCCAAAGCCCTGTCTTAGCTAAGCTATTTAAGATGGCTTCTGAAGGAACACGGGCAAGTTACTCAGTGCTGAGCCTCCCATATATGCATGTTATTATTTTAAATGTCTTTTTGGCTTTTTCTCTTCTCAGTCTTTCTGATGCTTATTTGATTATCAGCCTAGAAGAACCCAGAGGGGCACAGGATGATCATTCCCAGCACTGCCTGGCCCTCTGACTGTGCTTGCACAAACCTTCACCTGAGGTTCTTGACTATGCTTATGGGGTCTGAGATGGGGGTGGGCTTGGAGGTGGGACTCAAGGAGGTGACCGGCCAACCCTGCCCATTCATGCTTCTGGAGGGATCCCTCACTCTGACCAGTTCCAGGTGTGCTCCCAGATGTGGAGGACACCAGTACAGAGCAGAGTAAAATCATTCTGACTACCAGATAAGAGCCACAGATGAATGGCCCTCACAGAGCCACCTTCATTTTGTCTGAAGAGCCTTGTGTTGGAAACTGCCTGGAGGAGGCAGCGTCTCCCATAGAGGGAGGCTTCAGGGCCTGTGGGGCTTTGCTAGGAGAATGGGCCTTCTCAGGGAAGGTGACTGTAAGGTGAAGCAGAATGGAGATCCTCTGACCTATGTGTAACCTCTGCCTGCTGTAAAGGGTTCAAGTCTGACCTTTGCCACTTGCCATTTACAATTATGTGAACTTCGGTATCCATATCCTCATCTGTTAACCAGAACATGAATACCTTCCATATTTATCCATATCTATCCCATGGAAGTTTTGTGAGATTACTAAAATGATAATCATATAGACATTACACCGTCCCCAAATAAGTGATAACACTAAATAATAACAGGTAACAACAGACTTTATCTCATTTGACTATTCCTTGATATTCCTAGGAACGTATCAGTATTGCTTGCATCTAACAAATGTGGCAACGGAAGCACAGATTAACTGAGGAGCACGTCCACGCTTTCTCAGCCAGGAATCTGCAGAACTGGGTTTCAAACCCCAGGATTCTGCCTCCCCAACTTCATCCTGACCATTCGGCTCTACAGCACTTGCTAAGAGCTGTCCTAGCAGTCAGGTCCGTGTACCAAGTGATGTTCCTAATTGTGGAGAGTTTGCTGTGGGCCCCTAGTCCTGGACTAGGGCTGCCTTTTTCCTGCTTCCATTTCCTTTTGAGGCAGGGACAGCAATAATGTTCATAGGCTTATTGTAGGAAAACCCAAAAAGATAACTGGGGCCTGCTGCTGATCAAATGGTTACACAAAGAGCCTACTCACCACGCGGCAGCAAGACCCCATGCAAACTCTCACAGGTTCATCCATCTCCAACCCCAGCACAACAAAACTCTCTCTGCCAACTTTGAAAGTGCCCGGTGCTCTGCTAAATTCTAGGGCCATTTTGCACTGCCTGCTGGCATTGACCCCTCGTCTTTATTCCATAGCTTTAGCCGTTCGGCAGAAAGCCTCCTCACTTTCCAGCTCTTTGGTTTCTTGCGTATGATGGTATCAGTCACTCCCCTCTCTTGTTCTGTCACAGCTACCCCATTCCCTTGGCAAACACCCTTATCCCCTGCTGTCCCCAGCTGCCCCCTTCAAGTGGTTCTTCCCTGCGAATCTTCACCCCATCCCTTATTCTCCACTGCAACTCTGAACAGTAACACCTGAGAATGGCCACTTGGGAATTCAGGGATGAGGCTGGAGGTAGGACTGGGCTAGAGAATGGGGAACAGTCAATCAGAGGCAAATGGAGGAGAAACATGCTTTGGATGATTCTGAAATTGCTTTCTCTTTCTTTCCTTCCTCTGCATTGCCCTCGCTACTTCTTTTACAAACACACAGGCTTTTCCTTATTAGCACCTATGTAAGATTTTAATCCAGCCATCTCTTCTGCATGACTAAGATAGCAGCCCCCTCTCCCAGGGGAATCTAAATTTCAAGCTTTATTCTGACAGAAGCTACCAGCTTTCCTCAACAGGTGCAACCACGGAGCCAGCAGGTAGACGGTAGAAGTGGAGTTTTACAGGCTCCACCCCCTGAGCAGGGGCTGATGGGAAAAGGTGGAGCTTTTGGCACTTGGACTGCTAGTGAGGAGGGATGTCTGTGGAGAAACTGATGACCTGCCATTTGTAGTTTCAGATTGGACCTTCGTTTCTGCTCAGTGAATGCTATTTGGGGTTAGGACAGGCAGCATCTGACCAGATGCCACCTTATAAATTCTCTCTCACTCTCACTCTTGGCTCTCCCTTTTCTCACTCTTTGTGTAAATGAGTTCTATGATTGTTGTTTCTCACCCTGTGACAGCTTCTGGGTCATGTCCTGCACTCACAAGCATGTGGGTGAAGACCCACCAACCAGGTCAACCTGGTTGGTTCCCATGGGTTTGATCAGTTTCAGCTCTACGCAACGTGGGGCATACATGACTGACCAGTCCAGGACTGCTCCTTGTGTTGCTGCCATAAGCACATTGCAGTTGTTGGAAGCGTGGCACGCCTTTTCTGTCTTTACGTTAGAGGAGTCTGGTGTTACTTCAGTAGAGTTCTGTGCATGTGTGTGTTTTGCTTTCAGCATGGGTTCTACTTTAATTTGGGCATTGTGTGGTCTGGTAAAGTCTGGTGAGTGACAGCTGACATTGGTCTTTTGGGCAGTTCTTTCGGAAACCTATGGGGTTGTTGTCAACCCCTAATACAGGACTTACGTTCCTCGGGATCTTCTTGGGTGTGTGTTTAACATTCTCCCACAACTTGTTTTTGGTTAGAGAGGGAGTGAGTCTTGTACTCCAGCTGCCAGTCTGCTTGGATGAATTCTGGCTGCCTGGAACAAGTGCAGCTGTAAGTCAGTGTCTAGGAAGCATACGGCTTTCCACTGAAACACTGCCCGGTCGTCACGAGCTCTGCTTGGTCCTCATTAGGGTTAGAGAGAAAAGCACATTTTGATGGCTCTTTGAACTCTCAGATTATTTTGCAATTGGAGAAATTTTGAAGAAGATCCGGTAGATGGGATGAATTCCATATTTCTATGTGCCTTTAAGTCCCTCCATGTGTTAGATATTAGAAAAGTCAGACACCCACTTGATAGCACAAAGAGGAGGGGAGCCATCTCCCCTTTCCCCCTGATAACTAAATGAGAAGAGCAGGAAGAAGAACACTATTTACTGTAGACTTTGAATACACCAGTGGAGAATCCCTTTCAAAAGGCCAGTGCCCCTGCTGGGAAGGCTACAGCAGTTCCACAGGCCTCAGTACTTCCCAGGATAGGACTAGAATAGCTTCTCCTTCTCATACTGATGAGATGGGGCACCCAACTTGGCCAAAGAATCTTCCCTGGGATAGGACAGTTCTTTCTTCGTCATTTACCAGTGGGTGGAGTGAATGAACAGGGGCAACCTGCCAGATACTAAAGATTACACAACCCCCTTTTCACTAAGGGTCTCCTGAATTGGAGGAAATCTTTCCCTCCATACTGGCAGAGTCCTAAAAGGGTGGTTAATTCCTTTGCCTCTATTTTTGTCTCCCATCAATATTGTCTGGGTGAACATGCAATCCATGTCACATGTGCATGAGTGGAAATGGTTTTAAGGCAAGCTAGTGAAGAGGCTCATCATCTCCACCATAAGGAAGTAGAAATCCTGGAACAAGAAGGAGTTACCCAATGGTAACCCTAATTGGGACCCCCAATAATGGGGGAATAGAAAGGTTAGAACACTAAAAATTGCTTGTTAGTAGGGCTAAGGCGGGAAATTCCTAAGCAAGTGAGTTTGGGTAAGATACTGGAGCTTCAGCAAAAGGCCATTGAGAACCTGCGTGAATTTCTTGAAAGGAAAACACAAGCTCAGAGTACTTAGCTATGGATATGGAAAATGCTTGGATGATCATCAACAAGACAGTCACTGGGCAGAGTACTCCCGATATAAGGAAAAATCAACCAAGGTAGAAAATGCTGTAGGTAGCACCTTCCCGTGGGCGGACATAGTCCTTAGAGTTTATGTCAAAGAGGAAAGGAGACCTACCCTACACTGTTTTCATAGAAAGAAAAGACAGGACAGGGCTTAGGAGGAAGGAAGTACATGAAGAAGTAGGAGAAGCAAATCCTTAAGGAAGAATCAATGTGCTGATTGCAAGAAGAACCTGGCGTACTCTCATGCAAGTGTCACTCTGGAAAACCTGTCACTTTTGTCGTATGCCCCTAAATTCCACTCAGTGCATTGTACCTTGGTTGATGCCACAGGGGGCAGAATCAACCTGCAGAATCCATGTTTTCTTACCCAAAGAGTTTACTGGTCGTTCCAGACAACACTTTGCCAAGATCTGACTCAGGGTGTGACTATGCAAAAGAAGTTCAATGTTTAGACTCCAGAACTGACTTTTGCCTCTACTACGACCTGATCATGTAGAATTGAATGTTACTCACCCTGACCATTAAATCGGAATTTCTAGGGGGTGGATCCCCAGAAGATTCCAATTCGCAGCCAATTTCAGATGCATAACAGGAGATGAAGACTGGCTTGAAAAGTAGTTATTCTCCCAAACAGCACACATCTGAGAGGAGCTACTTTTTTTCACTATTACAGATGATCATAAAGTGCCCTGGCAGACGACTGTGTGTGCTCATACGTGCACGTGTGTGTGCACAGAAGCCAATGGAGGATGAAAGCAGTCGCCTTTCCTACTACTTCAGCAAGATCATCATATCAGTTTTTATGATAAGGAAGAAGAGGACTCTCTGGAACAGGAGCCAAATGAAGTTAGGGTCTAATTCCTAGATGTGGCCCCTATGGCCACCCTGCCTGTGTGAGGCATTACCCAAAGCAGTGATGCTCCAACTCAGGTGAGCTTCAGTCAGAACCACCTGCAAGCACAACTGACTGCCCATTTGTGTCTGATTCAGGAAGGTCTGGGTGGCACTTAAGAATTTGCATTTCTCAAGTCAAATGCCCCAGAATACACAAGTGGATCAAAAAGCTGTGGTATATTTACACAATGAAGTATTACTCAGTGATAAAAAAGATGCCATTTGCATAACATGAATGGAGCTGGAAGGGATTATAGTAGCCAAAATTAGTCAGAAGGGAAAAGGTAGACACCAGATGGTCTCACTTCTATGTGGCACATAGAGAAACCAAACAAAAGTTCAAGAAAAAGTCAACACTAGCAAGCTGACCATAGAACTAAAGCAAACAGCAAGGAAGGGGGAGAGCAAACAGCAAACAGGGGAGGAATGAACACAAGGGAATAAGGTTGAGGTTTTTGGGTGGTAGGAGACCTATGGGACTACAACGGTATAAGAAAAAATTAAAAATTAATTAATAAAGAATTTGCATCTCTAACAATCCAGGTGATGTTCAAGGTACTGATTTTGAGAACCACTGATCTAGGGGGACTTGGAGGAGAGAAGGTGGGTAACATTGTTGGTACAGACACCTTCTTCCCCAGGCAAAAGGGCAGCCATCCAGACGACAATGCCATAGAGCCCCTCCAGTCTCACTGGGAGCTCAAGACAGGGATGAGCAATCACCAGACCCCAACAGGAGGTCAATGACAGGAAGGACCACTTGGACTTCGAACACTGCATGTGGAACCAGTTTCAGTATTCTGTTAGATCACACGCCCGGCATCACTTGCCAACTGGGGGATAAAAGGCATTCAGATGAGGAGCCTCCATTCTGCCCAGGGGTGGCAGGCTTTGCTGTACTTATACTAGAGAGTCAAGCTGCTGCTGCAAATAACTTCCTACAGTTCCGGTCACCTGAGTTTTAGGTCATTCCTTAGAATTTTTCTTCACTAAGCTTTAAAAATAAGGTATTGTTTTATAAAATAAAATAAAGGAAGGAAGTCAAAATGTATATGCCAGCAAAGTTTTTTTAAAATCAAGTTTGGAGTCACTCCTTGGTAATTTAATTTAGAATGATCAATTGAGCAATCACCCAAAACCGAGTTTCTAAAATCCCCTGGAGTAGAATTCTTCAGCTCTGGTGTGTAGGCCAGTCTTTGCAGTCTCCAAGTAAATTTCCTTTTCCCAAATATACAATAATTTGTTTCAGCTGACAACCAAACAGCAACCCGTGGAGAAAATAATTAGCAAATCTGTGCATTAGGATACTGATTACACAATGCATTCACCATGTTATCATTTACTTATTTTAATATACTCTACAGACTTTTATGGTCAATATATACTATTATGTTTGGAAGACTAATGCAAGGGATGCATGCAGTCCCAATTCCTACTCCAATGGCTAGGTCATTCACATGACCTTTTTCATAAGTAAAAAGAATGTTCTGGGAAGCAGAACCAATTGAGATTCCTTGGTGTGACACATCGGATGGCAGAACATGCCTCCTGAACAGCCACACTGCGGATGTGGATCCTGTAGGGGGAAATACCCGTTTTGCAGTATGTCTGCCATGGTCCTTTTCTTTCGAAACATCTCATTATTATAGGAACTTGCCTAGTCCATGCGGTGGTTTTGGCCACCTGCCCAATTTTTCTCTCAGGTTACACATAAAGATCATGTGTGTACATGGATGCATGTAAATAGCACTGGGTTTTACCTGCAGTTCCCAAGCGGAATCATCTTTTTCTAGTAATCACTTCCAGAATGAAAAGGTCGTGACACAAATGAACTGTTTCTATTAGGAACACAAGAGAAGATGAGGTGGCTATAAATATCAGATACTGCCACTAGTTCAGACCTCTGTTAGGTAGTAGAGATAATTATGAACAGAGTGAACTGTATATAAATAGAACAGATTTCCAAAATAGGAAATCTACAGTTGGGGGTGCTGAATGGGGTATCCTATCAGGAGAGCTAATCAAGAGGAAAAACTTTCAACCACCCCAATGCCCAAGAAGGAAGGCAGGACTAATTAAATTATGGTATCCAACTAAATTATGGTATCACCCAAGGGGAAAGAGAAAGTTATGTTCGAAAGGATGTTTAAAGATACCAGAAAATGTGCACAATAGAGCTGTGAGTGCTAACAAGTTACTCAATGATGCAAAATGTGATCTTTTTAACTTTAACGTCGTATACACTGGAAGGGCAGTCTTTAAGTCTGATGGTCACCTGCAAGTGGTAGATTACAGAAATTTTTCCCTTTATAATTTTCTGTCTTTCTCCCTAATTTTCTATAATGACCGTAATTTTACAAGCCAAAAATAATTAATGGAAGTGGGTTGACGTTAAGATGACAGCTTTTCCCATTTCCCCCCAATCTCCACACCCAGTGGACCACCAAACTCTCAGTTTGGTTCAAAAGAACAATGGTGGAATAGAGTCCCTTCAGGGTGCAATCCACATGCAGAAGAAGCAGATGACAAATCCCCGTCTAAAAAGTGAGCAAATCTGGCTCAAGTGTTAGGATTTCTGCTTTCCAGGTCCACTCCTATTTCCAGTCATCATCCTTGGCACCAGCCCTGGGGGATTAGTCTCTTCATGGCTGCTCACTCTACTCACAGGCCAGGGCTGAGCTGGGTTCTTCCTTACTCCCCATGAATCCAAAGGTATAAGGCTTCATTCTGGGGGTGAGCACCCCGGCACTCCCTCCTAATGGAGGCAGCTGTTCTCCCCATCCATCCATCTGGTCACCTCTGACCATGGGGGTTCTTCTCTATCCCATGAACAGAGCCGGTTTGGGATCCTGGCCCTGCTGGTCAGGTGAGCTGTTCAGCATTGCTGAAGAACAGGGAGCGTTAAATCTACCCTTAGAGTGGTGTCACGTTGCAGGTGCTTTCCTTGGGGAGTCCTAGTGCAGGAGGCAGCACCTAGTCAGACAGGGACTGCTCTTGGGTGGTGGTTGCTGCTCATTCTCAGGTCTTCCTACCAAAACATCATCATTCTCTGAGAAGGTGCCCCCATCTCTTTTTATCTTTGCTTCATGTGCCAGAGCAGCGCTGTTAGCAGCGCTAAGTTGTTTGGAGTCCCCTGACTCCTCTTGGGAAGTTCACCTCTAACCTTCTGTGACTTTGGAAAGGTGGGTTTGCAAGAGGGAAAGTGAGGCCAGAAGTAAACCAGGAAGCTGCAAGGCATAGCACTTGGCAGCTGTAAGAAGCCTACTGTTTGTATGACAAAGACTTGTGTCCCAGCTGTTCCCTACAAGGGGAAGGAGAAGTGCCTCACTTGGGGACAGAAGGATAAATTCACATTGCAAAGGCAGGCTACATCCTTGGATAAAATATGTCATGGAAGTTGGAAGGTTTGTGATTTATCATAATATTTGTCTAAGACTCCAAGGTCTCCAGTGTTAAGTCTCAGACTGTAAACCAGAACTCAGCAATCTAAAACGAGGGAGTGATTCTTTCCACTCTAGAAATAGCTGCCAAACAGGCTGATTCCACCCAGTGCTCACTTACTTGTTGCCAACAGAGCATCCCATCTCATCATCCCCAGGAATAAAGGAGTGGAGGTGACGTCGGGGCCGGTAGAGAGTGGAAAGAATCCTGCATTAACAGAGCACCCACATGGGCCACATGATGTGTCCCTGAAGGTTGCAAACTCCCCTACTGTGGGCTGAACTTTGCCTCCACTTCCTATGTTGAAGCCCTAACCCCAGGACCTCAGGATGTGACAGTATTTGACATAGGATTCAAAACAAAAAAGAGCAACTCCTGACAATGCTTATGGGCCCGATGGCAAAAGAGAAGATATGCCTTAGGTCAAGATCTTAGACATAAAGATTTGAGAAAGTTCCAAGGAGATTAAGAAATAGCAAGAGATTTATAGAAAAGCAATTGATGGACATGGGTATTAATAGATCTTTGGAGGTTGCTGAAAATAGGGCACGGCAGAACTGCCATGTAGAATGTGTTAAGTAACTGCTGTTAGTTAAGAACCACCACAAGGGGCTCAGCAGAGGGGGCAGCCCCTGCCTGAGAAAAGAGGGGACGAGAGAGGTCGGCAGTTATACCTAGCGCAGGGTTCCAGGACCAGGGAAGCTGTGGTCTGCGACACACTTGGCTGTTTGTTCACTGAGCACTTTCTGAATCTCTGCCATTTGCTTGCACTGGGGATAAACAAAATCAGACATAGCTCCTGCCCTCATGGGGCTTCCCTGAGACAGGGAAGAGAGACATGGTCTCTCTGGATCATCACCCAGATGGAAGGTGACCACCCAGTGGAGAAGCATCACACCACAGGAGCCGTGAGGAAGGGGAGCCAAGGCCAGGCCTGAGCAGGCGTCACATAGACCAGAGCTGGCGAACTGAGAACTGAAAGGTCAGCCACAATTAACTGGATGAAGAGGGAGAAGGAGGTGGGGAGAGTGTTCCAGGCTCAGGGAAATGAATGTGCCCAGGCTCCTAGTCTGGGGGACCATGACTCAAGGAAGTGGAGATGAGGGTGCCTGGACTACGAAGAATGTGGCCTAGAATGGAATAGACTGAGATGGTAAGTCACACTATGGGCCTGAAGATCAGCCACAGGAACCTGAGCACTGGACCCTGGGGCCCTGTCCAGCAGCCACAGAGTTCGGTCTCATAACAGCACGGAGAGGTCACTGGCAGATCTTACTCAATAGAGCAGACAGCCACCTTTGTATTTTGCAAAGACAATTCTGACTATACAGTAGGAGGATGGATTGGTGAGGGTGTGCAGGCAGCGGGCTAGGGAGCTTTTGAGGTTACTCAGAGCACTAATGACACTACTTTGGATGAGGATGATGCCAGTGAGCATGGACACAAATGCACACATGTAAGAGAAATTTATGATGTGAGGGGGGGACCATCAAGCATAGAAAAAGACTGGAATATGTCAGGGCAGGGTCCAAAGGTCTAAGATTTTGGCTTGTACTACTAGACAGACGGGCGTGCAAACACTGAGGCAGGGAACACTCTCACTTGGTCTTAGAATTTCATTGTTTAAAGTTATTGGACATCCATGAGGAAATGCTGATAGGAGGCACTGCCATTACTGAATACCCCGGAACCGACAAGGCCCTTGGAGAGAAAATGATTAATAAAATTGATTCCTTGCTTTCCAATAGCTCATGATCACCTGGCTCCACCCTAGGATCACATGGGGGTGTGACACCCACATGTCCCACTGGTGGGGAGTCTCAGCTAATGGACCTAGAGAGAGCTAGCGAGGTGTCAGGGTGTTGAAGAGCTCCCTGGTGAGGCCACCATTCAGACAGGGACCCCAGGGCATGAAAGACCCAGCATGGCCTGTGTCTAATCCCACAGAACCGGGCAGCAGCCATGATCTGGCCTTAAGGATTTAGAAAGAAATACTAATGTGCACCAAAATGGGAATATTTGGATATTAATCTGATATATTTTCATCCTTCATAATTCCTGGCTCCCCTGACTCCTATGCAGAGCTGGAACTGGCTGTCTCCAATCACATTGTTTCTTGATGGAAAAAAAAAAACCTTTCATGTCCATGTGGGGATGGAAATATGGGTGACAGAGGATCCCTTCTCTAATTCAAGACATAAGTCCAGTGACACAAGGCAGGATGACCCATGCAGTGATCCAGCAGCGAAATCAATGCCTAGAGATGCCCAGAAGCACGAGACTGTTGGTGTTTCACGCCACTTTCTGAGTCACTAGCATAGACCATGCAGACTTCTCCCTCTTGGAACTGAGCTCACCTTGCCCTTGAAACCAGTCTGAGAGCACATGTTCCTCAGTGTTCCTGGAAAGAAAACAACCTGACAGCCAGACTGAAAAAAAGTAGCATGTGCCAGGCAAACCACACTTCACCTCTGTGCCAGGTGCTCAACCCCACCCTCTGCGGGAGCAGCGCCTGGCACCACTCGCAACACCCAGCTCATCTTGGCTACAGGCTGAGGGGAAAGGCGGCACCGATTTTCATCACGTCTACTAGGAGAGGAAAGAAATGATGCCTGTGAAATATAAACAGGTGTGTTTGTCTGGGAATGGCAGGAGCTGGGAACAAACAAATCCTGAACTCGGCCTCTCATAAAACTGATCCCCCACCCCCTGCCCCAAATTCCAACTGTATGTCTATCGCCCAAGCTCCCTGGATACTTCCTAATGCCACCACCTAACTATAAGCAAAGCAACTCCCCACGGTGAAACCCTGAATGAAGAGCTTTCTATCTTACTATCAGAGCTGGCTGACTGATGGGTGAGGCTACGGTCTCATAACTAGAAACGGCTACAGATAAAACCAACTCAACACTTAACAATTCATCACCTCAACCACCCTAAGGAGACCACAGAAGAGTATCAGATGGAGTCCCTGTCCTCAAGGTCTTTAGAGTACGATTTAAAGGGTTTAGATTTTATCCATTAGTCAGCGTGAAGCCACTTAGGGTTTCTGAGCTATAGGATCAAGGTGTCTCAGTGAGATTTATCTGGCAGCACTGTGCCAAGTGGCTTGGTGTGGTAAGCCCCTAAGCAAAGGGAGACTGCTGATAGAATCAAACACTCAGATAAACCCACCATGTCATCAAATACGTTAGACGATGTACTAGAACATTCTCTGAGCCAGTATGTATTATGATATTTAAGTCAAGTGGGGTACGCATTCACTGCTACAGGAACAGAACCTCCACACACTTTTCTGTCACAGCAGCCTAGGCCCAGACTGCTTGGCCCGGACAGCCGTGGCTACATACGAATAGCTGTCCCTTCTCAGGCCAGCCCACTTCCAGGACACCATTCCGAAGAGATGGATGTCTCCTCTTCCTAAAGATTCCCCAGTGCTCCCGAGGAGCTCCTAGACTAGAAACACTCCCTCGTGTCCTCCCACCTCTCTCATGCCACGCCGGCCTCTTCCCTCACCACGGAGTAGAGAAGAGCTAAGCCAGTCCTTCTCTGCTACAGACACACCTGAGACCCGTGTGGCATGTGGTTTGACACGCCTATGCCTTACTGCTCCAGAGACCCAGACCTGGAAACTAAGCCTTGGTTAAAGCGGTCAGTAAATTAGTCCATCACTTCAAGAGATAATAATAATAAATCTATGAAACTCCAGGCATCGACTAGGCATGGTGTACATTTATGAAAACAAACCAGACCCAGTTTCTGTTCTCAAGGAAGTAAGTCCAGAAGGTGCTTCACAAATTCCATTTGTGAGTGTAATTCACAAATCAGCAGAATGGAGACAGAAGCTCACAGAATGTGAAAGAACCCTCGAGAAAAGGTTAATGGAAATACCATAGGCAGAGAGATGCTGAAATGACTCATTCCACGGGACAGATTGGAGATGGTAGATTGTGACAATACACAAAGAGAAACCTTGCAAATCTAGTTATGTGGAAATCAAACAACAAGAAGAAAAATGGGAGAGGAGAAGCCCCAAGGCACCTGCTTTGCAGTCCACCAAGGCCACCTGCTGGCTCTCCAGATCCCCAGTTGTAACTGGGGCCAGGAGGCCCAGCCCTCACTGCAGGGCCCAACACACCACCACCACCACCCCCACTGTGCAAACCCATGAAGGCTCCCTGGATGTCCTCTGCCACAGCAAAGGAGGCAGTCCCGGCAGGCACCTACCCAAGCACTTCTCTACCTCAGGGCCACCTGAAGCTCCACCTTCTCCCCTCAGCAGCATGAACTACTTGGGGTTGACAAGTAGCTGTCAACTACACAGGCTGACACTGTGGAAACCTGGCCAGGAGAAGCACCTTGGGGCAGCCCCTCCTAGTCCCACCGGGGCCCTGTCAGCCTGCAGGTCGCAGCATCTGCCCCCTTCCCTTCCTCAAGGCCAAGCACAGATGTCAATGCAGAGAACACCTGCACTCACATGACGCTCCCAAAGTCCACTCTGCTTTTACAAGCACTTCTGGTTCTCACATCACCCCTGAGCGGATAGGCGCCCTGAAGTTTTCCTTGCTGATAAAGGTTCTGGGGTATTATTTCCCACTGAGTCTCGTGTTTGTTCATGAGCACATTCCATTCAAACAATTTCACCTTTGGCTTCAGCACATCTTTACTGTCCAGCTCCCCATAAAGGACAATGGGAGGCCATAGTTTTCTGCCCTAAAAGGACTCAGTGTGGCCCACTTGCAGAGTTAAACTAACAATTAGGAGGCATCAGAAAGCAGCTTTTAGGGTGAGTATCAAATAAATTGGGCAAACCCTGAAGCATGATGAGCTCACAGAACAGAGAAAGCGTGAGCAGGAACCCAGGAAGTTCCAGAAGGATTTGAATGATGCCTGACAGTTCGCATAATTAGCAGAAACTCACCTTTTTTTTTTTTTTTTTCCTTTTTGGAAACAATTGATTCTCATTATTCATGGTAATTGCTCTATAAAGTCTCTACGAACAATGAATTAGTGGATACCAAACCACTGCTCCCACGGGGACTATAGCTTAGGTTCCTTCAAATCCCTGGTCAAAAGCAACAGAAGAAACTCACATACATTTTCGTGACTTTCCTTTTCCTGGAGATGCCATCTTGTTGATTCATCAGCCTTAGCGTCAACAGCCCTGTAACAATGGACGAAGTTTACCCACCATCGTGTTTCCCTCACAAGCCACAGCATAGCCTTCTTGTCCTGAGAAACACTAGACAGCACTTCTGCATCTTCCCAGGAACCTTTTCAATCGCACAACTGCCAACAAAAAGCACAGAAATGCACAAAAGTGGCATTAAGTAGGCCACCAAAAGGAGGCTTGTTCACAGCCAGAGCAGAAATAAAGAAGGCAGAGCAGCGCCTTGTTTAACTCAGCTGGGAAGGTGCACTTTGGACTCGAATGTTTTTGCAGATGTGCTCTGCAAATGTTCTCCAGCAGCAGGGAAAGTCCTCTGAGTCTGGACTTGGGGGTCACAAAGACATTTTAGCAAGAAGGCAAATTGTCGCACACAGAGTCAGTGACTATGAGGCTGGCCTGCACCCTGTTCCAGACTTGGGACTCCCCAGTAAAGGACAGGCACTCGGTCCTCATCTGTGGGCTTGAACTGAAGGTGTAGACAAGCATTGCTCCAAGTAGGAAAATGAATGTGGGGGTTAAGGAGACCGAAGGAGACGAGAGGGAGAAGCTGGTCCACCTGTGTCATGGAGTGAAAGGGACAGAAGGCAGTGGCCAGAGAAGGAGGGCTGTGAGTAGTAATGTAAGGAGTGCCAGTTTTACCTAGCAGATCACTGACAACCTGGCAAGGACAGGACGGGAGGGTGTGAGAAATTCAGCACCTTAAAGCGCCATAGACAGAGGGGCCAGGTCAAGATAGCACCTACATCCAGAATGGCAATAAGAGGTCGGTCTAGGGGCAGCCAGAGGAGGAAACATCTCTGGCTAAAGAAACACACACACACACACACACACACACACCTCAGAATCCATGCAGGAGGAACAGTCAGGAACAGGTCTACCAAAAGCCCCCAGGGCAGACATTCCCTATCCCCAGGCCTGTGTCCGTTACCTGTCTCCTGTGTGCTTTCACTGCTCCCCTCATGCGCGCAGGCTGCCTGCCTGGCCTCTTTGTTAATGTCGCAAGCCCTGGGCAGGTCAAGACGCTTGCACAGGCCTGATAATGTGCTTGGTCCTCACAACAGAGGAAGACGTTATAGTTAATCAGTCCATTTATACCACCCATTAAAGAGACAAAGGTGAGTGGAGCTCTCTGAATCTGGCGCTAACCCTCAGCATAACGACCAGCTCTTGACTGCTCACTGCTGAATCCCTGCAGCCTGGAATAGAGTTGCGGCATTGAGTGACTCCAGAAATATAAGCTGAATCTCTGAAATTAAGATAACTTTCTTCTTAGACCTTCCAGAAGAATGGCACTTGGTCCACACACAAACCCCCCCCAGGCCCGAGTTCATATCCTCCCTTCTCCAGTGGCTTCAACCAGGGCCAGCTTCAAGAGTACATGACTTAAGCACAGTGTCCCAACCACGCTTAAACCACCTTGCGCTTAGTTTAATGCCATCTTGAGGGATCTCCTGGTGCCATCTTGAGGTTCTTAAATTTCCATCAAGGGGCCTTCATCATCTTGCACTGTGTCCCTTCAATTCCAAAGCCAATCCTGCTCCTGAATCCCCAATCTCCTCTCCCACCGAGCGTTCTGCTGTTTTCCAAACCTGAAGACAAGTCTGTGCGTGCAGCAACTGCTTTTGTTGAAAACTTTCCATCCCAAATTAACACATGCATTTCTATTCTGGTTATGGAGCCAACTAATGCGTGTAACTTAATCACACTGTTGTTTGCTCAATCTGGCTGTAAACCATGTAAACTCCATCCTCCCGGGAGTCTTTGCTACTGGGTGGGGAATTAAGAACACACGTCAAGCTCATTACATGACTCTCTCAGGGTTCTGCTCTCAGAATTTCTAACCCTGAGTGGCTGTGTGTCAGCCTGGAACAATGCCTCCTCTGAATACTGAACACCAGGATCTACTACTCTTCAAAAGATCCCCAAGGTCAGAAAGGACAGAGCAAACGATGACGTTCTAATCATACAATGTTCACCCTCCTTGAACTCGTCCCCTTGCCTGGTACTGCCTGCCCAGTTCACCCTCGATAATAGGTATATTACAAGCCTTAAATTCTGAACTTTCTATCAAGGGTTTCTAAAAAGATAAGGAAAATGGATACCTTTCCCTCCCCAGTCTAAGTGGGATATAATTTGAAATTAAAATCAATAAGTAACTAACTGTGCCTGAGTCTTAGTTTATTAATCAAACAG
The DNA here is from genome assembly GCA_019455555.1 of Galemys pyrenaicus. Taxonomy (NCBI): domain Eukaryota; kingdom Metazoa; phylum Chordata; class Mammalia; order Eulipotyphla; family Talpidae; genus Galemys; species Galemys pyrenaicus. The sequence continues at coordinate 1,969,853 of JAGFMF010012290.1, read as the reverse complement.
ATAGGTTGAATAACTTACCTGGATGTAATAATACCACAGCCAAGCTGAACAGCAGTTGGCTGTTAGCGGTGGGAATCAGAAGATCCAGATGCAGGCAGCCACTGCAGATGCCATGGGCCAGAGGAAGGATGTGCTGGGAAGGGAGAGGTTGGAGGGAGTGTGGGAGACCCCGTTCTGACCTGAGCTCTGCTTCTGACTAACTCTTGGAGGTGGGTTATATCACTTTGCTCTCTAGATCTTGGGTGGCTCCTCTGAAAAAACAATGACATGCAAATATTTGTGACAGCAGATTTGGTGAGACCACGCGTCCAAAACCGCGCTGTGAAACCTTAAGGTTTGACTCTTCAGTGTAACATGGAAGACATGCGTGTAGTTATTGGCCTTCAGAAGGTCCACACTGGAGTCTAGCAAATCCCAAGGAAACTACAGGATCCTGAAAGGATTTCAAGGAACCCGGACTCCAGGGAGGCAAGATCAGAATGCAATGGAAAGAATTTCTGTTCCCCATGGCCTGCCAGCTCTGTCTCCTAAAGCCATTAGTCGCTGGATTTGGAAACAGCCAGCAACCAACCTGATAGAATTCTTCACACTTCTAATTACTTCACCATTTGTACACATTTTGGTTGTTGTTTCAGGGCTGTTTTATTAATTCATGGATTTTCACTATTTTTGCTTCTCGTTTTCTTGCCAATTAACTGAGCTAGCAGCAACTTGGCACCCGGGAGAGTTACAATGGGAAGTAGCCCTCCACCCTCCCCAAGCCCCACTACTCCAGAGCCTTCCCTCAGAGTGAGGGTCAGAGTCTTCATGGGGGACAGAGAGGTGGGGTGCCTGTTGGGAATTTATTCCCTCCCCCCCTTGACTAATCCGTCTCCTTTCTTTTTTTTTTTTTTTTTAAAGATTTATTTATTTATGCATACAAGCACTGGGGTACAGGCCAGAAGTGTGGGGGGTGAGAGGATTCACCAGAGACA
>JAGFMF010012290.1:1953726-1968730 GCA_019455555.1 Galemys pyrenaicus | reverse complement strand
CTCCCTGGCCGGCAGCAGGGATCGAACTTGTGCTGCAGTGGCTGCGGTTTGCTTCATAGTGCGTTGCTTAACCCACTGCGCCACCAGGGAGGCCCTAATCCGTCTCCTTTCCTTCAAGAAAATGCCCTGGGGTCACCTCTCCTCTTGCCTGGTGCTGGCACCACACTCACTGAGTCCCGCACCTCAGGGAGAATGGCACTGTCCCAGACTTGTTTCACCAACCCACCCTCCCATAAGGCCCAAGACAGCGGGAGGCAGCACCCTCTGTGCCCAGGTCCCTGGTGCAGCCTGTAAATAGCTCATGTTCCAGTGAGATGCAGCCCTTTGTCCTTGCTGGGCAGGCAGTACTGGGCAAGAGGACGAGTTCAAGGCACTTGTGGGCCTTCCCTCCGCTCCTAGAATGGGGATGATAACTTTTCCAGCCTCCTGATCAGGTGATGGTGAGGAAGCATGTTGAACTCTGCATGCAAGTACTGCATGCGGGAGGGACCACACAACCAGGAGATGCTGTTTGAACGAGCCCTGTGGGCAGAATGTCTTCTGACTGCTTTCAAATCAGAAGGACCTCCAGGCTGGGCTTTGGCACGTGCTAGGAAACACAGCTAGTCTCTCCTGCCTCCAGAGTTCATGCCACTCAGAAGCTGGTGGTGGAGCTGGAAGGAATGTTCTCAGAGAAAGTCTATGGCCTTACTCAGTCATTACTGTCCATTACTATCCCAAATCAGATGATTTTGTCCGTGTCTTGCTTTATCTTCTCTATCCCAAAGGGAGGTCCAGGCAGAGTCCAGCTGAGGGAAAACACAGGTGCTAAAATGTAGGCCACTTGGCCAAGAGTAGTGGAGCAGGGGAAAGGAAATGCAAAAGCAGGAGCTAGAATAGCAGTGCTCTCCCCTCCCTCCCTTAGTCACAAGGCCCAAAGAAAACACTCATTTGTCACACAGATTAATGGGGAGTCTGGGATAGCTAGGGGGCTGGATGCCCTATGCAGGAAGCACAAAGGGGCACCCTCAATAAATTACACCTACATGATGAATGGCATGGCACACTGATTAATATCCACGAAGAGCCTCTTGACACAGGGTCAGACAATGCAGGACAAAGCCTTCTACTGAGCATCAGAGACCTGGGTGCATGAGCCACACCATGGACAGACAGAGCCCATGGTTGACTCTGAATATGTGGAATGAAGCTCCTTTGCTGGATCCCCTGGTGGCTTCCAATGAGGCAGAAAGGCCTTGTTTGGCCTGAGGTTTAGCTAAGGGAGGAAGGCAAGGACAGAAGAAGGGTGAGTAAGAGAACAGGGAGCAGCATGAGGACAAGAAGAAAAAGTTTCCCATGGTAAGATTTAGGGTTTAAGTGGGCCACAGCCTGATGGCCACTTGGATCAAGTGGGATCTGGAGTGTTTGGTAGAAGGTCACTGGACACAGACTCCCCAGTCCATCCTGTAGCTCAAATAAATATCCAAGGACAGCAGGCTCTATGAAACCCAATCCGCGCACCAAGGCTAGTTGAAGTCCACCTTGTTACAGGACAGGGAGAGGGGCACCCCAGAACCCCCAAATTTGCCCTTTCTGAATGGGTTCTGCCATCCGCTGCATCAGGACAAGCAGACAAGGCCTTTAATGGAAGGGAACTTTAATACAATTGGGGAACAATACAGAAAGAACAAAGAATATAGTTACTAAATTAAGCATTCAAAGTTAATCATCTCCTTGAGGGTAAAAGTCCAGCTAAGTAGAACTGGCCCAAAGCAAGGCCCCAAAGCCTACCACAAGTCTAAAGGATCTGTCAGTAAGACCCATAGAAAAGGGTCAGAAAGAGTCGAACAAATCCGGGAGGAAAAGAGCAAAATCAAAATCAATATGAAAGCTGCCATTATTAAGCTTCCATGGGTCTCTCACCCACATCTGTTCCAACCAGTCCAAGACCAAAAAGCAAGCAGTTTCTTCACATGTCCCTCTGCTCCACGTGCCTCCTCCAGGTCTCCTTGCTGCTCTCCATCCTGCTTCCTTCTTCCTCCCTTCCTTCTGTCCTCCTCTCTCCAACAGCTTTTTATCCCTGCTCAGCTCCACCCACTTAGGGTAAAACTGGGATTCTGGAACTTCCCCCTTTCCTGGGGACCACCCTGTTACAACCTCTCCCAAGAAGACTTCCACTAACTTCCACTCCCTTCCACTAACTCAAGTTTACTAGGTTTACTAGGTATGATGGTTCTTGTATGAGCCAATTTGACTACATCAGGGTGCCCAGATATTTGATTGCACGTGGCTCTTTCTAGATGTTTCCTCAAGTGCTTTCAGGTGAGATTTACATTTAAATCAGTGAACTCTGAGTATAGCATATTGCCCTCCCAATGTGGGTGGGCCTCATAAAGTCAGTTGAAGGTCTGCATGGAACAAAAGATTGACCTCCCCAACGCAAGAGGAGATTGCCTTTGAACTTCAACTGCAATAACAATTCTTTTCAGGTCTCAGCCTGCCCAGCCTCCCTGCAGATTGTGGACTCTGAGCCTCTGTAACTGTATGACAAAGAGAAAAACAAATCTCTTTTTCTACAAGTACCGCTCCCATTTGTTCTGCTCCTATAGAGGACACTAACACACCAGGAAACTAACAAAACTTCAGCCGAGGGTTGCTCACTACTCAAGGCCTTTCCAGAGCTCTTAGTAGTTTTGTATGTCTTTTTTTTTTTTAAGAGAACCTCTTTGGATATGGTATAAGCTTCAAACCTCACCAGTCCTGGCTCCAGCTGCTACTGCCTCAAGTCGCCCCTGGAGTTTGTGCCCTGTACTTTATCTTCACCAAAGCACATCTCCTTCTCTAACTCAAGGGTGAGTGTTACAGGGCAACCTTAATATAAAATGGGTTTGCCTGACTGGGTTTTTACCCGCGCGCTTGAACTGCACTTATAATGTTTTAATTGCAGGCACACACAACAAAGGTTAATAAAGGGTTTTATTTACAAGGGAAGGAGAAATAGCGTAGTGAATAACACAGGGGGAAGAGAGGGATACAGATTTGTAAATATTTTACCAGTTTTTTGGAGCTGGAACTTAACGGTGCGCTGAGAGCTGACTCCCGAGAGAGAGAGCCCCCAAGGCCCACGTGTCTGCTTTTATATTTAGCCTGGCTGCTCAACTCCACCCCCTCAGGTTCCAGTGATCCGCTCTTTAGTAATGACTTTATGGTAAACCACGTTGGGCGCCAAACTGTTACAGGGCAACCTTAATATAAAATGGGTTTGCCTGACTGGGTCTTTACCCGCGCGCTTGAACTGCACTTATAATGTTCCAATTGCAGGCACACACAACAAAGGTTAATAAAGGGTTTTATTTACAAGGGAAGGAGAAATAGCGTAGTGAATAACACAGGGGGAAGAGAGGGATACAGATCTGTAAATATCCTACCAGTTCTTTGGAGCTGGAACTCAACTGTGCGCTGAGAGCTGACTCCCAAGAGAGAGAGAGCCCCCAAGGCCCACGTGTCTGCTTTTATATTCAGCCTGGCTGCTCAACTCCACCCCCTCAGGTCCCAGTGATCCGCTCTTCAGTAATGACCTTATGGGATTTGTAGTCCTTAAATTTTATAAGTCTAAAATAGGGGTTAAAATTCATAACCTATTTATATAATCTATTTAAAAAAGTCTTTCCCCCTAACATGAGCGCTATGAAGGAAGGGCCTGGCCTTCTCCTGCTTGGCCTCCTCTCTGTCTGTGTCACAGTCTTGCACACATTAGGAGCTTGATCACTTTTGATCACAGGTTTTTTTTTCTTGGTTTCTGTCAGACCTGGAGAGAAGGCTATTAGGAGCTCTCAAAAAATGATGCTGAGGGCCCAAGAAAAGGAAAGATGGGAGATGAGAACAAAGTGAAGGAGGAGAAAAATCTTGCCCATTCCATCCCTGCACCTCCACCCTCCCTTAGCATCCCAGGATTCCGGTCACCTGAGGCTTGATCTCCTGCAGTGTAAGAGGCCAGCCATCAATGATGCGGATGGTGAATTTCCCAGGGCCAATCCTGGCCCTTCTTAACTTGCACCCTGTTCCAGCACCTCCCTCTGTGCCCTGAGTCAGTTCAGGGAAGTACAAAGCCGGCTGAGGTTTCAAGGCAGCCTGAGTGGCAGCCTCTCCTGCCTGTGGAGAGAAGAGGGGAGTGCAGCTGGCCTAGATGAGTTTCATTTCCATAAATTGTTTTCCTCTCCTCAGCACCCCAGCGAGTGAATTACAATGGAATTCAGTGCCACGGGCTGAGGGAGGAGATGGGCTCTCTGGCAAAACTCACAACTCAACACTCCTCTAGCATGCCCCTGGGAGGTCTCCGTGTCCTTTTCTGAACACAGCAAGTTCTCTGAAGACCCCAAGGCAGCCAAAACTTCCCACAGGGGTGCACCAGTGGGTCCCTCCGGGAAGGGCATCTGCATATCTTAGAAGAGATTTGTTTTAAAATAATATTATCACTAATAACACCATCACTGGCTCCACACAACTCCTGATAGTTTATTACAAAAATCAGCTAAACCAAGGTCTAAAAGGTTGAATTTAGGCAAAGACAAATATCTTGCTAATTCTTTACCTCAAAAAAAGATTCTCTATTGGTATTGCTTAAAAAGAAAGACAACAAAAACAAATGCTACTTTTTAAAAAAGTGACAAATTTGCCATATAAAACCAGATAATAAGGAAAACAAAGTACAAAGAAGAACCCTAACAACACCTAATAACACCCAGATAGCCTGGCTACTATCACATCGTTCATATCATTCTAGCCTCTCTCAATATACATAGACACAGACACAGAAAGATATGGATATAGCTACATATATATGTGTACATGTGTGTTTACATACAGATATATAATTTTATTACTTTTAAAAGAAAAGTAGGATCATCCAGTATATGTTGTTTTGTGATATATACTGAAAACAATTCTGTGGACAGGAGATTGTCACATCACTCAACATCATGGCTAGAGCACAGTAATGCACTCGTGTTGCTTTCCTTTAAGTAGTGTACTCTTCCAAGTCTTAAATAAAATATTTGCAAATTATAACTTAATGTGAAAATCTCTAGGAACCTAATTAGGAAGTCATAATTTGGCTGGGGCTTTTATCTTCTTTTTCTATTTGTCTAACAGGCTCTAAAAGTCTCTCTCCTCATACACTCATGCATTCTCTCACCATACACCTACTCCATGCCTCCTATGTTCCCATCATTGTGTGAGCACTGAGACACAGCAGTAAAAGTAGACAGAGCCCTGCTCTGTGGCACACTGTGGTAAGAGAGCTAAGGAAACAGAGACAAAATAAAATCAGACTGTGAAGCAAAGAGCTAGAGACAGGTGATAAGGAACAACACATCTCAAGGCAGAGGATTATTTTAAAGTGCTCCTTGAAGAGATATTATTTGGGGTGAGACCTGAAAGATAAGGAGTCATCCACATACAAAGGCTAAAGAGGAGGAGTCCAAGTAGAGGAAAACAGCAAGTGCAAAGGCCCTGGGGCAGAAAAGATGAGTGGGCTGAAGCAAGAAGAGCAGTGAGGGAGGTGGGCAGTAAAGAGTAATGTGGTCTAATTTGTGTGTTTACAATGCCTGGCTAATTCCTGAACTGTGTAGAATGTACTGATGGGAGGCAAGAGTCCAGACAGGCAAAACAGTGAAGAAGCACTGAGGTACTCCTGGTGGAGAGAGTGGTGGCTTGGACTTGGATGTCAGGGTGGAGGTGGAGAGGTGGAGAGAGATGCATGTGCATTTGGAAATGGAACTAATAAGATGTACTGATGGGTTGCCCATAAGGAATGAGGACAGCAAGGACTAAGAATACTTCTTGATTATTTTACTTGACTAGGTACTTATGGTGCCTTTTACACTGCTGGAAAAGTCAAGGGCAGAGGCCATTTGGGAGACACCTAAGTGGGTTTGTGGAAAGACGTACAAGCCTGCATAATGCTTATAACTCCTTTGAAGCCCATTATTCCTGGACTTCAAGGAACCTGGTGCTTCAGATGCTGATACCTTGCTGTCCGGGTTCAGTTTGGGCTGGATTAGCTGCTTCCTGTCTAGAGATTCAGGCTGTTTACTCCACTCCATCTCTGACAAAATAAATAGAATAAATGCCCCCTTCCTAACTCCGACGGCTCTCTTAAAGGCTGAGAAATGATGCCCAAAGAGCTATTTCAGCTCCTGGGAGGAGGCATACAATGAATTATTTTGTTTCCTTAGCTGTCTCCTGAATTAACTAACAGTGTGTACACAGAAGATATTTATCTTACTCCAACAGCTCTGTCTAGAAAATAAAACAAAAGTCTTTTGGGGACAGCACCTGAAATGACACCATGTATCTGAATGTACAGGTCACCATTTCCTCCCCGGCAATCACTAATTGCCTTGGGAGCACTGGGTATCCTCTCATCAAGAAGGATGCTCATATTTTGAAGAAGCCCATATGCTTGGTGGTTTGTGGCGCTGCTTCTGACCCATTTACAAATGGTTTTTTGTGTGCTGGTCAATTGTTTTTTTGTAAACAAATGCTGCAGTTGAAACTAGTCCTGCCTTTGACCGAGCCAAGGGCCAGAGACCAGTGCCAGCCACCAGGCTGATGTTTATGGGGAGTCTGCGTGATGGACCCAGCATGAGCCACCCCAGCCTCCACTTTGGGAATGAAGAACTTTCTGCCTTGGCTGCTGGGAATGCTGCCCCCACAAGAATGGAGTAAAGTCACCTCACCAGAGGTCCGGCTCCCTTCCTGGGGCAGCCACATGCATGGATGAGTTGCCACAAAGGCCTCCCGTGCGGGGCAGCTCTGGAAGACTGTTTCAGTTGCTGAAACGTCTGCCTGTCAGAGGAGGCCACCAAGGAAGCTGCATCACAGCCAAGGTCCCCTCAATTCTGCTCCCTCCTTTCCCAAGAGAACACCCCTGAGACAAAGGCCCTTTACACCGAGCCTCATGGCAGAGCCTGTTCCCCAGGGAACCCCACTGAATGTGATGACGTGTCAGGCACCAGGCAGTTCCTCAGAAGAGACCTGGTAGGACCCTGCACCACTCCCTGAAGTCGTGCCCAGTGGAAGAGACAGACCTGCTTGAAGCATCCTCACTCCTTACAAAACCCCAGCCACCCTCCATTGCCTCCTTTCAGGCCGGCCTTCACCAGAAGACAAGTCCCCACAGCTCAGGCAACACCACCTCTAGGTCGCCCTCCTCCCACTCTGGCCCAGTTATGATCACTCCTCTCCCTCGGACGCCCACATCCCACCTCCTCCCCTTGTAATCAAGTCCGTTGAGATCACAGTGAACTGTACAGGCTGTTAATTGGTAGGATGGGTGGGTCCTGTCTCCCAAACGGGTCGTAGGCATCCAGCATCCCAGATTAAGTCTCCCCCATTCCCAGCACAGCCCAGGACATGAGGCACTGTCAGCTGACTTCCCAGCAGCAAAGAGCAGCACGTGAGAAGATGTGCCAGGGCCCAGGGCCAAATGAATGGTACAGAGAATGGCATGGACACTTGGACACTTGGAAAAGGGAGAGATTAAAGAAACTCCAGGAAAATCACAAGCAAAACTTTTTTAATAACTAACTCACTGGGGACAGTAGAGATTTCATTTCTGGGGGTAAAAATTCTGCTCCTGGTAGCACGTACCCCTGAATTATTAAGAGCCTGATTCTCCAGCTCCTCATCCCTTTTTCCTACCACGTAAGGTCCTGGTGGTGCTGATTAACAGTCAACCTCAAATCTTTATAGGCTCGGGCAAAGAGTCTGTCTGGGAGCCAGCCAAACTGATGGCTGCATGGGAGATGGGCTCTCTGTGACTTTCCATCTTGCTGAGTCTCACTCCTGCCCCAAAACCTACAATAGCAGCTTGAGCCTTTCAGGTGAAGACCCAGTTTTGTCCGTTGCATTCTAGCATCCAGCTCAAATAGATCTACCCCTGCTCGTACTCCTCCACGGCATCGAGAGTCTCTGACATATGGTTTAGAATTTAAGTACACTTGTTGGTTTGATCCTCTGCTTGTTTCTGGTTTGGGTCTCCTTTCTTCATGGAGATGAGGATGGAAGACCAGACTTCCTCTGTCTTGTCTGCAAGTCTGGAAGGCAGAGTGGAAGGAAGAACATAAGCTTTGGAGCTGAAGGGCTTGAATTTCAGCTCAGCTGCTTAGTAACCAGGAGATGTGGCACAAACTACTCAGTCTGTCCCAGCCCCGCTTTATCCAGCTGAGAAATGAGACTAATTGGACCTTTTACATACCATTGATATGACTCAGTGTGTGAATGTGGGTAAAACACTGAGCATAGCGCCCAGTAATGTATTGTAGCAAACCCTTGATAAAATGAAATATTGTTCTTCCTCTCTGGCAGTTTGTGGTGCTGCTTCTGACCCATTTACACATTCCAGGGTCCTATTTCTTAGCAAATCATAAACAAAGAGGCTACTAGACTCTTAAGAAATAAAGGTGATTTATTTCTTTTAAGAAGCAATTTTATCTATTTAAGACGTATTTAAGTATTTATTAAGGAGGTATCCTAGTTATTAGGTTAATAATCACCTAGATACAACCATGATCTCTCCAAAGATATTAGGGAAAGTAGTGGCTGGATAGGAGGCTGGGCTATGGGTGGATTCTTTTCTTTCTGCAAGTTATTTTAAGTTTATTAGCATTTTCTTTGTGTTATAATTTTTTAATTGAGTAAGGGTGTACACAACTGTCTTCACATTTCCCTGAATACATGAATACAAAAAGATAAATAAATGTCAGTAAGCCAGAAAGATCTAGTGCTTGCAGAGGATTCCAGATCATGGAAGCAAGTGTTCAACAGGCAGGTTCTAGGTCAGACTCTCTAAAGAGGGGACCTAGGAATCTGCTTTTTACTAACACGTTCCTCGGTCGATTATATGCTTCCCAGTGTTTGAGAGATTCTGGAAGGAACTCCAAATATGGAATCAGCCTTAGCACTGCTGCTGCCTCTTTAAAAAAGTCATGGATCTTGTTGGGCCCCACTTTGCTTTTCTGCTATCCTGCTTCCAATGCCATGACGGTTAAGGCTCCCTCTTAAAGAAGAAGGGGTCAGTCACATTCCCCACTGGGAAAAATCAATCCATGCCAAAGAAGAAAAGTTGGCCAGAGAACCTGAATTCCTGAGGATAACTAAATAATCTTTGGGACAAATAAATATTCAGTTACTGATCAGGCCTCAGTAACAGTGAAGTGCATGATGGCTGCTGCCAACCCAAATAAAGAGGCTGCATGATCTGCATTTCCTCGGAGAGCCGGGACCCTCATCCTTCCCATGGCTGGCAACTCTGTGGCACAATCCAGTATCCCCAAGCCCATTGTGTTCCCTGGTCTCTGGCCTGGGGTCAGCCTCCTCTCTCATCAACAATGCAGAGAGAAAAGACTGTAGTGGACAAAGGCAGAAAAACTTCAGCGTGGTTATAGTCTCAGTACTGGTAAAAGGATGCAGTGGTTGAAAAGAATGCCTAAAAGGAAGTTTCCATGTACATGAATGTGCTCACTGCATTGGGGAAATGGGACTGATTACTGAAAAGACAAGAAGAAAGGAGCAGTCATCAATGATGATTGAGATTTGCCTGCCTCATTGGGTGTTGAGGATTTTAGGTCCAGTTTAATGAAAACTCCTAAATTTTAATGAGCCAGTCCATATGGTAGGGACATATCATAGTGACTGACAAAAAACAAATCATGGCTGATTATCACATTGTTTCCCAATAAAGGCATGTCAGATATAGTTGCAGGTCAACAGATATATTCTCTAGGCTTTCATATGCCTTAAGTTAGAAATCTCTAGCTGGGTCATTTTAATCCAAGTTTGCAAGTATTTGAGCCTTCACAAAGGGTCATTTAAACAGTTGTTTTTGTGTTTTTGCAGGGGATATCCTGCAATTAAAATAATATGTTCTACCATGTCTCAGTATGCATTCACCTTCTTGAACAGGTAACATGTAATGTCTTTGACAAGCCTGGCTCACAGAAAGACATGCTGGAAAAAGGTGCCCAGGACAGGCTCTGAAGTCTTTGGGTAGGACAAAGGTCCAACACACTAATGTTTAGACAGTTCTTTGTAGGACACGGTCTTTGCATTTTCTCTAGATGTTTGGAATGGCCTTATTTATCCCACCCTTCAAACACCTGTCACATGGATGATGCTCTACCAATGGAGCAGATGCTTTCTCATCAGGTGTTAGATGGTGCATGATGGCTGTGGTCTCTGTGAAGCTATAGAAACAGGTTTAAACAGTACCTCAATACATTTAGTCATAATTTTAAAACAGCAGCATTCTCAAAGCCATTGGAAGTTTAGTGGGAATAAATAAAAGATGCAGTATTTGCCTGCCAGTTTTATGAAAATCTAAAATACAGGACTGGCCAATGGCAAAGCACTAGGGGAGGACCTCAGATTAACATCTCAATTACCATGGCAAAGTTATTTTTAAAGTGGTCTTGATAAGGAAATATATGGAGAGAGATTTAAGAGCCTCTTCTTATTTTCCCAACATTAATTGAGGCCTTATTTTTGGAAATGTACATAGTTTTAGAAGCAAGGTAGGGGAAAATGGAAAAACAACAAGAGCGGGTGCAGGTTATGATAACTAGTTTGGATAACTCACGCTAACAAAACCAAGGAAGCTGAGAGGTGAAGTCCAGGTAGGTGAGGGTATCATGGGGCATGAGGGACGATGGAGAACTGAGTGTTTGAAGGCAAAAGGCGCAATGGGTTGGTTTCCAGTGTCTGCAAGAGCATTCAGGGAGAGCAATCAAGTTTATCTGACACGGACATGGAGGGTAAAAAGGACTATAACAGGACAGGTATATACTTGCCTCTGTGATATCTGTGTGTGTGTGTGTGTGTGTGTATCTCATAATGGCAAGTTTTGGGCCAAAGGAAAATGTTTTCAAATAAGGTGACCCTCACTCACCTCTATAAAAATGACTGACTCCTAAAAAAGCAGTGACATCCCTGTCATGGGATGTGTTCAAGAAGCATAACTGACAATCTGCCAGGATGATGAAGACAACTCTGGCAGTGAATACACTCAGAGCTAAGATGACAGAATGGCAGAATAGTTACAGAGCTAAGAAAAGAAAATGGATGGGAAGTGGTTAAAGTTCTCATGGCTACGAGTGAAGATTTAACAGGCAGGGTCCAGGGAGGATTTTAAATCACAGAAAGGTCAGAAGGCCTATCACATGTCTTCCACTTCACTACTGAGTCTAACATCTGGTTGCCCACAAGGGTAGTCTAATCAATGATCTCCAGGCCTTCCCAGCTCCATACAGTTCAGTAAAATAGCTACATTGGCTCTGCCTCAGACAGTAACATGAGCCCTGATGTGGAGTAGACTGGAGCACACCCGAGTTTTTCCAGGTTTGCCAAACTGGAATAAGCAGGGGCCTAACATCAAAGGAAGGCTTAATCCCTGGAAAGTCAAGTTGGACAAAAAGTGGTATCATGGGGTTTCTATGAGCTTATCCATCTCTTCAACTCTTTGAAATGCTTTAAACTCTGTACTTAACTTCCCACCACATGAAGGAAAAGTCAAATCACTTTCTCTTTGACTTAAAAGACTGAAACTGAACTTTTTTTTTCTGTTGAAAAATAGTTATTTCAGTATTGCCTTTGAAAATCAGAGTCCTACATCCTGCCTATGTTTAAATTGTTTTACCCAGCATGAGCTAATTCCAACACGTCTCCTCTTTAGAAAACCTGCAGAAATCCAAAAGCAAAGACAAAAAACCCACTGATAATTATTCACTTTATAAAAGGGTCCTTCGTGTGGCATAAATCAAAGAAACACCAAAGTTGAAATCATAGAGCTAAGACTGATGATGGTGACAATGGTTATAATCATTTCCATTTATTAAATAGACCTTTTCTGCCAGACACTCAAATATAAGCCCTCTCAGATACATTATTTCATTTAAGCCGCAAGACAATCCTGAGAGGTGAATAATAGTAATGATATTGTACAGATGAAGGAGCTATTATAGAGATGAAGCTCAGGGAAGGTGAGTGCCTCTGCCTGAGGTGTCCCCAAGGTCAATCAGCAGAGCTGGGTTTTTTTTTTCTTTTATTTATATATATTTGACATCAATTGTAATCTCCATGTATTCCCCATCACCATATCACCAGTGCACCATCACCTCAGTCCCCCGTGCTAGAGCTGGGGTTTTAATTCAGACAATCTGACTCCCTACGATACCCACACAGCACTACAGCATCCCAGTATTTTCAACTTTTTTAGCAATAAAATCTATCTTCTCTCTTTTTTCTTTTCCACATAACCAACAAAAATAAGATTTGTCATGGCTAATACATAGAGAAGGAGAGCTCAGTATCTAGTACTAGCATTTACAGTGACATTGATGAACCCTGAGGTTCCCTGGAACCTAGTTTGGAAACCAGCACTCTGAGCCAAAGCCTTCATTTTACTGGGAAATGAATTGAGGTCAAAAGAAGTAATGTAGCTTGTTCAAAGTCACCTTTGCCAATTTGCAGCTAGTTGTGAATCCGAACCTAGTTCAGTCCTTCCCCCTACCCCCAGGTGTCTTTGAAAGAGTCAGGAACCTCAGTCTAAGATTTCAGGAAGCATCTGGCCTGAGATGTGCTTAAAACTATGCAAAGCTCTTTCCTGTGTATCTGCTGTTTTGACAAAGTAAAACTGAACTTGGACAAACTTCTATCCTTTCATTTAATTATCATCCTTCCCTCTAAACTTATATAAAAATATAATACACATATGGCTGAGATTACAGGTTGTCACCCAAATTATGTGCTCCCCTTCTCTTGCAGAAACACAATTTTTAGTTGGGTATAAGTCAGACCCTTAGAACTGGGGGGCATGCCCAGCTTTTCATCCTTTTGCCTTCCTTCTGCTGTATTAGAAATATGGTAGGAGGTTCTGCACACATAGAGAGCTTCAGAAAAGTGCAGCAACAAGAAAGAGGGAGCCTGGGTCTTTGTGCCCATGAAGCTGCCATTTGGGGACAAAGTCAAAGAACGAGGAAATAAATTTCTATATTGTTTCAATAACTAATATTTGCCCCATGTGGAATCAGGTGGGCAGGGCTCATGCAGTCTGCCCCTCACAATTCAGAAAGCCAAGGGCCTCTCTCATACATGCATGCACAGGCATACATGTATGCACGCATGCATGAGGGCACACCTGTGTGCACACATACACACACGTAGGTGCTCATGCACAGATGGGCACACGTGTGTGTACACACATTCACTCACACACTCACAAACAACATGTGGGTGTCCCTGTCATTCAGGACCAAGTGCTCAGCAGTCACACAGTACAACCAACCAGCACCCTGAACTGGCACCACAAACGTCACTCAAGCCCCAGGGAAACGTTTCTCCACATTCTTGCCTTGGTCCCTAAAACAAAAGACCACTGTGTCCCAATGCTGTGAAAGGCTGGGGTTTTGCCACTGTCAGACCAGGGACAGATGCTACTTGGGAGTGTAGGGAGAGGTGAGCAGTGCCTGCACTTGGGCATTAACTCATCAAATCCTCTTCAGACAGTAGCCACGCAACAGCTTTCTGCATAATGAAGAAGTATTGTTTCCCAGAAGGGAAGAATATCTTTGGCTTTATTTTTCTCTTTCTTTGCTTTGCTACAACTTCCAGTTCTTGGCTCCACCAGTAGACTGAATTATTGGCATTTACAAGCGTTGTATATGGAAATGGAGCAGGGGTTTGCAATATTAAATGATCCCTATAACTTTAAAATTTATACACATGTATGTAGGACTAGAGGCAATAAATGTGAAATTAATCCAGACTCTTTACATTGGCAACTGAGTGGATTTTGAAGAGTGTAATGACAAAGAGTTTTAGTTTAATAAAAATGTTTACTAAGATTTAGCTAATTATTCAAGAAATTAATAATTCACTCCTATTTAAATTATTTTAATTTAAAACTTGGTAATTATAATTTGTTTTGATGTTTAAGTTTAATAGATATTTTAATCTTTGGAAACATTTTAAATGATTTTAATTACTTAAAATTTACATTTTGATGAAAATACATTCAAGTTTGGCCCGCATTTCACTGCTTAATCCATTATACTTTTCCTGTTGCTTGAACACAAGCTAATGAAACAACATAGTTAATGAATAGTGATTTTTTTCTTAAATGAAAGCAGAGAATGTATTTTAAGGAATACATAACAATTTATAAATTAAAGTCCTATGTTATTACTCCACTGAGGTATTTTCCATCAGCAGAAGACCCAAGTCAGCAAAATAATAATGATATTACATTATCTTTAATATTTTGCCAACATTTAGTGATATAAAGAGCTGTTCTATATATTTTGTTAATATAAAAGCGTATTTGTCAATGTAGAACATATTTTGATGTAAGCATGATTTACAAATTTTCACTCTTTAGACCTATGGTAACACCATCCATTTTATTCTTGCCTTGGACCCTTCAAATGTTAGAAAGGGAGTTGATTTGGGATCTCTCTAAACATGTGTTCTACAAAAAAAAAAAAAAACAAGAGAAAGCTCAAGGAAATGGGCAATTACAACCAAAAACAAACAAACAAACAAGATCAAAAGGTCAAAGATAAACCCAAGGGGCCATGGTGGGGTAGGAGGGAGGAGAGGGCAAAGACGGAGATAAGGGCATAAAGAGCACAAGGGACTGAGGTGATGGTGCACGGGTGATATGGTGGCGGGAACCCCCTGGGGACTATGAATGTCAAATACTATTAAATAAATCTAATAAAAATAAAGAAGACATAACAGTAAAAAAATTAAATAAATAAATAAACATGTGTTCTAAAGAATAGAATGCACTTGTTTACTATGCAAATAACTCAGGGTCCAGGATGGTGTGGAATAAAATGTAAGTGGCAATCATTAAAAGAAGTCATGGCTGAGAATGGCACATATCAAAAAAAGTAGCAACAACAAATGTTGGCGAGGATGTGGAGAAAAAGGAACTCTCTTACACTGCTGGTGGGAATGCAAGCTG
>JAGFMF010012290.1:1943324-1953508 GCA_019455555.1 Galemys pyrenaicus | reverse complement strand
TTCCTCCCCTAGGAGGAATATAAGGGAACCAAATAAGGATCAAGGAAAGGAATAAGAACAATAATAATAATAACAAAGACACAAAAACCAAAAATGAAAAGACAAAGACAAATTGGGGACACTTGGTGGGGAAGGAAGAGGGGGAGGGTTGAGGGCAGACGGGAGAATGGCGGACTGAGGTGATGGTGCACTGGTGATATGGTGATGGGGAATACATGGGGATTACAATTGATGTCAAATATATATAAATTTTAAAAAGTGAGAAAACAATAAATGGCCAATTCAGTGGAAAATCAAAAAAATAAATAAATAAAAGAAGTCACTGGCTACGTCTAAATCCTCAGTATGGTATAAAGATCAGAGTGTCTGTAGAGTCATGGGTCACTCAGGGGTTGTTCAGATACCATCACTATTTGCTGATATATGTATATATTAGTTATCTACTGTCATGTAGCGAAGTGCCACAAAGTCAGCTGCTTAATATAACATACGTTTATTATCTCACAGAGCCTATGGGTCAGGAGTCTACACAGCATTTAGTTAAGTTCTCTGTCTAAGGCCACAAGCTGCAATCAAAGGGTCGAATGGGCTGCATCCTCATCTGGAGAGCTGACTGGGGAGGAATCCAAACCCATCCAGCTTGTTGGCAGGATTCATTTTCATGAATTAATAGGACTGAGGGACCTGCTTCTTACTAGCTATTGGCTAGAAGTCATGCAGGTCCTAAAGGCCACACTCAGTCTCTCGTCCTGTGGTCCTCTTCACAGACTCCCTCACAATATGGTGGTTCAAGTCAACAGATACTCTCTCCAATCTGCCAAGGCAGGGTCTTATATAATATGACTCAATTATGGGAGTGAAGGCCTATCATCTTCGCCATTTCCTATTGGTTAGAAGCAAGTCATAGGTTCTGTTGAGCTCAAGGAGAAGAGATTAAACTGGAAGGTCATAAAGGGTTATACTCATTGGAGGTTACCTTAGGATGTGTCTGCCATGGTGTATACTTATGTACTGACAGGACATGAGTAAGGAAGTAAGCTGACAGGCACAAGTTTTAGAAATTTATACAAGCACCTATGTTTATCAGAGCTAAAAGGTTCCACCCCAAGAATTTGGTGGAAACCGTCATTGTTATTTTCCACAGAGTTTTCTAGGTATCTAATCAAATCTGTCACTTTATGTTCTCTGTCTAGTTAGGAAATCCTAGGTGTATAACTCATGCTCCTAGGGAAAATATTTTGTAATGTTTGGATGTTATAGGTAATGAATTCAGCAGCAATTTCCTGCTGGCTCCATAACTGCAAGGTCCTATAGGAAATACCCAGAACACAACCCCAACCCTATCTGTCTTCTTAGAGCTTGCAGCTCTCTGAATAAGAAAAGACAAGAAGAATGTCCAACAATAAAACTCTGTCTCCTCCTCCTCTCCAGGTATCCACATAAATACATAGCCTCCTGTGCAGAATTCTATATCCTCACAGGTCTTGTTTGGATATTTTCCTACAATTCCTATCTCTCTCAAAATATGGAGATTTTTGAGGGCAGGGTGATATCCTGAAACCATCTTACATAGAGCTATCTCTCAACTTGGGTTTGGAGGGGGAAGGGAGGGAACAAAGAAAAGATGGAAGGAGGGAAAGAGAGAGGGAAGGGTGAATGGACAATAAAGAATGAGCTAGGACTATTGGTGTAAAATCTTGCTCACAATATGCCACACTTCTAAACTTGTTTCTAGTTTCCTCATTAATAAAAAAAATGGAATTGTGCAATATTCAGCAAAAGAACCAGACATTATCAAATGTCTTCCTAGGATTCCATTTATAAGAAGCTCAAATGCAGACAAATCTAATCTATAGTCAGAATTTCTAAGAGGGTGGAGAGAACTGCCTGGAAGGGGGTATAAAAAAGCATTTAGGAAACTAGAAATAGTCTATAGAAGTAGTCTAGAGCAGAATGTACACAGATGCTTAAAAAAATCCATCAAGCTGTACATTTAAGATTCACGAGCTTTATACTTATATTGAAGTACAACTTATATATCAACTTTTTAAAAACTAAATTGAGAGGTTGGGGGAGTGAGCCTGAAGACTGTGTAAATGGCACAGCTTCTTTCCTGCACTAGGAGCCAGCTGTCAGGGGAAAGTGGCACCAAAGGTGTCATCATCTCCAAAGGACCAGGCATCACAGTCCTCCTCAGTGGTTTAACCCAGGGCTCCTCCGTCTTGCTGACGTGGGCAGATGCCCCTGGGGGAATGCTACCTTTTCCTCTGGGCCACTTTATCCTTCTCTGTAGACACTGAAGGTCAAATGCTGCTTCACTAAATGACTCCCTGAAGCCTTCTTTGAGGCCAGGGAACAAGAGACCCAGCTGTCAGAGAGACAGTCTCCCTGGGGTGACCTCAGCCAGGCTACATTCTGGCCCAGGCCAGGATGAGATGCTCAGGCCCTCCTAGCCAAAGTTCTGCTGGGTTCACTAATTTGGTGGAGGTATGTGATGATGAGCGCAGACCTCCATGTGTCTTTTGCGTATTTTCTGCAGTCACTAACAAGTACCTGTACTGGATGTTCTCTTGATAATCTCCACGTTAATTTATAAAGGTGCAATAAGTTACACACTTGTGGGCTCGCTATGGGAAGAAGATTCCAAGGAAAAGGACAATGCTGGAGACGCCAAATGCCAGGAGAGACAAAATAAATAACTCCTCTCAGCACACATGTGGGAGTCAAAATATGGAACGTTGCTAAGAATCCACTTCCTCTTGAAAACTTCCTACTCCAAATAATGTGGGTCCCTTTCTCTCCCTTTCCTGAATTCAAACTCCACCCAAACCTACTGAGACTACTACTGAGACTTTTCATCATAGAGATAAAAAGATACTCTTGGCTACTGGGTTTATCTCATCCCTATAAGACTGCAGACTCATTCTCAGCCTCATGGGTGTCCTTTATCCCCACAGTTCCTGGCCCAGGGCTGGGTACAGTCTGTAGTCACTGACTGCTCAGAAATTTTACAAGTTAAAATCCAATAACTAAATAATTCAAGCATGTACTGAGTGCCTCCGTCCCCAAACACTATCCTTCACATGAGACAAGTATGTATATAGGACCTCAACGAATTCAGTGCCAAATGGGGAGAGGGAAGAAGAGGATGAAAACAATCAGCTACCTCTTTTTTTGTGTGATAGAAGCCTAGGAGAGGGTGCAATTTACTCTCCTGCACACCATCTTTCCCATCTCATCACTTTACAAACACAGAAGTGGAGGCAGTGGTACACCAGTGAAGAGCCTATCACTCAGCTGAACACCACCAGCTGGGCTGGAAATCAGCTCCTTTGATAGCAGGTGTCCTGCCAGCTTCTGTCAACAGGGGGCACTAGAGAGACACAGCAAGGTTGTTCCAGGCAGTGTGGCCCCAGTAGTGGTCCTGCATCTGGCACAGGAAGGCTAATTCTAGTTTCCCATTTTCCCACCCTTCCAGAACCAGCTGCACCGCACCCCCTCAGGGTACCAGCTGCATCTGGGCAGGCCCACTTTCCTGAGCTACTGTCACCCTCTTGTGAAGCCTCCATCGACCTAAGATATCTG
This sequence comes from Galemys pyrenaicus, assembly GCA_019455555.1. NCBI lineage: Eukaryota > Metazoa > Chordata > Mammalia > Eulipotyphla > Talpidae > Galemys > Galemys pyrenaicus. The sequence continues at coordinate 1,949,923 of JAGFMF010012290.1, read as the reverse complement.
CACCTGTGAAGTAACGTCCTCTGCTAAGCCTGAGCCACATTCTGTGGGCACCCATCTGCTGCTTCTTTCCTCTGCTCCTTCAGCCCTGGGTTGGCCGCAGTCTCATTGCCACTCTGTGTCCTCCAGTTGCCTTTGCCTTTGCTGCTGCGGGGGCACACCTGTTTAACTGGTTTCTTCTATTAAATTCCATTAAGAAAGCATGTGGTATTTTTTTAACTGTGATCCTAGCTAGTACAGAAAGGAGATGACCTATCCCCTATCTATCTGCTGCTTGCTGGCACAACTGGCATCAGGAATCAGGCTCATGACCCCAAATCCTAATCTCCTGTCTACTACCTGTACCATAACTGCAGACCAAGACAATCAAAAAGTACAGCGGAATAATCCCGTGAGTTTCCAAGCCAAGCTATCCAGGCCTACATTCACCTGCCTTACTAGATAAGTTACTTCTCTGGCGTCCGTTTCCTATCCACAAGCTATAAATGGTAACAGAACCCATCTTAGAGGTGATATGTGATGCGTTAACATGTGTCTAGCGCTTAGAAGAGCACCTGGATGCAGGAGAATGGAAGCCGGCATCACTGTCATCATCATCAAACAGTAAATAGACACAGTGCAGTTTTCAGCACAAAGATTTCCATATAAATATTGGTTCTTTCACATACTCGTTGTGTGTACCCACCTGAGCCTGTCTCCCCATCCCCGTCATAAAGCAGACCTTCCAGGCTGAGCTGTCTACATGACAGAGCATGCAAACTGCTCAGTCTAGTACTCAGCACACAAATGGTTAGTGAACGGTACCTCTGCTGTTACTAATTTATCAAGTCGGATGATCCAAAAATCTTCTAGATCACTGGTACACACATGCAGTGAGTTGAGAACAAGAATACCTCAAGCTGTCACTGCAAAAGGAAGTGAATCTGTACTTTCAAGGTAGCTCATGTCCCAACGGGCCAACCTCTTAGCTGACACACCCAGAACCTCCAACTCAGACTCACTCAGGACCAGCAGCTCAGTTTAAGTCCACACCCCCTGCTGATTGCTATTGTGTGGCTGGTAATATCTGATTTGAAATAACCTGCAGTTACAGGGCCGGCCAAGTGAAGTTTTAATCACAATTTATATCTTAGCTACTTCTAAGAAGAGTAATCTACACTAGGGTGGTCACAGAATTTAAGACTACAAGACAGAAACAGAGATCTGAACCCCGCAGTGAAGGAGAAAGGGGAAATGGGTGGAGAGAATCAACCCTGATCCTGAGTCAAAGGGTTATTATCTCTTAGTACCAAATAAACCCTGTTTCCCAAAAGCCAAGGGGGAAATATAATTGGTTATGTAATTATCATTCTTGACTAGGGAAAGGTATCAATTTAATGAGAAAATTTTTATGACACTAACTAAAGAAATTTAATTAAGTGGGACTTTAAATAAGAAATACTGACTACTACAGTGGATCATATCTTCAATGGCAGCTCTTCAGAAATTACAAGAACTCATTATGTGGCTTCTTAGTACTTGATCAAACAAATTAGGCCATTGCAACACAAGATTGGTAAATTATCTGCAAAAGTATGAAAGATGACACTCAGAGCTTGTGTGCAGGGTGTTTTGCCAGACCAGGAAAGGGAGTAACAGAATTTCTCAAGACCGTTCCAGAATATAAATTATTTTTTCCCTTCAAAGAAAGACAAGAACATGGTTGGGATCGTGGTTGGGAACGGAAGACGACAACAGACAGTGGAGATGACCATGGGACACACGAACACACGGCTGAGCGCCATGGCCCAGACCCACCAGATCCCGCACGGCCATGTTCCTGAATGCCAACCCAGGGCTTCCCTCCAGGTATTTCCATCCCCTGCTCAGACCAGGACTTTTCTGGAAGGAAGACTCATCATTTGTACCCTGCTGACAGGGCTGTGGGGAGTCCTGTTCCAGAACAGCACAGGCAGGGGCCGCCCTGGAGGCACCAGGGTTAAGTCGCAGCACTATGAAGCTATTGGCAGCCACTGCAACATGAGTTCAAACCCTACATGGCACAGCAGACCTCTCCTGCCTCGCCCGCTGCTCCCCTCAGCAGTGCATTTCAATTGATCTGACTGTTTTGCTCCCCACTCTGTCTCTGGTGGATCTTCTCACCCCCTGCATCTCTGGCCTATACCCCAGTTCTTGTACGCATAAATAAATAAATAAATCTTATTTAAAAAAAAAGAAAGAAGGAATAACACAGGCAGGCACGAGCCATGATCAAGTAGCAAGTGTAGAGGGAACCCAACCCCCAAGAGCTGCCTTGGGGAAATACCCAGGACACACAGAGGTTAAGAACTCATAATCTAGATCTAGCAGACCTGGGTTCAAGTCCCAGCTCCGTCACTAACCATTTGTGAGACAGTGATATCGTCTTTCAACGCCCCATTCCTTTTTCTGTAAAAATGGGCATAAAACAGCACCCAGGCTGCATGGCTGTGTGGGGAGCTACTGAAAAGAAGCTGGAAAAGGTCTTCAGCAGTGCCTTGGCAGATAATTAGTGCTGAGTAAACGTTAGCTGTGATAATGGGGACTAAGTGAAATGACCGCACTTTGTAGGTAAAGATGGAATATTATTCAGCCATAAGAAAAGATGAACTGTTGTGTTTACAACAAAGTGGAAGGCGTTGTAGAGAATTTTGTGTAGCGAAGCAAGTCAGAATGACAAAGACAAATACTGGATGCTTGCACCATGGACGATTCGACAAAGCTAAATACTTTAAAAAAAAACTAGTGGACATTAATAAATTAATAAATTCCTAAGGTTAAGAGAAAAGGAGAGGGAGAAATGGGCTACAAGGGATGGTGGTGGGAAAGAGAAAGGGAAGGAAAGAAGGGAAAAGGGAAGGAAAAAAAGGAAAGGAGGGAGGGAGGGGAGGGGAGGGGAAGAGAAGGGAGGGAGGGAGGGAGGGAGGGAGGGAGGGAGGGAGGGAGGGAGGGAGGGAGGGAGGGAGGAGGAGATGATCAATAAAGACAATACGGTATCATTCAGCAGAGACAGGCCACATTACAATAAGAAACACCATCAAAATGCCATGGCCCAGCTTTTCTCTCACACCGCACACTCACTAGAGTCCCAGGCTGGCAGAGGCTTCACTCCCACACGTGCCTACTTGACCCATCACCACCATCAGAGCTTCCGCCCACAGAGTGCTGGGGCAGGGTCAGCAAACCACTGCTTAGGGCGCCCATTTTGGTAAATGTTTCCCTGGGACCCGGCTGCAGCTCCTCCTCCTGTCTGCGGCCTCTTCCACACGACAGCGGAGCTGGAGCTGAGCAATTGCAATAGAGATTCTAGGCCCATAAGTTAAATATGTTTAGGGTCTAGTCTTTCAGGAAGCAGTTTGCCAACCTCCCCCCCTCTTACTTGAAGCAGGTCACAGAGTCCCACCTAGTCACCTAGTTTTAAAGCAGGGAGGAAATGCAATCGTCCCAGGTTCCCAGAAGGCACAGACTAGAAAGAAGTGACGCCCAAAGACCAGCCCAGCTGCAACTTCCAGCACTAGCTTCCAGGCAGTGCTTCTGAAAGTTCTCCCAGGAGCACCTTGGGTTCCATGGGCCACAACGTCACTCAGCTCATCTTACTCAGCGGTTTCACCAGCTAACACCCCTGCGCTGCGCAGGAACCTTGAATGGATCCCAAGGTATGAAAGGTAAGTCTCCAAGCCCTCTGCTTAACACTCAAGACCCTCTAAAACCTGGCCCTTTCTCCCTATATTCCCACTGTTCTTGCCAGAATTCCTTTGTTAACATCTGTCCAATCTCCCTCAAACATGAAGAAAATGTCCACACCACACAGCCAGTGGCAGGTGACACTGGAGCTCATGCCTGTCCCTCTGCATTGCTCAGGTGACCTGGCACCTGTTCCTCTCTCCCCTCTCCCTTCCCCCTCATTCCTTCCTCCCTCCAACCTTCCCTCCTTGCCTTCTCCCCTCACTCCCCCAGCTTGCTTTCTTCTTAGGTTAACATGACACTTGCTACTTCCTTTCTTCCTCCTTTCCATCTTCCTCCCTCCCTCCCCCTGGCTCTATAAGAAACACAAGTTCTCATTGCTGGCTGTCGCCAGGATTCCTGTGTCTCAGGGGGTCTTACAGAGCTCTGAGACCAAGAGATGATCCCCCCTACTTCTCTTCCCCTTGGAGGTGGTAACCCCAGGCCATCCTCTGCTCTCACCCTGTCACTTACCTGAAGGACAAGAAGGCCTGCGGGAACTGAGACTAGGCTCAGGCAATGACAGAGGCTGCCACGTCCCCTGGGGAAGGACAGTGGCAGCCAAGTCAGCTGGAAAGAAGGGAGCAGAGCGGAAAGCTGGCCGGTTCTCCCAGGACAGCGGGGCGTCACTTCTGGAAGGATGCTGGCACTGCTGCTCCTCTTCCTCCACCCCCCCCCACCCCCCGCAGGAATGGCAGCTCTGCTCACCCCGACAGATATCCCAAACAAAGGCAACCTCAAGCCTGAACTGAATATCTAAGGAGCTCAGCCAGCAGTCAGACTGCCCATTTAGAAGTGACCTGAAAAAGGCCCTGAGCGAGGACATGCTGTCCATGCAAGAAGCAGAGGTTCCCTTGTGTGAAGGGTGAGGAGGCTTCTGCAGCTCCCCTGCTATTTGCTGCTGCCCCTGAGCAGGAGGTCCAGTTTGCAAGAAGGCAGGTGTCGCAGAGGCATCCGGCTCCAATCCCTTGTTCTTTGGCATTTCTCTCTCCCAGCAGCACCTGCAAACTCCTGGCTCCTTTTCCACACAAAGACCACGGTTGGTTGGTCTGGTCCTGGGATAGGCCCCTCAGTGCTCCACTTGCAGCTAAAAGCAGGGCCTGTGCAGGCAGACAGACCTGGGCTTCCACTTCAGCTTCTTCTCTAGTTAGCTGTGTGTCGTAGGGTAAGTCCCTTTACCGCTGAGCCCCAATCTTTTCATTATATAAAGCATATATAACACTTGTAGGACAGAGCGCCTGAGTTGAGTGTTAATGTGTGCATAGCACCCAGTACATGCTTAAGAAATGCCTCTGGCTAGGTTGTTAATGTCGGCCTGGAATTACCATCCTCCTCCTGAATGGGCACGCACGTTCAGTAATTTACAGCTCTGTCTTTTGCTATAACATTGGCCACTGACCTTCAAATCCCTTACCTGTTTACTGACTCCCATGCTACTGTGGGAGACACAAGTCAGAGTCCAGACTGGATCACTCATAAGTCACTGGTGGGGCGAAACCACTGCTTTAAGCTACTCAACCCCCAAGACCCAAAAGGCCAACACAAACCTGAATACAGTGAAACCATAACAGTCTTAGTCCTATGTAAAATATTCCACAGGCTTTTCCCTGGGACCGCTAAAATATCTCTACTCCTAAAAATATTTCTACTGTGGGCCTCCCTGGTGGTGCAAGGGCTTAAGTACTGCACTAAGAAACAACCGCAGCCACTGCACATGAGTTCAATCCCCGGCCAGGGAGGTGACCCACATGGCACAGCAGACCTCTCCTGTCTCCCCGCTGCTCCCCTTAGCAGTATGTTTCAGTAGACCCGTCTGTTCTGCTCCCCACTTTGTCTCTGGTGAATCCTCTCACCCCCACACCTCTGGCCTGCACCACAGGTCTTATATTCATAAATAAATAAAATCTTTGAAAAAAATGTAACACTGGGTAAGGCCTTCTAGGGCAAGACAAGAAGCAGGAGTTAAACATAGAAGTTAGAACAGGGCTGCTTGTCTCTTCCTCTGTGCTTTGTACTTCTTCCGCGTGCTGAAGTCTCCTTCGGATCTAGAAGGAGATTTGGGAGTTTCTCCAACAGAGTAAACTAGCTTGCCACTCATGGATCAGGGCTGTTTTATAAACATTAACTACTATAACTCTGTAAAGTGATACCTCACTTATCCAGTATGATCTGGCTGCTGGGGGTGTGATATAAATTGCCTGAACAATTAACAGAAGGGTGATTTATCCCTTTCAGCATCAGAACTCTAACATTCCCCACTCTGTTAGAAGTTCTAAAGTTTATCACATACTTCCCCCTCATTAAATGAAGCACATGAAAATTCCTTTAATCATCTCTCAGTAAGTTACTCAGGGTCATCATTATAAATACCAACTTCAGGAAACTATACTATTCCAGAACTACCGAGGTGTATGACTTTAGTGAATTTTCTCCCACCCAAATGATGCCAGAATTTAGACATTCTTTTGTCTGATTTTTTATATTTTTATAACTCTTTCTTCACTATCAGCAGTCATATCTTGCTGCTTTGGATATGCCTACACAAATTCCTTCTAATTTCTGTTTCTAATGTTCCTACTTCTATGAAGCAGGAAAGCAAATCAACTGAACATTATTACAAGGTCTTCGTGATATCGAGCTTGGTTAACAGAAGACTGTTAGAACTTCCTGGGCTCATCCATTCCAAACAAGTGTACAGAGCCTGTCAAAACAGAGCTTGGTTGGACCAGGTTGCATTCCCACCAGCAGTGTAAGAGAGTTCCGATCGGGAAGCTGTGGTACATATACACGATGGAATACTACTCAGCAATCAGAAATGAAAAACTAGACTCATTCATAGGAACATGGATGGATCTGGAAGG
>JAGFMF010012290.1:1851897-1943174 GCA_019455555.1 Galemys pyrenaicus | reverse complement strand
AGATGGTGATGGGGAATACATGGGGATTACAATTAATGGCAAGTATATGTAAATTTTAAAATATTTTAATAAAAGAAAAAAAATAAAAATAAATAAATAAAAATAAAAATAAATGTAATGCCAGTAAAAAAAAAAAAAGAACAATAATAATAACAATAACAGCAATAAAGACACAAAAACCAAAAATGAGGAGACAAGGACAGACTGGGGACACTTGGTGTGGAGGGCTGAGGGAGGGTTGAGGGAAGATGGGAGCACGAGGGACTGAGGTGATGGTGCACTGGTGAGATGGTGATGGGGAATACATGGGGATTACAATTGATGGCAAGTATATGTAAATTTTTTTTAAAAATTTATAATAAAAAAAACAGAGCTTGGAAGGATAGAAGGAAGAAGAGACAAGGGAGAGAAGGAAGAAGAACAGGAATAATGAACATTCATTAGTGCTCACAAGGTAAGACAATGGAAAGTATGTGAAGGACTTTGCAGAGATGAGTTCGATTGCCCCAGGGAAGCTTCATCAGGGGATATATTATTACATCCATTCTCAAATGCAGATGCTGAGGCACAGAAATTAGGACTCACCACACGGGGCTGGAGTGGAAGGCGGGGTTCTGGAAGAGTGACAGTGGTGCTATTTGCTGGTACAGGTGCAACTCCTGCAAGAACCCCAAGAATATGTGTGGGGGTGAGGGGAACAGGAGGATGAGGAAGGCAGGACACTGGCAGGAAACTGGTACGAGGCTGCCCAGCACAAAAGGCCCCTGTTTCATGGGGGCTGCAAGGGGAGAGGCAATATATGTGTCCTTTAACCAAGTGCCGTGGATGCTGAGGGGGCCTGGAGCAGGCATGTTCACTCTGTGGAACAGGGAGAGATGGGAAATGGAAGTCTCACTGAGCTGGCAGACTCTGAGGTGGCTGATGACTCCCGGCTCCGGCTCTGTTAGCATCACCTTGAGAACCAGACAGAGTGAGGATAGGGATGAGCTTCCTGTCAGGGCCTGCAGGGAGCCAATGCCAAGTTCTTCTGGCAATTATCTGTGGCCTCTGGTCCAGCTGAGGGCTAAACATCCCTCTCCACTACCTCCCCCCAGGTGGTATGGCACGATTTCAGCAAGCCTCAGATGAAGCTCAGCCATTTGTTTCAAACTTGTTAGCAAACCCACAACACAGTCACACAACAGTTCTTGTAGCCCAGGAAAGCCCCGATTGTTGACCCTCTGCCACCTCAGACTGCACTTATTTTCTAAGGAGGCTGTAATATGCCAGCCAGATCTGTTCTGGACACAAGTGGCAGGGAACGTTCGTAAACTGGCAAAGCATGCTACCCCTGCGCTCACAGATTCTTCATGTCCTTCAGGCAGTCTCTCTGACCAACCACCGATCTGGAGCTCCACTCGTTACACCAATGAAGATTCATTCACACATACCTTATGCTAATTAGCAAACCCTGAGGTGTAAATTTCAAGGACCCTAAGGATGCTGCTTAGCTCTCTTTGGAATGTGGGTGCCTGATTAGGACATTTCAACTGCTAAACACTTAACCCTAGGATGTGGCATGGAATTAAACTGTGTCCACATCCCCTGGGCTTGAATTCCCACAGGCACCAGCATGCAGAGCCTTGATAAGAGTCCGGAGTTAATGTCATATAGCAGCAAATAGAGAAACTGTAGGTGGAAGCTCAAAGTGGACTCCAGCAGCAAATGGTGCCTCTTCCCAAGACCCAGGCAAGCTGGGGCAGATGCCAGCCCTGCATCTGGGAAAACTGCTCAGCGCACTCTGAACCCACCTGAGGAGGCCAGATGATGCCAGAAGGAACGGGGCAAAGAAAAGGGACAAGTAATGGAATGTGGGAGAATGGAGACAAAACCGCTTTTGGTGAGAAAGACAATTGGTCAGAAGACAATTCAATCTAGACCATATCCTGATCCCAGAATCTACACAACTGTAACATCAGAACAAAACAGATCGCTCCACTACACCCCCAGTTTTTATTTTATTTCCTCAAACCAAAATAATACCAAAGCTTAAGATAACATTTACAGAATATGTTTATCTAAAAAAGGAATGAATAGAAATTAAAATGATCCATTTTTCTTTAAACACTTTCTGACTTGGATGAAAATACTTTCCCAAAATGATCAGTGCTTTTTACCCACTTTTAACCTCTCCTTCCAAAGAGGTCATTTGGCACTAAAACTGACCAAAGAAAAATATTTACTGATAACTGCGCATCATTCAGGGTGTTTTGTGTTGCAAGTAAGGGGACATTTATCTCAACTTAATAAACAGTAAGTACATTTATTGGTTCACAAAATTAGAAACCACAGTCTTTTCCCTGGATTCTTCTGGCTTCAGTTCCAACAGGAGGCAGGTGCTCCCCAAACAACTACCCTAGACACTGACAGCAGGACCATTTCCCAGCTCTCTGAGGCTTTTTCTTAAGATGGAGAAAGTTCCTCTGAAGTCCCCAGCATGGCCCTCTGGTGTGGGGTATCTGGGGTCACGTGCACATTTCTAAGCTAACCCTAAGTGCCCTCAAACCCTGAGCAAAAGGTGGGTCAGTTTCTCCTGCTGAGGCGAGAGATATTCATTGGATAGAAAGAAAGGCACAAAGGATATTAGACCACCAACAACATCTACTACAAATGCCATCAGCTAGTCACTATGAGGGACAAAGCTATAGGCCACAGATTATTCTTAAAACACATAAAATGTGGCTGGGGAAAAGCATAGTTGCATATAAGTGGAAAATAAATATAATACACAGGTGATGTACATTAAGGACCAAATACAATGCATTCTGGACAGAATCCAGACAGATTCATCCTAAACCAACTTCTATTCTATTGTAAACCAAGTCATAGGGAGATTGGAGTTTTTTGCAAATGCAAATATTACCTAATTATATCTCATAATCGGTTTTGCACTCCTTAGAGAAAGGTGTTCCATTTAAAGACTGTAACATTAATAACCAGATTAAAGTCCAAGGCTATTTTTACAAACAAGTTCTTTTAAATGACTTAGGAGAATGCTCCCCAGGAAAGCAGAAAATATAAAGTGAAATATTTATGGAAACTTATTCATGCTGAGGCTCTGCAGATAAGCCACTTAGAAATACATTCATAGATACAGGCTCCATTGATACTGCCACTTTCAGCTATATTAATCTCAGCTCAGAAGTGAAGTAAAGACTGATGGGTTTTTAGAAAAACTGTTCTATTTACAGATCAGCGAAGTGAGAAGTAGTGAGATTCACTATAATGTCTAATTAGGATTAATTAGCTAATGTTCTCAAAGCACAGAGCAAGGATGAAATGTAGTGTAAGGTTGAATTGCATTGCAGTAGAGACATTGAATATTAATTCTGTACAAAAAGCATTCTTCCAAATAATATATATAGACATTCTCTGCTCTAGGAAGTGAAGTTTAGGGCATGCTAGACTTAGGGGCCTACTTCCAAAGGAGAGAGATAGTGAAGCCTAGAAAGCACCTTCTTCACCAAGCATAATCAGTGCTGCTTGTGGCAGTCATGTGCCCCCAAGGTGACTGACAAGAGGGGCTCTTCACCTCTGTGTGTTCTTTGCAAAAGACCATCACCCCAGTTTAATTACAAGGAAGACATCACACCAACCCAAGGTCATGAGCAAACAAGGAAGGACTGAAACTCATAGACCAGAGGAGACTGGTGACACTACCTGTCAGGACTAGATCCTGGAAGAGAATGAGGATGTTCATGGAAAGGAGGTGAAGTCCATGTGAAATGTGGCATTTAGGTAGGTGTTTTTATTTGTCTGTTTGCTTTTTTAAAGTAGTCTAAGGCACATATTATTAAGATAAAGGTGTGTGGAAATTTTTAAAATACAAGTCATAAATGCAAAACACATCATACCAAGTTACTTATGACTCTTTCCAAAGACTCAGGAATTCTGGACTTTTTGTTTGTCTGTTTTTTGTTCTTATCTTAGAAGTTCATAGGAGGGTCTAATAAGACAACTCAGCACTTAGAATTTTATAGTTAATTAAATGCTTCATGACAGCTTCCTTTGGGATGTGAAACCAGATTCTTTTTTGGCTAGGACACCGATCACTGTGGAGGGGAAACTTAGACATGAATCACCTAACGGGTGAACTAGCAGAGACCCAGACAAATCAAGACAAACTGGTACGAAGACCAGTAATGTGCCTACAGAATGAAACAGGACAGTATTAATTGGGGGTTCTTCTGATATAAGTGACCAAGTTATACATTTCTGAAGGGCAAGGAGCTATTTCTTTCTCATTTTTATCTTCACAGTGCTTGGCAGTTAGTGGAGGTTTAATATTTAAGTCACTTGAGTCGAGTGAGAAGCCCACATTTCAAAGTCTAACATTTTCAGGAAGTTTTTGGTTGGAAGGGCAGGGATCTTTAAGAATGAGTGACTAAGGGTTATTTTCAAACACAGAGAGACTGACAAGTGAGTTTTATGGTCCTACCTCCAACTCTTCCCCCCCCACCACTTTGGTCTTCTTTTTCCACCAACTCAGTTTCTTCCAGGAATCATAGTGCTGGCTATAACTGTGATGCTCCCTAGTTTCATATCACTTTTATACTTGACAATAATCTTGAAATAGAGAAGTAGCATTAATTCCAATTTTCAGATGAAGACTTGACAGCTCAAAGAAGTTAAGTGTCCACACTGAGCTGACCTTGACTGAGCCGCAGGGAAAACCTTAGGTAGGCCTTCTCAACAATCATATACTAGACATCTCTCCAATTAGCCCCATCCTGTGGGTCTCCTAGCCCACCACTTGCTCATGTGTCTGACTTTAAGGCAAATTTGACACAGACTATTAAGGAAGGAGATGATTAAAGGATCTTACAACTCACCACCTAGACATTTCTAGTTAATTAAATGTTCCATGACAGCTTCCTTTGGGATGTGAAACCAGAAACTTATGCTTTGATTTAACAAGACTCCCTGAGGCCAATGGTCTAGAAAGAAAATGAGCAGGATAGAGTCACGATTTGAGCAACAGGTGAGCATCTTCCAGGACTGGCTGTTAGGTGTGGACATCAGCTTTCAGTGACTCCAGTTGGTAAAACCTCTACATAGGCCTCTGCAGTGAGCTGCCTCCAGCCCGGACCATCCACTTCCAAGGGACACTTCCCCTGGGAGCATGACATGCACGGAGTGCTCGGGAAAGGTTAGTAAAGAAAAATCCCAACCTGCCGGGAACACCTCTCTCGACCCTTCGGCAAGAGCGGATGGGAACTAATTGGAAGGGGATATGAGGACGCTTTCTGGACAATAGAAATACCCTGTATCTTAATTGGGGTAATGGTTTCATGGGAGATACAGTCATCAAAATCCATGAAAATGGACCCTGAAGGTTAAAAAAATAATTACTGACGCCTGGAATCGAACTTGTTAAGTTCGAATCGACAGTGTTGAGTGGCGGCTGTCAGTCCCATGATCTGACAGACTGACAGATGTGCTTCTATTATGTGTGCTTGAAGACTGGGCTTGCTTTTTTTTTTTTTTTAGCAGCTTCTTCAGACTTTTACCATTTATTGAAGTTGTGGCTAGTGATAACTACCAAGTCACTCTTCCTTTTATGATTGAATTGCTCCTAAGCAGTGCTTCCCGATCTGACTATGCCACTGATGTCTTTTTGGGTGGATACACTGAGCAGCAACACATCATTTCACAGTTAATTGGTGCTGCTTAAACTCTCTGAAGTCCCAGTGTGCCAAGAGAGATTGCTACAGCTGAACTTGGAATGATGTCGGGAGCTCATCAGAGTCATACCCTTTCTGTGCCCAGTTGCTCTTTCATAAACAGGTTGCCTGCAAGAATCCCGAACAGGAATTCATAGAGCACTCTGGATATGATATTCCTGCTGAGTGACTTGGGCTTGAGCTGTTCTAAAAGGACTCACCAAAGACAGATCAAGTCCATTAAAGTGACAGCATCACAGAAGCAGCAAATCAGGGATCAGGTATAGTGTAATAGAGAAACTAAGAGCACATATTTTAACATCTGATGTGCCGGAGTTTGAATCCCAGCACCCCCTCTCCTGGCTAGATGACCTTGGGAAAGTCATTAAACCTCACTGTTCCTCATTTCAACCCACCTGTAAAATGGGGGTGAAGATGTGTAAAGCCTGAGAGGACTGCCTGGCATTAAGTATCATTTACTTGTAAGCGCTCATTATTATTTACAAATGTATTGCTTTCTGAAATATTTCCTTTTTTAATCTAAGTTTGAGTCATTCCTTCAAGGACTGCATATAGGCCCACTTACATAAACAAAGGAGGTATTTCAAAAAGGAACACTACTTGGTAGGAATTCGTGCTTAAAAGAGACTTGGCAGTTTTCACTGCCACAAATTCCATAAATGGCAAGAGTGTAATGAAGTTGCTAAAAAAAAGAAAAAAAGCCAATGCAATCTCAGGCCACATTAATAGGAGTAGAAAGTTTATATCATGGGAATAACAGCCCCAATGCCTATGCAATTTCAGATATCATTATTTTTTAACACTTAGGCTGAATTTACACACATCTTAAATAATTAACTCAGTGAATTTTGATGATTGTGTCCTTCCATATAACCATTATCACAATCAACACACAGAATATTTCTGTTATTCCCAAAATTTCCTCATCCCTATTACCAGTTAATTCTCATCCATTCTCAACAAAGACATCTGGTCTGATTTTTATCACCACATATTAATGGTCTGTTCTTAAAATTCATGTAAATAGAATCATTCAAGAAATACTTTTATTCCTCTATTCACTCGCTGTTATGTTTTTGAGATTCTGTTGCATATGTCAATATTTCACTTCTTTTTATTGCTGAGTATTATTCCATTTTTCATGCTGATACTATTTATTTATCCATTTCCTGCTAAAGGGGATCCTTGGATTGAATCCAGCTTGAGGCAATAACAACTATATTAAAGATGCTGTGAACATTCTAATGGGAGTCTTTTTTGAACACAGCATTTTCATTTCTCCTATATAAGGATCTAAACATAAAATGAAGGGTATGTTTGACTTTTTAAGTTCTCCACAGTGACTGTATCCTTTGACACCTCCACCAAGAAAGTGCAACTTGTAGGACAAGCATCCTAGTTCTTTCATAATCCTAGAAATATTTGGTATTGCCAGTCTTTCAGATTTTAACTACTTTAGTATTTCATTGTGATTTTAATATGCACTTCCCTTCTGAAAAATGATATAAACTCATTACTTGCCACTTGCTTATCTTCTTCAGTTAAATAGCTGTTCAAGTTTTTTGCCTGTATTTTTTGCTGAGTTGTTTGTCCTTTTACTATTGGTTTGTTGACATCTTAACTGCATTTTAAGTCCTACTTAGTTATATGTGTTGCAAATATTCCCTCCCAGTCTGTAGACTGCCTATTCATTTTCTTAATAGCATCTCTTTTATGAACATAAATATCTAATTTTGATAAAATCAAATACATCCTTTTATGTTTAGTGTGTTCAGTGTCATAAGCTCTCATTCAAAATCAAAATGATATTCTTGTATGTTTTCTTCTTAAATTTTTATGCTTAGCTTTCCCACTAAGTTTATGATTTAACTCAAATTTGTTTTGATGTGTACCGTTAAATCAGGAGTTAAGGTTCATTTTATTTACTCTCCAAACTCAGCAACCAGAGGAAGCACTAGGAGTCTGGAAGGAGGTCAAATCTGTGCTAAATTGTTAGGAGAACTAAGGATTGTCAATCTAGAGAAGAAAAGATGATGAAAGTCTGATAGAGTATCTGAAAATACTTGAATCATCACATGATGATGGAGTAGAAATTGTAAGGGGCCAATTTTGAAAAAAAAGAAAAGAAAAAACCTTACTAATTATTAGAGAAGTCTTATCAGAGAGGCAGCAAAGCTGGTATAACAGTACAATCTAAAAGGGGGTTCTGTGTTCCCTGACTCATCTGATGGGTGGAGATGAGCATCGAGGAGAGCTGAAGAGGAAGTGGGGACAAGAAGATTTGGAGGAGGCATGAAGAACAGAGACATGTGAAGAAGGCCTGGGTATGTTTTGTCTTAATATGGTGATGGCAGAACCCATTTAGACCATGCATGTTTTGGGGTCTTGGGGTCCCCTCAGTCGTCTGCCAGCTAACATTGGTGGTTGAGCACACAGCCTACAGAGTCAAACTGCCTGGAGTCTAGTCCACCTCTGTTACTCCCTGTGACCTCAGGCAATTTCTTCATCTATAAAACAGATAAAAGCCATGTTGGATCACTGACTTAAAGGACTCACACCAGTATTTGGTAAATAGGAGGTGCTATGTAAGAGTTTATGGCTAAAAAGAAAAAAATTAAGAATGGAACTGTAATCCTGTGAGACCAAAAATGCTCTCTCCAAAAGTGCCTTCTATTCATGTAGCTGCAGAAAAGATGAAGTTAGATGAAAAAGTTAGATCCCAAGTTAGATGAAAAGCTGGACCACAGCCTCAATAGCTCTTCTTTTTAGTTCTAAGATCCAGTGAATCTACATCAACTTCTTCAAAAGCTATAAAACAAATAAGCACGATGCCCTTCACACCTCATTCAATCAATCCATTCTCCTTCATTCAGTCAGTAAATTCTCGACTTGCTTGGAAACACAGCTTTAGCTGGTGTGAGGAAATCTAAGTCAGTGCATGCCTTCAGTCACACAAGGATGATAGAAAGAAAATATAACTCTTGATAATTAATTTGCTCACAACAAGAGTTGGTTGCGTCTCCTGGTCTGATGGTCAGTGTTTTTGCTTCTTTTATTGAGACTATTGAATTCTATTTGATTGTTTTATTTCGAGTCTATCAAAATCCATGGCAACCAGGAATGGCACCATTGTACCGCAGAGAAGGTGGGACTTGTCCTCAATTCCATACCAGGCACTGTTCCTTCTCCAGCTCCAGCCTTCACAGGTTTGTATTTATCTAAAACTTCCTCTCCCACAGTTTCTCTGCACTCCAAATAATGAAGCAAACACCATTTTCCTCTGGAAGGAGTGCTATGGCCTGTCCCTAAACACTGCTCTGGGCTTTCGTAAGCCAGGTCATAAGAGAACTGGCAACTTTTGCTTATTTATCTAAATCTTCTGGGCCTCTAGATATTCCTAGTCCTACTCCTTACTCACCAAGAGACAGGTTCTGCAAGCCTTAAAAACACTTGCACCCTAAATCCTTTGCTCTTCTCTGATCACTTTCACTCCATTTGGCTTCATTTGGATATGAGTTGCTTAATGAACTTCCTGTCTTTTTGGTTGAATAAAATCCATTGATGCCATACAAGAGGTCGGTGTGTTTCTTACCGCTGTGGTACCAGAGACCACACTTGTTCTTCTTCACAGAGAAGAATCATCTCAGCATTTCAGGAGGTGCCATCATGAGCCATACAGCCTGAAAATCAAACTACCTCCCCCAAGTCTCAAAACATTCCGGAGAAGCCCCCTGAAATCAGGAATGAGGGGTCAGTGGAGGGCCAGATATCAGAAACACACAGGCTATGAAATACTCACTACTATTTACGAGATATGCCTGTTACCTTCAGCTATTCGCTTAATCTTTCTGAGCCTCTTAGCTTCTCTTGGGGATAAATGGTGGTAGCTAGACCTCAAACATTTATCTGTGCTTACATGCATCAAGCAGCTGCTATAAAGAGACACAGATGCTTTGCAAACCATAAAAGCACTAAACAAATATAAGGCATGCTTAATGATATTGCCCTTTCACCACACTAGATGAATAAATTAGCAACAATTCATGGTCTAGAATCACCAAATTTGCATTGTTACCTAGGTCAGCATGCTATACCTTCATCAATTTCACTGGACTCTTAATTTTACCAGGTGCTAAAAGAAACACCTAAAGTCAAGATGGTTATTGCTAGATTCAGCTGTTGGGAACATTTACAAGAGGCAGATTAAGGAAGGACACAGAATCAAAATGTGGGAGACCTAGGTTCCAGTTTTTGTGGTATTATTAACTAGCTGTAAGATCCTTTCTGTTTCTTAAGTTCCCCAGACTCTCCCACTGAATAGGGTTACTATAAGTAAAGTCAGACATGAGAAATAATTTACTGTTACAAATATTATTATGATGATTTGACCGATTCATCCATGAAGAACCAGAGACTGCTTTTCCTATGTGTTCAACCAAAGTCAATGAATTCTTATGCTAAGGTGAATTTGAATAAGCATTATCACTTTTTAAAAAAGATGAGCTTAATCAAGGAAAAAGCCGATTTCTTCTTCCAGTGTCAAGAAGAACAGGTTCATTAAAAGCACAAAATACATACTGTGTATATGGTTACTTCCCCACAGATGTTACTGGCTTGTGAAAGAAGGGAACTAATCTTTCCTGTGTGCCTATGATATGCTGAGTTCCATGCTTTGGGGACCACATATATAACTTACCACTCAAACATGAACACTTATGAAAGCAAAAGAAGACATCAATAATTATGAGAGGACAACAAACGGTGTTGAGCCCATCCCAGACAAATAGAACGCATCACCCTCCTAGCTCCACAGGCCCAAAGCAGAGCTTGAAAAACTAACAGAATTTCCAACCCATACTAGAATTTTCCTATATGGCATAACGTTATAATTCCTCTCTACCGGCGTATCAGTGTTTATGGTTCAGTTCTAATTTTAGCACTACAGGAAAGCCTCTTCATTGCTATTGAAAAAGTCTCCTCCTGTGTAAGAAGTTATGGGCTGGACTGAAGAGACTCAGGACCATGAACCTCCTGATCATTCTGACCCTGACCACCAAGTAAGCGCTACAGCAGCTTACACAGTGCCTTCCTATACAATGTTCGTGTCTAGGGTCACAGCGTTCAAAGCCCTCTCCAAGAGAGAAGGCCTCTATCGGGCTGGGTAAGAACATATTTTCTGGTGTCTCTCACTGGCTGTAAAAAGCAAATTTTACACCACTAACTGAAATTCAACTAAAAATGCATGTCTTTGTACATTAACTTCATCACCAGTCATTATTAAGCTATTCATGGATGCTTTAGCCCTAAGAGTTGCTGCCTTCTTATCACCACTGGTCACCTACCCTTGGAATTAGGAAGGACAGACCTATTATATAAGCTAGAAGTGTGGGATTGAGAAGAAACACAGAAAGAGCAAGAACTTAGCCTGGCTTGACCACTCCTTGACCAAGTTCTAAAAACATGCCTGGACTTCTATTTCCTGACTTCCAAATCTTACTCAGTGTTATAGAGTTATCATGAAATGAAATGTAATACTGCATCAGAAAACTCTTTGAAAAGAACAAAGAGCTTTACAAATATATTGGCAATGCAAATCTGCAGGTGAGAGGACAACCATACAAAACAATAGAAGCTCCAGCTGTGAATTCTGTTCATTGCAAATTGAACTCCTATACCCAATTCTCTCAGTGCAATTAGGAGCTAACAAAAAGCTGCTCAGGAAGTTGAATGTGGTTGGAGGGATGAACTGAAACTAAAAAATACAACCATTTTTTAGCCATAAGCAATTGACGATATTACTTGGATCTGAACCATAATTTGGATTCCAAAGGCTCTGAACACACCATTATCAAGACATTGAAAATTCACATTTGTCTACTATCTTTCAGGTCATTTCTCCAAATATTCCCCCTGTCCATCAATGACTGTATGAAGGAAGCAATCTTTAGAACTAAGGCCATGATTCTGGGAGCCATAGTAGTACAGAGAGAAGTCCATATTTCAGGACTGTTCCTCCAACATATTTTCACTTGGGGCACATTTGTCTTTCTTAGCTTCTCTTAGCAAGTAGAGACACGAATGTTATTGTGATAGATTCCAAATTCAGCCACCTCCAGCTCCGAGCATCACTGCCCCACACAGCAAGAGAGACCGCTAGTCCATATTCATGTGCGTGAACTTGGAAGCAGGCTCTCCTGCCTGAGAGTCCATGTTCCTCATGAGTCTGGCTTACCTGGTGATTTGCTTTAACCAACGGGTGGTGGTTGGAATGATGCTCGTTCTGGGATTTTAAGCCAAGGTCTTAAAAGAACTGGCAACTTTCGCTTACTCCCTCAAAAACCAGCCACTGTAAAAGTCTAAGACCCCTGCAACCACCGAGTGGTATTTTATTTATTTATGCATGCATGCATACAAGAACTGAGGTACAGGCCAGAGGTGTGGGAGATGAGGGGATTCACCAGAGACAGAGTGGGGAGCAGAATACGCAGATAGACTGAAATACACTGCTGAGGGGAGCAGTGGGTGAGACAGGAGAGATCTGCTGCACCATGTGGGAACAGAACGCCCCTGAAGTGGCTGTGGATGCTTCATAGTGCTGTGGCTTAACCCCTTGTGCCACCAGGGAGGCCCTCTGCATCTTCATTCTTAAGTACAAATGCTGGTTCAGTTTAGGAATGTTGAAAGGACCTTGACGAATACCCAAATTATGACCTTTGTTGCTCACAGAATGAAAGATGAGGAAGTCCCACTGGGTGAGTATAAGGGGAGGCTGCCAAGAACAGTGCTGGATGGATCCTGGAAAGGCAGGTGTGTTCAGGAAATGAGCTGACTCAGAACCAAAGAAAGTTCAGGCACCTTGATCAAGAATCTAATCACACAACAGCTACCGCTAGACTGCAGGTAAAGTGGAAAGAAAGGAGGTGTTACAAGAGATGTTCTGGAATACATGTACATTCCTGCCCTTAAAGTTTAGCAAGTACCAAAGGAGACAAGACCAGTGCAATGGACCACCATTAGAGAACAAAAGTTTGTATTCTAGTGCTGGTCCATTGAGCAGGGCCAACAGTAGGGAGAGAGATTGCCCAAGAACACTTACAACACGATACCACTTATGGTAAGCTTCATTCAGAGACAAAGAGCAGGTGGAATCAGGGGGAAAGCAGCTCTTCCTCAGCCAGCCATGGGTCCATGTCAGCTCCTCTGGACACGTGGTCAAACATTTTTAGCAGCCCACTAGCAAAGATTCCCAGTTTGGGCCATGCCCTTAGCAAGGTGCCTGGGTCAGCCCTCAGTGAGAATTAAGATTGTATCTCTTCAGACAGCATCTCTCTTTCCCCAGCCAAACGACTAGGGCAAAGGAGGACAGTGAGTCACGCCCTTTGCTTTCTGCCCTCACCTGCCAATACTGCATCTGCTCTCACATCTATTGTGCTGGTTTGAAGCAGCAAAGGAAGTAAAACCACCCTGACAGGGGTGACCTACCAATCTCAATGCCATTCCTCTGAGCACAGACTAATCACTGACAATGGTCATCAGTCTACTTTGTGGGACCCCTGCCTCCCCCAATAGTGGGACTCCATAACTCAGTTATAGGTGAAACCCCACAGTCTGGAGGAGGAAGGGGTATGACAGGGAGACGGAGCCTGCAAAATCCCTATTAGGCTCTCTGGGTGCTGATGAGCCCTGTCGAATCGATTTCTTCAAGAGCCACTTGTGGAAATGTATCAATTACTGTGATGGAGAGCCCATGAGAGGAAACCACAAATCAAATTTTCATTACCAGATGAAGTGAGAAGGACCACAAGTGAAATCCATCCCTGTTGATTTTTTTAAGCTGGGCCAAGGCCAAATGAGCTTTCACTCCTCCAAGTCCTTTTGCACTGTCTCCACAAAACTAAAATCTCGCTGCAGCCCCCGCCCCTAGATCTTCTTCACTTGAAACTCATTCACACCAGGGGAGGGGAGTGGGGTTGTAGGGAATAAAGAATGGAACAGGCCCATCCCCTCCACAATGCCTAGTTTTGAGCCATGTTGAGGTGACTCTAAACCTAGCTAGTTGTTCTTGGTTGGCCTCTAAATGGAAAGGTTGGGAGGTGGGGAAATGCGGCCACCAGGAGGCAGCTGGACTATGACTGGGGGTTGCAATCTGTTCCCAAGCTAGAGCAGGCTGGAAGCCTGACTCCCAACTAGTACCAAAAAGGAAAACCCAAAGCACAAAAATGCAGAAAACACCCCCTGCTTGCCCTAAGTAGGTGGGAATGCCCTACTCCCGGCCACACAGGCCCCTCATGTGGTTGCATTTCTGTGGTTCATCTGTTCCAAGGTTGACCCTGACATTCACTTTAACTTAATCTTCTTGAAAAACTATCTGTGAATGGGGGAACACAAGAACCATTGCTTGGTACCACTTCTAAAAGCACACACAAGGGCCCTCCTGGTGGCACAAGGGATTAAGCACCGCACTGTGAAGCATCTGCAGTCTTTCCCTAAATAATGCAGCACAAGTTTGATCCGTGGCCAGGGAGGTTACCCACATGGTGCAGCAGACCTCTCCTGCCTCACCCACTGCTCCACTCAGCAGTGTATTTCATTAGCTCTGCCTGTTCTGCTCCCCCACTCTGTCTCTGGCGATTCCTCTCACCCCCTGTACCTCTGGCCTGTACCCCAGTTCTTGTATGCATAAATAAATAAATCTTAAAAAAAAAACACACACACAAGAAGATGCTCAAAAAGTCAGCTAACACCCCCCCTAAATTGCCTTTGAAAAGTTTGAAATACTGAGCAGAGGCAGAGAGTGATGCAAGGGTAAGCTGACGTAAGGTCACATCCACTGTGGCCTCATCACTTCCCAGGGGATTCCTGTTACAGTCTCCTGTGTCTCCTGCAGGTGCACATTCCCTCCAAGCTATTTCCAATTAACAAGCAAATCTGATCATGTTGCTCATCTGCTTAAGACCCCACGATCACTTCCCTTGCCTTGAGATCAGCCCAGGCTGCTGCATGCACAGGACAGACCCAGGACCCAGCCTCAGGCCCGACCAAGCTCCCTCTCCCGTCACACTCTACTCTGATGTGGCTCCCCACACCAGGCCTGCTCATGTTCACACTCAGCTTTGCCCATGCTGCTCCAAGGACTCTGGTCCACCGTCTTCACCTGGCAAACCCTCAGTCATCCTTCAAGATTTCACTCTGTCCTTGCCTGCTTCTGAGAGCCTCCGTTAAGCCACAAGCACTCCTGCCCAGGTGTGTCCCAGAGACCCAAGGTGCTCCCTCTAGGGGAACTGTGAGCACTGTGGCAGTCCTCTCACCATTCTTTCTCACCCCACCAAATGAGTGGCTTCATGTAGTAACCACATCTTCCTCTTCCTTAGAGCAGAAAGCCTGCACCAAACCCAGCATGCTGTAGGTGTTTCAGAATTTTTTCTAAAAAGTCAATTAGTTTATCAATATTAAGAGTTGGCTGGGAGGTCATTTTAATTCCTGATCTTATGACCATTAGGTAGATTTGCAGCAACCAAATAAAATCTTTCCCTAAATAATGCTGGTGCCATCTGCGTCCTCACATCTAGACCAGTGGTTCTCAAAGGTCAGTCTCTGGGCCAGTAGCAGCAGCATCACCCAGGAAGGGCAAATTCTTGAACCGCACACCAGCCCAACCTAGTCAGGAACTCTGGGGGTTTCCTCAGCATGCTGTAGCTTAATGAGCCTCCAGGCGGGTCAGATGCACACTCGAGGTGTGCATCAAAACTGGCTAGAAACAGCGCCATCAAAACTGGCTAGAAACAGATTCTGCTAGGTGAGCAGCTGGGATGTGCACTCTGCCTGGTGAGTTCCTTTTTCCCGGATGGTGGAGCATCTGCAGCTGAAAACAGCTGCACTCACAGGCCCAGGTACAGAAACACTTCCCCTGCCAGTGCCCCTTGGACTAAGCAAGAATCACCTAGGGGACAAAGGAAGCCAGGCAACACGTGTGCTCCAAGCTCCCGGGTGCTCTCAGCTCGCCCTGGGCGGGGGCAGGCTCAGCAGTGAAGAGTTCAGCTCAGGCTAACCCTTGGCCAGAGCACCTCAGTCTTACAGACGTCACGTACTGGTTATTATGTCTTCGAAGAACAGTGCTGTACACGTCAGGGATGCGAGGGCAAGCGCTAGCACAGGTAGATGCACAGAGCAGAGCGGTTAAGCAGCTCACAGTGCAGGTTTCGGCTGAAAGTTCCCCTGAAGGTCCTGAGCTGGATTTTTTTCGGGTTTGCCACCTACCCAGACCTAAATCATGGCGTAATATTTAGGCCCACGGAAAACCCTAAAAAACCAGAAATGCACGTTTCAGCACATTTCTTACACACTTTTATTTCATACTTTATGGTGTCTATTGAACACCGACTCTAAGTTTTGCCCACTAATTAACTCTGTGGGTTGCAAGCTTAGCTACATACCAGAACAAATCAGGAGCTTTGAAAAAATAGGGATGCCCGTATCAGAGTCCCAACCCAGGCACTGGTATTATTTTAAACTCCCCAGATGATTCTAATGTGCAGCCAATTTTGGGAACCATGGTTTGAAATAATATTAACGTCTGGACACCACTCCAAGCCACATAAATGAGTTTCTAGGATTGGAGCATCTGAGCATATAAGTGTGACGTGTGTATATTAAACATGTGTTTACATACATGTACACATGTGTGTTTATGGACATACTGCGTGCACGCACATGCACATATAGTCTCCAGGTGATTCTAATGTAGCCCAAGTTGAGAACCACTTCTAATTTGGTTCCCAAATCTCTCTGAACCCTAGAATGATCTTAAAACAAATGTCAAGGGCCTCCCTGGTGACGCAGTGGGTTAAGCAACGCACTATGAAGCAGACCGCAGCCACTGCAGCACGAGTTCGATCCCTGCTGCCGGCCAGGGCGGGGACCCACATGGCGTGGCAGACCTCTCCTGCTGTGCCCGCTGCTCCCCTCAGCAGTGTACTTCCGTTGATCTGCCTGTTCTGCTCCCTGCTCTCTGTGGTGAATCTTCTCACCCCGCCCCCCATACCTCTGGCCTGTACCCCAGCTCTTGTATGCATAAATAAATAAAATCTTTAAAAAAAAAAAAAAACAAATGTCAAGCTCAGGCTGTCCCCCAAACCAATCAAATGACAAATTCTGGGGTGGGGGGCTAGACCCAAATTCTGGGGTGTCAGTGTTTTTGAGGGTCCCTAGATGATTTCAATGCGCAGACAAGTTTGGAGAGCACAGTGCAGACTCCAAGCTCCAGGAGAGCAAGGCTGTCTTCTGCTATTTTTTTATAACTGTCCTACAGCAAGTACCTAAATATCTGCTGAACCAAATTGGATTTTTAGAAGCACCCATTATCACAATGTTGTTTACAACTGTGCCTCATGGAGTTAGTGCCTTCAAGGACTGTGTGAATCCAATAGGGGTTGTACATGGGGCACGTAGTTCATAAAACCTCATTCTGCTTCCTCAGAGGCAGAATCCTTAGTGAATCCTTTCCTCAGGTCTCCATGGTTCTTACACTTTTGCTGCACATCTCTGCTTGAAATTTCTTCCCTCCTTTCTCCCTTGGGTGGCTTCAGATATAAAACAAACAAAACAAAACAACAACAACTCTCCAACTCCCTCATCGATATGTTTGAAAAGCAGGAACTTCTTTCGAGTGCTCGGGTGTCCAGAGTGAATTTAGGAATTGGAGGGACCTCTACTTCCTGCCAAGGAAAGAAGAAGCTGGCTCATTTACCATGCCAGAAATGACACACATTTTAAGAAATCTGCAGGTGAAATAGAAAACATTATTAATTCCTTGTTTCACAACCATGATCCCATGCCCCTTAATTTGCACAGCCAGCAAGGTTGATTTCACTCGATTATAAATATACACAATTGAGTTACTTCTCACCTGAAGCAAACCTACTGCACATGCTGATGTTTCTATAGCAAGTTTGCTTTAAAAAGAGGTACACCTGCAAAACTATTCATTAAAATTGGAAAAATAAGCTCAAACTCTCTTCTTTTTGGAATTACCTCTTCACATTTGAGTTTTCATTTAGCATGACCTATTTTTTGCCATCATTGATCGTTCATCTAAATTTGTCTGATGATCTAGAGAATTATTCTCTGTAATGATTACTGCAGCAAAAGGAAGGCTGGGCTAGAAGTGAAGTGAAATGCACACTGTGTACTATGTCACCTCTAATTCCCTGTGAGATCTTGAGCAAGTTATTTGATCTTCATGTTTCTCATTTATAAAACAAGAGAATAAATACTCGCAAAAATGGTTTTCTTCCAGCTCAAACATCATGTGGTTCTAATTCTCTTGTGGACAATAACACAAGTCCTGCAGAAATGGATACATTTATTACTTTGTTTTCCTAAAAATGGACAATTATTTGGGTGAAAGAATCTTGGGTATCCAGTTCCATAAAACAAAGATTAAGTAACTAATAAATGCACCAAAATGTACTAGACACTAGATATCGTAAGGCTGCAAAAGGAAGAGAGACAGTCCAATTAATAAAATGAATGAAAAAAAAAAAGATATAGGCTGATGATTTAAATAGTAAAGTCCTTTCTACCAGGGTTGAAAGAATAAATGTGGTTTTTAATCCTGGACATACCTGGTCACAACAATGTCATTCCACACAAGCCATCCCTGTCTTCCCCAAGCTTAAGTTTTCCTATCTGTAAAATGGGAGTGATATAATAGTGCCCCAACATCCTGGACCAGGAGACTCAAAGAAGACATGGCATGAGGGGGACTTGTAAAATGCATAATGTAAGTTACATAACACCATGGAGGAGATACATGATATAGATATATACACAGAACATACATTCCTACAGATTTTGATCTGATGATTTAGAAAAACCAGAATCCTTTGTTTTCCTAAAAATGGACAATTATTTGGGTGAAAGAATCTTGGGTATCCAGTTCCATAAAACAAAGATTAAGTAACTAATAAATGCACCAAAATGTACTAGGCGCTAGACACCGTAAGTCCCCAAAAGGAAGAGAGACAGTCCACTTAATAAAATTAATGAAAAAAATTGAGCCTCTCTGGTGGCTCAAGAGGTTGAGCACCACACTGCGGGGATTCTGCAGTCACTGCAGTGGGAGTTCAATCCCCAGCCAGGGAGGGGACCCACATGGCACAGCAGACCTCTCCTGCCTCCCCCGCTGCTCCCCTCAGCAGCGTACTTCAGTCAGTCTGCCTGTTCTGCTCCCCGCTCTGTCTCTGATGAACCCTCTCACCCCATCCCACACCTCTGGTGTGTACCCCAGATCTTATATGCTTAAATAAATAAAATCTTAAAAAAAAAAAAAAGGAAAAACCAGCATTTCCACTGAGAAGGGAGTGCGCAGGTTAAAGTTCAGAAACGAGGATTTCCTACACAGTGGCTTTTTTTCTTTTTTTCCACCTACTTAATTTTTCCCCTTATGTACTTGTTAATTAAAAATACATGTTTATTTTTAAAATTAAGTTGTATAGAAAACTAAAAAATCAAAATTCCTCTCTCACCTTAACACCCAAAGTATGTCTTACTTTACCACTACTAGCAATGTCCTTCCAGAAAAAAACCCTATGATTACCCCATAACCACAAATGTATAGGTCGATGTCCCTGTACCTGCCTCTGTATCTACAGTTGTACACCTTCTTTTCAAGGTATCCATTACTAGAGAGGAAAGATCTTATTTCAAATAATCTCAGTTTAAGGCAAATAGTTTTAGATTACTGAAATCTGACATTGCTTTTAGTGAAGATAATTAAATAATAATGCTTTTATTAGTTCTTACCAATAGGAAAGGTGGAACAGAAGTAAAGAAGGTTACTTAATATATTACGGAGGCCAAGTCCTGGATTCAGGAGTGTAAAGCAAAAGCCTGAATTGTGTATTGGTTAAGCAAGAGAAAAGTCAGCCGTTAAATGACTGACAGATCTTCTGTTTGGAGGATCTGCTTCTGAATAAATGGAAGAAGACAAAGGATTTTTTTATTCCATCTTGTTCTATAAATGCATTTCAGGTTCACTCACAAAAACTACTTAGTAAAAGGAGGGTTTTCAGGATTACTAAATTCACTGAGTAACTTTTGAAGAATGAAAGCATGCATGAAACTTTTAGCTAAAAGCCTTGAACGAACTCAGTGCATTTGCAAGTCACACTCATGCTCCCTATCATCTTTCATCTGGAGACCTAACAAAATTAATAAGGATAGAGCCTTCTATTTGCCTTTAAGCTCCACTCAAGAAAATGACACAGGATAGAAAAATGAACAGTTATTTAAACCACATGTCCAGGACAATTTATCAGAGCTTTTCTCACTCACAGTATAACAGATCACCGCTCTCTCCTTGCTGTGTCTGTCCTAAAGTTCTGTCATTTTAATGGTACATATTCCACTGGCTTTAATACACGAGTGAGTGGGTTGCTAAAGCCCTCTTCATCCTACACAGTGGATACTGGAACTCTGTACTTGGTCAAGAAGTTTTCATTTTCTCTCCTTCAATCCCAAAAGCTCAAAGCCATTCACTGTAGTTAACTCCATTGCTATGTATCCCTCACCAATTCTTTTTAAGTGCTCACTGCAATCATCTTCCTTACCATCTTCTTACAAATAAAATAACTTCAGGTTTCTAAAATTCTCCCTTCCCTTGTTTTCTCTTGACAGACTATAACACCTTACTGTTCTAACTCCACTGAAAAGTTCCCCATATTTAGCAAAACAGTGGCATGAAGGTGATGTTCTGTTCTCTGTAACAAACAGGAATTTGCTCGGCTAACTTTGTCTGAACTCCCAGTGGTGCCCACATGTGTAACATGTAACAGCATATTACCTCTTTCAAATAAGTGGAAAATTTGACAAGAGAAATATAGAAAATGACCTTGACCTTGAAATAACTACCTCTTTAGAAAAATCAGCTTTAGGGCCTAAGTTACTGATAAATAGAAGAAATGTGGTTTGTACCTAAAGTGAATCATGCTGGAGGAATTCATTTACTTCATTTCAGGCTGAGGAGTTTTCAGACGTCATGGCTTATAAATTCCTGTGGCTGGTGGGACTTTCTAGTAATCTGCCTTCAAAAATAATCATGGAAGGCCACATTTTGGAGAATAGAAAATGTCTTTCTTCAAATTAATTAAGTCATTTAACACTTCTTCCAAAGGAATCTAGAACCTTCCAAAGGAATCTAGTCACAATCTAGAACCACTTGGGAAAGGAAGGACAGACTTGTTCCTCTAAGGACAGCAACTGAATCTAATTGGAGGATTTCTAATTCTGGTAATAGATGGACTAAGTCACACATAGTCTTACTTATGCGTGAGATACTGTACAATTAAAGTAAAAATAGGGTTCCCCAGTGGCACAGGGGCTAAAGTCTCAGCACTACTAAGCTATCGCCAGTCACTTGAGGCACGAGTTCCATCCCCAGTCAGGGAGGGGACCTACACGGCGCTGCAGACCTCTCCTGCCCCTCCCACTGCTCCCCTCAGCAGTGTATTTAGTAGATCCACCTGTTCTGCTCCCCACTGTCTCTGGTGACTCCTCTCACCACCACCACCACCACAACCACCCCCCCACCCTTGCACCTCTTGCCTTGACCCCAGTTTTTGTATTCATAAATAAATGCTTAAAAATAAAGTAAAAATAAGCTGGACAAATTTTCATGAAATACACAGAGGCTCCAGGTATGAGGTGGTCACCAACCAGTTGGCAGGATACCGACCCACCCCGCAAATGAGCCCATTTCAGCAGGGGCTTTCCCCTGCCTTCGGGCTATGACTACACACCTGTAGGCAGAGTGGACCTGTGGCCCCTGGGCAGATAGCAACTTCCTGAAAGGATGCTCTCAGGCTTCTCAGAAAGGTACCCCAAAATAAAGTCACCCCTGAAAAAAGCAAATGGAGGCTCCGGTAGAGGAGCTCCTCCCTCCATTCTATGCCACTTGGAGACTTTTCACACTCAGAGCGCATATTCTCTTCATTGTCCCCTCTCTGGGGGAGGATCCCTGATAAGAGTTGGAACAAAGCAGGGGAAATGCATTTGGCAGTTCATCTTCAGAACTTCAGGGGTGAACATGTGCCTTCTAGATGCCAGGAAGGGCCACAAGTCTCTTTTGAAACATCAGACTTGAGACTAGTTCGTGGCAAGGCTCCCGACTCCTAAGTCTGGATACGAAAGTTCAGTATGCACAAAGACCAGCCTTGGTGAGAAATGCTGCTTTCAATATGGAAATGTTGGGGGCCCATACTGAACAAAAGAAACCTTACCTAACTAAAATAATGTACTTTTTTTTTTTTTAACTTCTTAACAGTTGCTGGAATAGAAAGCATCTGCCCCTGGCTTCCTTCAGTCCTAAATGACTATCTCCAGCAGGCCAATAGGGATGAGAGGGAAGAAGCCGGATGGACACTGGTGATCGATGGGGGATCGAGGAGCCCCTCCTACAACTGCTTTCTCTACCAGGTCACCTGGAATACACATATACACCTACAGCTATATCCAGATGGGAAATTTGTTTGTTCCCAACCTCCACTTTCCATCCATGACCAGGAAGACACTGGAGTGGATGAAGAATGTTCTCTAGTCACCGGCAAGCAAAGCACAGCTCTAACTGCAGGATCCTCCCCTGCCTGTCACTGCAATAGACCAAACCCCTTCTGCCTCCCCCCTCACCCCCGGCCCCACCACCCCTGCACCTGGCAACTGGGTAGTTTGAACCAATCTTCCCAGGGAACACAACCTAGATACCTGGAGGGGTTTTTTTGTTTGTTTTTTAGTTCTTCCTGACAAGTTAAGGAGGGACTTCCAGCTTAAGATCTGTGAGGAAGAAAACCAGAGATGTGTGCTTGGGTGTTAGGGGTAACTTTTACCCATTTGGGAAGTAACAGGAAGTTTCACTTACCCTAGTAAAGGACACTGAGAAGCACTTCCGACAGCCTCAGGGTCCAGGATCAGGGCATCACTAAGGTTAAGAGCTGGTAAACCGCTTCATACTTTTTTTAAAAAAGATTTATTTATTTATGCATATAGGAGCAGGGGTACAGGCCAGAGGTGTGGGAAGTGAGAGGATCCACCAGACACCAAGTGGGGAGCAGAACAGGCAGAATGACCAAAACACTGCTGAGGGGAGCAGTGGGCAAGGCAGGAGAGGTCTGCTGTGCCATGTGGGTCCCCTCCCTGGCCAGCGGCAGGGATCCAACTCATGCTGCAGTTTGCTTCATAGTGCGTTGCTTAACCCATTGCGCCACCAGCTTTAGAGCAAAGCACAGCTCTAACTGCAGGACCCTCCCCTGCCCGTCACTGCAATAGACCAAAGCTGTGCACCACTTTATACTTATGAGGGTCCCAAAGGGTTAGACGCTATAAGATCTGCTGTAAGAGGGATATATTTATTTATATTTCATATTTATATATGTATATAAATAGGTAGTTTTCCATTTGCAGTTAAAGTGGTCTTATTTTATAAAACTTTTCAAGAGTAAAGCTCTCTTTTGGTATTTTGGGTCAAATCTACACATAATTGCAGAATAGACCTATGAGGATTTTTGAGGATCTCTGAGCTGTTCTCTTTACCCCATTGTATAAATGGGGAAATGGAGGCTAAGAGAATTTATGCAACTTGCCAAGGTTACACAGAGGTTAATGCCCAGGCTGGACCAGGAGTCACTTGGTCCCATTCCTTTTGGCAATCAGTGCTGCTGAGATACTGATGCATCTTGCTGGTTGTCAGGGTATGTAGGTAGGGAGAGGTCCAAGCAGGAAAAAACTTGGTAACTAGTCTCATTACCAGGTCATCCAGTCCTGAGTTAATTAATTATTGATTCAAACAGTTTATATCTGTGCCAAAGGTATAGGTGTGTCACTGGCATCTAGTGGGAAGAGGTGACCGGCCCTGATAAACATTCTACAATGCTCAGGACAGCCTCCCTCCCCTGGATAACAAAGAATTACCCACCCCACAACATCAGTAATGCCCAGGTTGAGAATTCCTGCCTTAAAATAATAGGCACATGTAGGTGAAGAAGCAAGATTCCCTAGAAACCGATTAACCTTTAACTCCAGAGTACAGGGTGTAAAGGCCAAGCCGACTGGTAGTTCACACAGAGCTCTAGCTTTGACCATCAAGGCTCAAGACTATTATGGGTCATGGGACTGCAAGGACCCCACATGAGTGGCTACCTAGGAGGTGGTAGCATAATTTCAAGGAGCACTGGGAAAGGCACTTTGTGTCTCCAATTATCTCCAACATCCAATATTTGAGCTTGAAATCCTGCCATGAGGAACAAAGCTTTTCATTCCATAATGAAGCTTAAAGTGCAAAGACCCCTGCAAGAGAGAATACTGAACTACATTCATATGCAAGAGAAAGTGACTGATGGCAGGATGGCTTTCCCCAGCATTTTTATCCAGTGAAAGTTACAGAGCAATTGAAAGTGTTGAGGGGGAAGAGAAGACAGAAGAGAGCTAGGGAAAGGATGAAGAAATGGGCAACACAGGGAACTGAAATAGGTGTCATGGACACCAAGACTACTGCTGAGCCAGCAGGGAGGGAAGGATGCAGGA
Source organism: Galemys pyrenaicus (assembly GCA_019455555.1). Lineage (NCBI taxonomy): Eukaryota > Metazoa > Chordata > Mammalia > Eulipotyphla > Talpidae > Galemys > Galemys pyrenaicus. Next base: position 1,918,878 of record JAGFMF010012290.1, on the reverse strand, counting down.
GAAAAAAAGAAGTCACATTCTCGGCCTCCAAGAAGATTACAATCAAGGTCAGCTCAGGTGAAAAAACTCCAACAATGCCTGAAAGAACGGTAGAGATACAGCTGGAACAGTGAACCCCCACAACTGTGCTAGGTAAAGGCCCCACCTGACACCTAGTGAAGTCAAGGACAGATAGTAAAATGCTCAGGGAATACTTCTTTGTTGAATGGAAAGTATTCCAGATGAAGAGCTATGGAATTTCCTAGAGCATTCTAAAGAGGGTTTGTTTTCCTTCACACCTTCAATTACAGGGTTTCCCTCAACTTGGGAGGGAAGCCTTTGTCTGTCTTCTTCCCCTGGCTGGATCCTATTCCATTTAGCAAGGCCAGTCTGTGTGTTCACTATACATTCCTGCTTGTGCCCTATGTTGGTTTGTCTTCCCTCTTTTTTGTCTTCTTTTTATTTTATTTATTTACTTATTTTTCTTACAATGTTTGCTTTCTTTTCCAGGTGTAGTCCCCACAGAGTTTCCACCACCAATTCACCTGTGCACCATCCCCAAAGTCCCTTGTGCTCTTCCCATTCCAGCCTTGATCCCACTCCCTCCCTCTTCCCTGCAGATGACTCTGATTCCTCCCTCTTCTTCTAAGCACAGGACCTCAAGTTTTTTATTGAGTGCTTCACATGCTTCCTAGGTCAATGAACTTACTTTCAGAAAAGAGGTGAAGGAGACTTTCAAGTCCACAGCAAAAAAAAAAAAAAAAATCCAGTTAAAAAAAAAAGAATTTTAAAAAGGAGATCAGAAATAACTTAGAAAGAAAAGGAACACCGTCCCCAGGACTGGGATAAGGCAGTTACTAGGAATTAGTGGAGGCCAAGGTAAAAAGATAAACACACTAGACCTTTGGGTTCTTCCTCCCTGATAAAAGGGAAGCCACAAATTCATGACAACAGAAATTTTTCTTTCTGATGTGAAATTCCAGGAGGAATCTCACATATTATTTCACATGTAATAACCAAGGAGTCACTTTGTGTGTTTATCATGAGAACACGCTATGTCCTTTAGTGCAAAGACTATCTCAGACTACATTTTCTGATAACAAGCTATAGGTAACAATGTAAGTGTTCAAATAATGATTTTTGCTGATCAAATAAGGGCTGGCCATTTTCTTGCCCATCTGATATTCCACTGTGTCTCAGGGTCCCAAAATTATCGGAATAACGACTTATTAAATCTCTTAGCAGGAAGGACCCTCATGCCATTTGATTCTGCCCTGGCTTTCCTGTCATAGGCAACGCTTGGGTTTTAAAGTCACCCTTACACACACACACACCACTGTTACCAGTTTGGAACTAGGGGCAGGAAGGTTCCTGCTGGCCCTATCTTTGGCCCTATCTTCATGCTTCTCCCTCCCCTCCCCTATTTCAGTTTGATTGTCCTTTTGTCTATCAGTCTGTTCCCACCACAGATCCTCCATCCCTTTGAATATCAGGGCTTTGCTATATTAACCTTTGACCCCCTGCCATAGCTAGCACCCTTTAAGGAGAGGAACTTTTTGTTTTCCATTGTAAGGAAACCAAATGGGAAGAAGTTCCAAAGTAAGCCTTTTCATTATTCTGCCCTGTTCCCCTCTGACAAAGCCTCAAGCTATAGTGTAGAGAGAGCTCTTCCTGCCTTACACAAGCTGAAAGGGTCAAGTGCAGATTACTAAAGGAACGCAAGCCTCAAGGGTGAGAGGACAGCGTCTCTCTCCTGCATCTCCCCCAAAAGTACACAGGCAACACCTCAGAAAGAAAGAAAAAAAAAAAGACCCTTTGTACTTAGTAGGTACTCAGGAAATATCTATCAAAATAAGGGTCATAACACAACTACCATGAACACAGTTAAGTACTCCACAAATATCTGCTAAATTGAAAAGTTTGTGACACATCTTTGCACATAGTAGGTGCTTAATAAGTACCTTTTACATTGAGATGGTTGTAGGACTGCTGCCTCGCCCATAGTAGGGCCCCTGTAAATGACTATTCTATGGAATCGTAGCATACACTCTCTTTAGAGAACCGGCAGGGATGACATTAATCAAATCCTAGGCACAGATCCATGAATGGAAATGTGCGTCTCGAGGTAGCGCTTTCTAGAGTGCTGGAAAGGCGCGTGACAGTGCGCCGCCGCCGCGGACACCGCGGACTCAATGCCGGCTCCTCGGCTTTGATTAGTGATCAGAATCCATTCCCCATTCAGGGGTGCAAACGGTGGCCCCGTTCAGTGGTCACTTCGAGACTGCACATGGAGCTCCCCCGCCACGGCCCCGTCATGGGCATCTGCCCACCCCAGCTTCTCCTCGGATTCCAGAGAGTAGCGGACTGAACAAAAGCAAAAGCCAGCCGGGTTTCCGATTGCTTTTCTGTCGGAGAGCAGCTCAGGAAGCGGCTGGGGGAGCGGACCCACCGACCCCGGACCGAGCTGTGATGTCAAACCCGACCCTCACCCGGCAGCTGCCCAACCTCCCCATCAGATTAGGGCTCCGAATTGCCGAGCCGGGGAAAGCGGTCCCCGCCCTGGGGCCGCGGAGGAGCAGAGTGGGCGCCTCGGTGGGGCAAGGAGTGGGGGGCGCTCTACTAACCCTTCAACCAGACAAGCTAGAGCGGAGAACGTGAGGGGACTGAGGCAGACACCACAACCGAGATCCGAATTTGAACTCGCATTGCGAACCGCCCCTCCGCGCCCCAAAGGCGCCCGAGGGTGGGGGTCTCCTCACTGCGCCCCTTCCCTTTATCTTCTTCGCCTGCATACACCCCCGGAGAGTCCACCGGCAACCTTCCCCTCCAAACTGCCGTTCCAGGGGCAGCACCAGCGCGCGCGGCCGTCCGAGCACCGGGTCACCGAGGGCGGTCGCGCCGCTCCCGCGGAGAGAGCCCACCGCTCGGAAACTCGCTAGTTTGGAACTGGCTCGGGTTTTCGTTTGGGGCTGGCTGTTGTTTCGTCCAGGAGGAGGTGGGAATCGCGGAGAGGGGAAGTATCATTTCTTCCTTTCGCCCCGGCTCCCCCGAGCCCGCGGAACTCTGAGAGGAGCCGGCAGCGGGGAGAAGAAAGGAGTGAAGGGGGAGCCACTTACCCAAGGCAGAGCCCCGGAGCGCGACGGCCCCGACGCGAGCGGCGCCTTTGTCTGCGGTCTCGGCGCCGGCGCGCTCCGCCAGGCGGGTCCCAGCCCCGGAGCGCGGCGAGCTCCCGCGGGCGCTGGACTGCCCGGCTCCCGCTCCGGCTCGGGCTCGGGCTCCGGCTCGGTCTCGGGTTCGGGCTCCGGCCCCCGCCCGCGCCGCCCCGCGCAGGCACCCGCCGCGGCTCCGCCCAGAACCCCGCCCCGCCCCCGGCCAGTCGGGCCCCCCACCTGCTGCGGCGGCGGGAGCTGGGGAGCGCGGGTCTGGGCCGCGGGGGGCTGCCGCCTGCCCCGCGCTGACCGCTCTCCTCGCCCGTTGCCTCCCCGCCGCTCGACCGCGCGGTTCCGGGGTCGAGCGCGCGCAGTGTAGACAGGCCTGCTCCGACCCAGCCTCCTCCGAGGCCACCTCACCTGGGGGCCCGGACGCTCGCGTTTTCGGAGTCGAGCCCCGTGCGGGGGGGGGTTCCTGGTCTTCCTGCCTGGGCGCACGCTCGCCAGAGTCCTTGTCACCTTAAATGCCCGTCCAGCCCGGGGAGGGGTTGGCGGGAAGCGGGTTCCTCCAGAGTCCTCGCGGGGTCAGCCTGGCGCTACCGCAGCGGCGGGGGCGGGAGTGCGGGGGAAGGTGGAGCGGGGAGGAAGGAACCCGACGAGACCAGGGTGCTGCTTTGGAGCGGAGCCGTGCTGGAGCGCCCCAGTCCCGTAGACCCGGGTGGGCGGGAAGGAAGTCGGGGCGAGGGGCGCCGAGCGCGCGTGCCCCAGTCCCGAATTGACTCTGGGTGCAGAGCGGGCCGCCTAGGCTGTGAGTCAGTACTCATTTGCACGTCCGGAATAAAACTAACAGAAGGGAGCTAACACTTCGGAAGCCAGAAAAAGGAAAGGGAGAAACCACCAGACCCACAACACTGGTACTGGTGTCTAGGTGGTGCCTTCCGGCAAATCCGAAATAAAGCACACCGATTAGGTGCGTCACTGAACGCGTGCACCGCGGGGGAAAGGTCGAGGAGCCGCTTTTCTGGGCAGAGAAAAATAATGATAACCTAAATATTGCAAAATGAGGTCACCAGTGGCTTTAGCTGCCCACGAGGCCTCCCTTCCTCCAGCTCCTAAAGCATTCAGAGCTACAAACTCACTTTGACACTTCAAGGGGTCTGCTATGTGTTATGGGTATTTCTGCTTTATCCTCCACATCTACCTCCAGGGCCTAGTACAGTTCCCGTGCAAAATAGGTACTCAATATTACTGCAAGAATTTATGTGTGAATCATCTAACTGGTGATTGTAACGTGAGGAGAAACATAAAAAATAAATTGTGGAATCATATTGGAAAATGCATTAAGTGGTTACAACAGTGATGGCCTTATAAAGGGTAATTATAGATACAATTGCTATTAATCATATATGTAGATAATAGGTTAAGGACTCCTTGCCAAGTGACAGACTCCACTTTTCTAGATCTTCATTAACTTAAAAGAATAGGTGAGGCTAAAGACAGAATTGTAACAAGCAAATGTGTGTGCCTCAGTGGCAAGACATTCTAATACATCTTCTCCAAAGAGAACATTTTTAACATTTTGCTTCTTTAATTTTCATTACAAATAAATATTATCAATTCAGTGGGTATGCATAAATATGAAATATTTTGTGTTGACTTACTCATGTTTATAACATCAAGAATAGACACTCAAACATGCTCATTTTATCCCAAAAAAAATAAAGCCTGAATGGCAAATCTCCGACCATAGTAAGCCCACTAGGTGAGAGTCCAGTGAGTCCAAATGAGGAGACTGCCCTAGGATGATACCAAACAAGCTCAGTCTCCCTCTGGGGTGCCCGAGATCAGTGTCTTGGGTCTGTGAACCTGCTTTTCGGAGCAGTGTGCTTGCCCACGTGAGATAATTTATCTCTTCCATTTGGCAACTGGGAAAATGTAATTTTCTCTGTGTGATGAGCATGAGTGAATGGCTCATACATAGTGAATGGCCGTCCTCCAAATTATGGGACAAGGGTGTAAAATATGCATTTTAATATCGGAGTCCATTACTGCTCAATGCCAGGGGAATGAATAGGACCTAGGTTATTTATCTAGCCACCCCTCATCGCATTTATATCACATGGTGTCATTCTTCTGTGGATGCTGCTACCAGGAAAGAGATGAGTCCTTATTTTTACCCCAAGGGAAGGCTCCAAAAGAAATGACTGACCTGTGTAGAGCTAAGTAAGTCAAAAATAACCACCCAGACCTAGGGAAGTTATCAGATCATTCTAGGACCCTTTTTTTCTGGGGGAAAATGTACCAGCATTTCAATCCCTATGACTAGACACCACAAGTTGTACCTTGGTGGCTAAGCTGAGGGCGCCAATATCTGCCACAGTCGGGAAGGACACAGGGTCAGGGAATTGCAGCATTGAGCAGGAAAGTGCCAGGCTTGCCTCGCCAGAAATATTTAGATAGACAAATAGATAGACACACACCTCTCTACACCTCTCTCTCTATATATATATATGTGTGTGTGTGTGTGTGTATCTATGTATGTATGTGTAGATATAAGTGTGTGCATAGTCATATATATTTTTTAATATTGTTGCTGTAGCCTGAATAGTTTTGTCCACTCCAAAATTTATATGTTTATTCCCCATGATCCCCTAAGTACTCCCTCTCTTAGAGGGTTTAAGGACATTCTGCAGATTCTCAAGGCAGGTCAGCTCAGGTATTAGGTCTCGTGGTTTAGGCAGATTCTCACCTGATTCCCACTCACAGGTCACAGGGAGGGCTTTGCTGTTCTCCAATTTCCCAGAAGTTCTTGATGGGCTGGGACTGGAACCACCTCAGCAGTCCCTTCTTCCAATCTATGATAAAACCACACTGAAATTGAAACTATGTGTTCCCTGTCTTACCTCCCTAGTGCAGGATTTTTCAAATTAGAGCTCATAATCCACAATGAATTGTGAAGTCAATTTAGCAGGACTTGCTAGCATTTTTTTCAAAACAATAAAATAAAATAGACAATATCAAAGTTCAGTGTAAGTGATAAGAGTATTGCTTGATCACACTTTAATTTCAAGTATATTTGCTCTCTGGGGGTGAGGATGTGCAGGGACATCGCCACAGTCCACAACATTAAAGAGTCTTACTAATTATGGGCCTTGATCACAAATACTGGAGCTTCACCACCCTACCTCTGACTCTGTTGCCTTGCCTGATTGCATTTCTCTAAGTCATTGTTCATTCCTGATCTGTTACAATACCCCTCTCATCCAATCATTATTAGACTATATGTGAGTCTTCCTTCCTAATCATAGTTCTTGAGTTTTTCTCGTTATCACCAACAATAGCTTACACTTATAAAAGTGACCCCTGTTTTGATGAGTAGCTCACACTCATAAGGACATAAAACTCATTGTCAGTGCCTCGTTGAACCTAACTGAGCTTACCACCCCTCGCAGTCCTTCCATGCCAAAAGCTCCATTGCTCATACAAAATTGTTCTAGATTCCCCAACAAACACCATGCCAAGCAAGTATGGTTCTTTGGCATTCAGGAGTCTAGAAGACAATTAATCTGAGATTTGTTTTCGTCAGTTAATTTCGTCAGTGCTCCCTACATGCTTACAACAGTGGCCTGTACTCACACTCTGATGGTTACAACCAGTGATCAGTTGTCTAACTCTTTAGACTGGACCTATTTGTTCCTTTCTTGACCCATGCATCTCCCAGCTACAAGTCCTTATTATCACGGTCTCAGCTTTTATAAACATAGATGTGGACTCACCATCTCTGTAAGCATTCAGTAAAGGTGGAATTGGGTCTCCACCGCTACTCCCACCCCTCCAATGCCAGGATGAAAAAAGACACTGCTCTATAGAAAATTATCCCCAGGGCCTCCCTGGTGGCGCAGTGGGTTAAGCAATGCACTATGAAGCAAACCACAGCCACTGCAGACGAGTTCAATCCCTGCCTCCGGCCACCCACCTGGCGCAGCAGCCCTCTCCTGCCTCACCCCGCTGCTCCCCTCAGCAGTGTGTTTCAGTCTGCCTGTTCTGCTCCCCACTCTGTCTCTGGTGAATCTTCTCACCTCCCTGGACTCTGACCTGTACGCCAGCTCTTGTATGCATAAATAAGTAAATCTTTAAAAAAATAAAAAGAAAGTGATCCCCAAATGGTTTTGTTGTGGTTTAGATAAATGAAAAACCCTCAAGGTACCTTTAGGATATTTTTTCAAAGTGCTGAAAAAATTTTTGCTTCATCAGAAATTGTCTCTGACTCTAGGGAGACTATCATCTTAAAATGTTTAGGGCAAAAAATAAACTAGTTTCTATGACCCTAGCACACATCCAAGCCAGCCTCTGCTCTGGGCACCAGGAGCTTTACTAGTAATGACAGATATTATGAGCAATCCAGCCTATGTGAGTAATTTTCATGGAAAAGAAAATTGTGGCTAAGTAGATTAAATACAAATGTGTTCTTAATATTTTTAATATAAATAAAACACATGGACACACAAGTCTCTAGTGAAAGCATAATGAATTCCAGTTATTTTGCTAGGGTAATCAGTCAATTATCAAAGATCAGAACGCATATTTTATTCAACTAACTCAGCAATATAACAACCTGAAACCCTCTAGGAAGTGCCATTACTTTGAGAAAGGAACTTGCAGAACCCTGTATGAGTCTTCACAGAGGCTATCTTGTGGTCAGGGTATGTTTACTAGGAAGGAAGGCAAAGATTAGTGCCTTTCTTAGGAGGGTGTACTTGCCTGCTGGTGAACTACTCCCTTTGTTTCTACAGACATTCTAGTGTGTCAGTTACTTGTTGCTTGTCACTTACTGTACCCTAGTTGAATCCTCCCAGGAAGTGTGAACTGCTCAGTCATCATTTCCTAAGGGCACTTAGCCTCAGGAAATCGTTTCAAAGATTTTACAGAATGAATGTTTGTATTCCCCCCAAATTGACATATTGAAGCCTAACCCCAGTGTGAATGTCTTAAGAGGTCAGCCTTTGGGGTGATGATTATGTCATGAGCACACAGCCCTCATGAATAGTATTAATGCCCTAATAAAAAAGTCCCCATTCTGCCAGGTGAGGTCACAGCAAGAAGATTACTTAGTCTATGAACCAGAACCTAAGTGATTATAAGACCCCAAATCTGCCAGAATCTTTCTTTTAACCTCTTCGCTCATTTCCTTTCTTCCCAAAGGGTCCCTCTGGAGGGCACATTTTTTATTTTCTACCTAAATTTGTATATCCCAAATTGCAATTCTTTGATCCCAAATAAGAATATTTTGCCTTTTTAGTTGCCTCCAGAATTGTTAAGTCAACAGTTGAATTACAGAAAACCCAGTCAGCGTCTCTTGAGACTTTCTTGGTGGTGTTGAAAAAACATACTGAGGATTTATGAATTGTTATACCTGTTCCCTGGTTTGGTCTTGTCTCTGGAAGAAAATCTATTTATGATTGTTATAGTTATGTCTGATTTATATCCCGTCGATTACAGGAAGGGATGTGAGGCACTTTGCAATATTAAAAACCATGTGAAGCTATAAAACACCCCTCTAAGTTTTGGTACATCAGTCTTGGTTTACAATTATTCTCAGTATTGTATTAAATAAAGATGACGGCTATTCAATTCTGACAGAGTTGAGGAAAGCCCCTGCCTAATATTAGCAGATGTGGCTGAAAATAATAGACTTCTATTTAGCTTTTATAGGGTTGTTTTCCCCTAACTATAAAGGAAACTGGCTGACAAAAAAAAAATGTTCCAATTAGGATGTGCACAGTCTGTGATGGATGAAGTTGGTGCCAGAGTCACTTAGGAAATTCAGTTGAGAAGGGCCAGGGCTTTTGATGATGCTTTCTTGAGCTGGTCAAGGGAGGAGCAACCCCCAAAATAACACAGTGATGACAGCATAGCATAATAAAAGAGCACTGGATTGGGAGTCTGATATGCAGATTCCAACAGCATATCAGATATAGACCAGTGTGATGCTGGGCAAGGCTTTCCCCCTGCCTGGGTCATAGTTTTCTCATCTGTAAAATGGCACTGCTTACCTACTTTATCACACACTCCTTGCTCAGATTCTTGTGACTGCACCTTATTTTGCTTGGCCACCTCAAGGCTCATCCTTGCTCGGGGACACCTCGCCTCTTATTCACACCATATGCCTCTCACCTGTACTTCAGGCAGGGCTCACCTGTTACCTGGGAGGTGTGAGATGCCACAGATCCAGTGAACACCCCAGCACATTATGGAGAGGGAAGTTAAGGCACAATGGGTGAAGTTCTCATCATAGGGTTCTATATGACAGCAGTAAATTATATTCATCTTCTCCCCATGAACAAACAGTCCTGAGCTGCTGAGCTGTGTGACCACTTAGGGCCCAGGAAAACAGCAATCCATTGCACTTGAACATGAGTGGCAGCTGCTTCCTAAATTGCTTTTGCTTATTTTCACTCTTTCCCTCCCTCCCCTGTTCCCTTATTCCCTCATTCCTGTTTCCCCTGCACTCCCTAATAAAGTAGTGACATGTGAGCCTTTTTCTCAGGATCTGCTTTGGGGATCTCAGTCTTAGACATTCGGAGAACTATTCCTTAGTGTTCTAAAGATTTGCCCTGGTGCTCAACCCCCACTGCCACCCATTCCATGACGGAAGAAGAGTACTGCAAGGTGAGGCAAGTTTTCTTGTTTATATACTATCTTTTCATGTAAGTTCCTTCAAAGCCAAAGTGTTTTGGCATGAAAACACATTTGAAAGCTCTTGCACAATTTGACGCTGGGACGCATCTGGAAGAAGTCACTCCAGAGGAAAGCTGGCCTTCAGGTGGAGGTTCTGAATGTACTTGCAGGGAGCATGGCTGCCCCGAAAATCCAAGGGTAGCTGGACTCTGGGCTGCAGAGAAAGGATTTGAACTGATCATTACCATGTGTTTGGAAGGGAATCTCTATGGTTAAGGTCCTCCAAAAAACAGGTCAGGTGGGCAGAGGGTTGAGGAGAGAACCTAAAGGCACCAATTGCAGCATCTCTTTCATTACCCACTTCACCACCTCCTTTTTCCTACTAAAACAACACTCACTTATTCAGATAATGGGTTGAGGCCCTTCATTCTGGGAGTTTAACACCACCCCAGGCCTTTAAAAGATGAATCATGATTGATTTAAAGGCCAATATATGATCCAGTTATTTCTAATAAAACTTAGCAAAAAGTGTCCTGGATTAAAAAATTTCAAAATGACTGAGTTTGCCTCTTTCTTCTTCTCTTGACTGTAGATGTGGAGCCTGGTGCAATAGCAGCCACATTGTGATATAGAGGCAACAAGCATCGGAGAAGGCCAAAGAATCTCATGAATGCTGGTGCTACTATCACTGATCTACTAAACCCATTTTAGCAGCTGTTCATCTCATTTTTGTGTACATGAAAAAAAAAGTTGATTTATTTCAATCACTGTCTGTAGGATTTTATGTTATTTAGAGAAAAACATCATTCCTGAATTTAGAAAGATGTAGTAGAGAAGCAATAAAGAAAGACTCAGAAGTCAATGAAATCGATTTTGAGGAGGAGTAGCTGACAGCACAAATGCTATAGAGGAGTCAGAGGAAGATGAGACTGAAAAGCACATATGAGATTTTTCAAGTAAGAGGTTAATTCAGTGAGAACCATTTCAGAGAGGCTGATGGGGCCAAAAACCGATTTCAGTGGAAGTTCCTTCAAAACCAGAGGACAGAGACATCAAATATCGACAGTCCTTTCAAGATGTCTGGACTGTATGTATAACCAGAGCCTGCAAATGTTGCTGAGTTTTGACCTAGATTTTTCAATTCTGAAGAGCTATCCAAAGGAAATAATTAGAGATCCTGACAAAGATTTAGGCACAAAGATGATAATTGCAGCTTTGTCTATAATAGAGAAATTTTGGCAACAATATAAATATCAAACAATAGGCAAATTGTTAAATAAATCATGCTACGTCTTCATGATGGTCTATCATTTCATCCAATCAATATACATAATATTAAAAAGGATTTTTTAACAGCATGGAGTAATATTAATAGCCGATCAAATTAAAAAACAGACAACAGAGGCCTCCCTGGTGGCGCAGTGGGTTGAGCGGCGCAGTGGGTTGAGCGGCGCAGTGGGTTGAGCGCCGCACTGTGAAGCATCCGCGGCACAGCAGCAAGAGTTTGATCCCCTGCCAGGGAGTGACCCACATGGTGCAGCAGACCTCTCCTGCTGTGCCCGCTGCTCCCCTCAGCAGTGTATATTTGCCTGTTCTGCTCCCCACTCTGTCTCTGGTGAATCCTCTCACCTCCCACACCTCTGGCCTATACCCCAGTGCTTGTAGGCATAAATAAATAAATCTTTTTAAAAAAGACAACAAAAATATAGTTATAAATTTGTTATAGATATACTTTATTATTTATATGTAAGAGAAAGGAAGAAAAAATACAAACATCAGTTATAAGATAAACTTAAATTTTTACTTTTCTGTATTTCAAAATTAGTATTTATTTTTATAATCAGGATACTTTATTTTGAAAGAGCAATAAAATTTGCTTGGAAGGAAAATAGAGTATTAACTATGAGGTAGGTTCTAGAATGACATATTTAAAGAAATAGTAGCTGTTCTCAATGCCCAAAAGTAAGGTCTGTGCAACATTTCCTGTCTCCCTCTTAAATTCAGCTATCAGGAATCTCAGAAGCAAAGCCGATGTTTAGTCACCAGTATTTATATATTTTTTTTCTTTGTGTATTTGATTTATCTCCTTTCGTAGGTCCCAGTTTCCTCATCTGTAAATATAAGTAGAGGTGTGTTGAATAATTTAGTCCAGAGGGAAGTGCCCCCCATTCTGGCCCATAATAGACCAATAGACACAGCAAAGAACCAGAAAATATCCCTCATGGCAAGACTCAGACCTGAGTGGACTGAAAATAATATACAGCAGATGGATAATTAATCTCCATTGACCCAGACCACATTGTATGATATCAAATTGGGAAGAGGAGAGGCATCATTAATGATGCCCAAGTGACTGCTCTTGTTACATCCGTAACATGGTGACAGCCTGACCATGGCAGAAGCTAGGCTCCCAGGAGCAGACATGTGGAAGGCAGTGCTGCAGACACACCACAGAGAAGTTGCCTCGCCACTGCTCATGCAGGCCACAGTCCTTGCCATCTTCCACCTGTCCCTTCACAAGTCCAGACTCTTTAGGGCCTTGGGTTAGATACCTGGGCCTTGGATGCCCCTCTGGGTTCATGGCCAATGACAAAAGTTGTTTCCTCTAGATAGATTTCAGTCTAGAACATTCTCTGGTTTTCCTTAAGAATAGTGAGGAACACAATTATTAGCCATCAGCCATCTATGCCTTAATCTAATTCCTCTGCAGATATGCCTGGGCCATGCTGTGTTATTGCACACAGCACAGTACAAACCTTCCTGTCTGTATATCACAGGGTGGTCATGAGAGCCAAGCGAAATTATTGATATGCAAGTTCTTTGTAGACCATGAGAACCTGTATGAACATAAGTCATTGTTCTTATCCTTACCCTGGGGGAAGCCCAACTCTGAAGTGATAATGTGTCCCACTTCACTCTTCTTAACTCCAAATTGTGGAGAAAACCCTCAAGCAAAAATGATCCTAGAACTTGGGTATTGCTTTTGACTTATTTTAGCAAACGGCTTGCTCAAGATTACCATTTAGAATGGAAATCTCTTACTTGGTTTCTGAAAATCCCTGCAGTAGGTCTGAAGAGAGATGACACTGTACAAAGGGAAGAGAGAGGGCAATGCGAGAATTCAGAAGGACTCTCTCCTGACGAAGTGAAGGCCCTCAGAAACTACTTGTTGAAATACAATCGTCAGTGCCTAACGACATTTTGATGATGTCAGACAGCAGCTAGACTGGCAGTCCTGACAAGCAGCCTGAGTGTCTAGTAGGCCATCACACATAGGCTTGTGAAAGTCCACTCTATGATGTTCACACAGATACAAAATCACCGAGTGATAACACATTTCCTATTGTTAAGTGGTGCATAGCCGTAGCGACTTAAGTGCCTCTACAATCAGTGTTCACTATGAAATCTTTTGGACTGGAAGGGACAGCAAGGCCTCATCCAAGGACAGGCATGTTTGAGGACAAGTTTGCTCCAATCACTGGCTTGATGGTGGCACCTCTGGGAGGAGAAGCCTGTCTCCCTCCATCAGCGAAGGGCATTTCCCCATGCCACTTTGGATAGCTCCTTACACCATATCCAATTAATCCCCATGACTGGATATTTACCCTCCTAAATGACTTTCAAATCTATTTACTTCTCTTCATCATCGCTACATGGCCTTCATTAAACATGCCACCAGTTCTTATGTGTCCTTTTATAACAAACTCCCAACCCGTCTCATCACACACACTCTTGACCCTTTTCAGGCTGTTTTCCATTCTCCATCCATTTGCATTCTAAAAATGCAAATCTAATTATTTCACTCCCTCATTCTAAACCTTCAATTGGCTTCCCGTTGCTCTTAGAATAAAATCCTCAAGCAGTAGAAACAGTCTGAAAGGCCTGTGTGACCTGGCTCCTGCCCGCCTCTCCAACCTCCGCACTGATTCACTACACTCCAGTAATGGATGCATCTCTGTTCCTCTGTACTTCACTGTAGTTATACATAAGTGTTTTGCTTTCTAGAACATTCCATGTCCTCTCCCCTTTGCTACCCTGTCCTACCTGTTTTTAGAGCTTAAATAAGATGTCAATTCCTGAAGGAGGTTTTCCTGACATCTGAGGCTGGTGGAAGCTCCCCAGTGTGAACTGAGCATCTAGGGCTCCTCTTTTAAGTACCTCTTACTCTTACAATGTCTGTGATCACTTGTTCAGTGCCTGACCCTGACTGAACTGTGAGACCCTCGCAGGCAGGTGCTGCTGTAGCTCCAGTACCATTCATGGCACAGTGTGTATGGCAGGGGGTTCATGCATTTTTGTGGATTTAATATTAAGAAATGCAATTCGGTCTCACAGATAGTACCTTACTATCGCTACCAGTTGGCGCTTCAGTGAGAATGCATTGACAACCTGCCAGAGAAAGAATGCGGTCCAGGTGTACTGCTAGCTCTGTGCTTCTTATCTCAGAAGCAGGTGGGGCCATGAGAGTGGGGATGGTGCATCTGTCACCAGGGAGCCCCATTGGGAGCCAACTAGGCACCCTCGGGTACCAGAAGCACACAGACATGAGCAGGCCTTCACTTCTCATTTTGGTGTCCTATTACAACACACAGCATTCCCAGGACAGTGGAATTTAGGACTGGATGATCCATTCTGTTCAACTTCACCTCCCAAACTGTTCAGCATATTTAGCGTCTTTTTCTAGGTTCTAGGTGTCTCAAGTGGCCAATCCCTGGTGAGGGCCTGAGAAACATCTAGCTCTGCAATTCTCCATTTTCCATACTTCCTTTCCCAGATTCTCTGAATCATATTTAGTTCCTTTGTCCCCCTCCCCCCAGCCCACCTACCCCAGATTCACCTGGAGTCTAGGTTGCCGGTGTCAGTTGTCAAGCATTCAGCTCCATCCAATTTCAGCAGTAGGATGGAGGAAGAAAAGAAGAGGTGATTGTCCCTCATCATGGTCTCACGTCCAAGAGAGATGTAGGTTGACAGTCAGATGTTTCACCTCACCAATGTTGATTCCTGTCCACGTATTTGCTGGATAACATCATGCTAAAGAGAGTGTCTGTTTCCACCCCAGCTCTGTTTTTATTATCTGTTATTTAAGTTTCAATGTGTGCCAGGAAGGAGCCAAAGGCAGGCTAGAAAATCTATAGAGCGTATAGAGAATAGGCACCACGAATGCTACCAGTGTGGTAATGTGGGAGCTGATTCAGGAGATAGAAAGAAACTCAAGTGGGCCTCCCTGGCGGCACAGCAGGTTGAGCACCACACTGTATAACATCCATGGCATGGCAGCACGAGTTCGATTCCAGGCCAGGGAGGTGACCCACATGGCACAGCAGACCTCTCCTGCCTTGCCCGCTGCTCCCCTCAGCAGTGTATTTCAATCGATCTGCCTGTTCTACTCCCCACTCTGTGTCTGGTGAATCCTCTCACCTCCTGTGACTCTGGCCTGTATCCCAACTCTTGTATGCATAAATAAATAAATATTAAAAAAAAAAGAAGTTAAGGCAATCTCTGTATACCTCACAGGTTTTCTGAAAGTTGAACACAATTCTATATTTCCTCCAGAAAATAGGGCCATGAGTGGTATATTGCAGAATAATTTCCATAAGCTATTTCAAATTTAAAAAAAGATGTGCTGGGAATAGTGTTGAGTAAATAACCCCCTGAACTGCTTCCTCGTGTGCTTCATTTCGCTCCACCAAGGAGAACAAGCCTCAGACGCCCATGGGCAGAGCAAGCATGAGGCCAGGCAGTCAGAGATGAGTGAGCAATGTCTGACAGTCATGAGCAGGTCCAGGTGTCTCCCAGACCAGGGAGGCTGCATGCTAGGAAATGAGAGGACTCATGACTTTAGAGAGATCAGCCCACCCTAACTTCTGAGATGCTTACAGAAGGAACAGATGCCAGAAGACTAGAAACAGACTGAGTTTGATGTCAATTCAGATGAATAATCATTCGATGTTGATTGAGTGTAAAGGAAGAAGTGACCCAAGATCCTGCATGAAAACCCAGCCTTGGGGGCCTCCCTGGTGGCACAATGGGTTAAGCAACTCACTATGAAGCAAACTGCAGCCACTGCAGCACAAGTTCGATCCCTGTGTCCCAGCAGGGGAGGTGACCCACGTGGCACAGCAAACCTCTCCTGCCTCACCTCCTGCTCCCCTCTGCAGTGTATTTCAGTAGATCGGCCTGTTCTGCTCCCCACTCTGTCTCTGGCGGATCCTCTCACCTCCAGCGATTCTGGCCTGTACCCCAGCTCTTGTATGCATAAATAAATACATCTTTAAAAAAGAGAAAAAACCCAGCCTCATTTCCTTCCTTAATGGGGATTCTAGGCTGGGAAACAGGATTAGATAGCAGGTGGTGCATGTGGGTTTTGCAAAGCATTGGCCGTTTTGAAGGTCTAGGAGCATTCGTGCAAATGTTCCGCCTGATTAAGAGCGCCATCACCACCTGGAGACAGAGTTCTGCGGACATTCCTCTGTGCTCTTGCTTCAACCTGCTTATGTCCCCAAACAGTCACTGCTAAATTTGATTGTCTTGAACCGGTATTTGTCTGTATTTCCCAAAGGAAAAAACTTAATAAAATTTAACAGTGGTAAATGTAAGCTCCTGTACTTTGGTCTGAAAAATCAGCAACAATTTTATAATATAAGAAAGATATGGTTAGCTATAGTGGAACTTAACACATCTCAATAGTTAAAAATGATTCCGCTCACTCTAAAAGAATCCACAGAGCAAGTGCTACTGCCAACTGGTGATCTCAACACCGCAAGACCTCTGCTCCCCCTTTGATATGAGTCTATTAATTTTATCATCAGCTACCAAGGGATCTGCACCCTGATCTACTTCATGTACAGGCTGTGTTTCAATGAAGAGCTTCAAAGTGAGTTGCTTTCTCTTCTCAAGGATAGAGCAAGAGTATCTCTGTCTTATCCATTTGTCATCCAATCTGGATCAAAGTCCAACAGCCCAGAACACACACCAAAGGGAACAATGGAGAGAAGCCACATCTAAAAAAACCGTGTATTTTGTGCATTCCAGAAAGCTAAAAAATACTTTGCCCCACCCCATCTGATTCTTCTCTGCACAATCATATGAGATAAGCAGACAAGTATATGATGTGGACTGATGGGGGATCCAATAACCCAAGAGAAAGGCAAAAGCTCCCCCACTTAGAGACACAGCTGAACCCAGAAGCCAAGTTGCAACTTCCAGTTTGCTCACTGCACCTGAAACTGCGCCACATGAATTCCCTATGTATTTGTTTAATTCAACCATTAACTATTAATGCACAACAATGATTAACTACTTAAAAGGAATAATATCTGCCTATCTTGTAGGATTATAAAATATAAGTACTTCATAGAGGTACTTAGAAGAGTGCCTGTCACATAGCAAACACACATGCGTACACATGCATGTACTTGCTATGATTTGTATTCTTCATATTCATCAGTTCTGTCTCTTACTTTCCTACCCTCTGTAACTTCTCTTCCAGTCTAGGCTACTCTCTTTCCTTCTTGTACTCTCGTTCACCTGCTCTGTCCATAGTATGCTCTGATTATCTCTTGGAAGACTTGATTCTGATCCTCATCAATTGTGAGCCCAGGGATTAACTCCTTTCTTTTGCCTATTTTGTTCTGTTTCAGAATACTCTGCTACATGACCACGGATTGGTGTGCATCGCAGATGAGATGGAGGGAGAGAAAGCGTGGTTCAGGTCTGAGTTCAACACTTCGAGCTGATGGGCCTCAGGAAAGATACTTATCATCCTCAGTCTCTCACCTCAGGAGGAGTGACAATGTAACAACATTGGGTTGCTCAGGCTCTCCATTCCAAGGCTGTCCATTTTTATGGATCAGCTTGACCATACCCAACCCCTCCCCAAGAATGTATCTGCCCAGCTCCCTGAAGGCACTGAAATATCACAGTGAGACAGTATGGGCAACAAGCCTGGCTCAGAGTTTCCTGTTTAGCTCCTGCACACTGACGCAGA
Organism: Galemys pyrenaicus; assembly: GCA_019455555.1. Lineage (NCBI taxonomy): Eukaryota > Metazoa > Chordata > Mammalia > Eulipotyphla > Talpidae > Galemys > Galemys pyrenaicus. Next base: position 1,901,085 of record JAGFMF010012290.1, on the reverse strand, counting down.
CTCTCATTATGGCGTGACTTGTTGGTAGTAGATTATAGTTCTTTATTCCTAGCCACCACTGAGCTCCTCACTTCCCTCTGCAAGGAGCCACAAGCATGGTACTGGAGAGGCAGAGAGGAAACCAGAACTCTGTATTGATTGTCCACCTCACTGGTATCTTTGAAGAAATTCATTCTAATTTCCATTTCTTTAATTCCCTTGTGGAATTTAAAATCTGCTCTTCCTGCTCTCTCCACAGAGGGGAGGTGCCATTCCTATTACCTGCGGGGACAACTGCGTTGCAGTTACATTTAGGGAAACCTCTCTGTTTCTAGCTCCTGACTCACGGGGCCACCGGCTCTGCCTTCAGGCAAGCTGGAAATGGGTCCCTGGTGACCCAAAGCTCTGCTCAGAGCCACTCTCTGCCCTCTGCTTCTGGCTTGCCTCCTTTGCTCTTTATTTATTTCCATGGATGTTTTTCAGTTAAACTCCATCTATAGAAATATAACACAGCACCTGAATTTCCCAGAAAAGGATTGTTCTTTCCAGGAGAATATAACTATCGGACCCCTCAGTTTGGAAATGTAATTTCATTTTTTTTATATAGCATTTTGCAATAACTTTAGACAAGAACCATGTCATTTAGTGCAAGGTCAATAACGGCTGATCACTCTATGCAGAGCACAAGGTAAGAAAATGACATGTAACGTGATTTCTCAGCATGGAGCTCGGGACTACAGGGCCCGTTGAAAGAGGACGAGAGTTAGAAGGGGAGATTTGAAAACTTCAGCTTGGTGGTTTCCTTTTGTAGTCCAGAGAGGCAGGACAATGTGGTCATTGTTCAGGGGCCAGTCCAGGAGACCGTGGTGACAGGTCAGGTCAGGAGTGAGAGTGAGAAACTGTATTAGAGCCTCCAGCTTTGATGAATAGAAATAGGGTACCCGAGTTCCCACAAAAGTGATTGAACAAAGGCCTCAAAACTTCATATCTTGGCTTTAATAATCTCAACAAAATGTCTCATTCAACTGCAATTAGGCTTGTAATTGGATAGCTGAGTTTGGGAGGAAAAAAATAAAAGGTAGCAAAAGTCACAGAACATTTGAACTGCAATGCATTTTCAAACTGTTCCACAAGATTCCCCATTCTTGAAGCTAATTATGGTTCGTTGGTCCCTTTTCTCTTTCCTAGCTAAATTTGTCTCATAATCATCTAATTCATTGCTGTGGTCCAAACTCACCAGTGTCAGCTGAGCAAACTCAGACTGGTTAAACCCAGTGTCTTTAGTACCACACAGGATATGCTTTTATATAGCTAACATACAATATTACTCAGCACAGGGTTGTTTTCTTGTTTAATCAAGAAACACTATGCACTAGGCATAGTGTAACAATTAAACCAGGGGGTCTCCAATCTCCTGTCCCTATAGCACTGGCATCACTCAGAAATTTGTTGGAAATTCAGAGTCCAGGGCCCCGTCCCAGCCTTCCAGCTTCAGAAATACTGTGGGTGACATCCAGCAATTTGTGAAACCCTCCACATGACGCAGATGCTGGAGTCTGAGAACCACTGTTCCAAAAGATCTTCAAAGAATCCTTTGTTGCACTATCGTGTTTCAGCCACATGGAAATTTTTTGCTGTGATGCAACCTGAGAGGTGTGAGGAGAGAGTGCCAGAGCAGAGACAGATTCCCTGCACATTCACTCTTCACGGGGGGTGGGGGGAGGGGGTGAGGGGGTGGTTCTATTTTTATTTATGTCATGAGAAACTGTCATCATCCCCTTAGGCTCTTCATTCACCTTCATAGCCAGTAGGCAGTGGATTCACTTGGCAGGGTGGAATACAGTCTGGTTACCATCTCCCCAGGAAAAGGGCTTAGACCTTATGCAGAGATGGGGGTAGGCAATGAACTTAGTGTCTTGTGCTCTCCATGTTTTGACATCAGGAGACATTTGACATGCTCACTCCTGCCCTGGGGGCAAGGCAGAGTAGGTGAGGGCCTTCCACACACCAGCTGAGCCCTCTTCACTGTGGATCCACTCAACATAGCCTGCCCCAGATGTGGCCAGGCCCAAATGAGCAGCCTAGAAACCCAGGACCCTGCCATTGCTGCCATCTTTTTTTTTTTTTTTAAGTATTTTTAGGATTCTTTTTTTTTTTTTCTAAAGTTTTATTTATTTATACATATAAGAGCTGGGGAACAGGTCAGAGTCGCAGGAGGTGAGAAGATCCACCAGAGACAGAGTGGGGAACAGAACAGGAAGAATGACTGAAACACACTGCTGAAGGCAGCAGCGTGCACAGCAGGAGAGGTCTGCTGCGCCAGGTGGGTCCCCTCCCTGGCCGGCAGCAGGGATCGAACTTGTGCTGCAGTGGCTGCAGTTTGCTTCATAGTGCATTGCTTAACCCACTGCGCCACCAGGGAGGCCCCATTGCTGCCATCTTTAACCTGGCCCACCAGATATTTTATTTCATAGAGCAGTTTTAGGGTGACAGAAAAATTGAGAGGAAGGATCAGAGTTTTTCCCTCTGCTCCCGCACACACACAGCCTCCCACACCATCAGCATCCCCCACCAGAACAGTACATCTGTTAGAATCAATGAACCCACATTGCTATCTCATAATCACCCTTAGTTTCCATTGGGCTCACCCAGTCTACATGTTGGGACACATGTATAATGATACATATCCATCATCATATGAAGGCAGAGAATTTTCAGTGTCTTAACTGCTTTGCATTTTTGCTGTATAGCAATAGTGACTTTCTCTTTCCTACCATAAAAAGATGTTACCTAAGTCTGAAAAAAAAAAAACTGTCTGGGAACCTGGAAGTTTCTTTAATCTTGTTCCCTGAAACAAGGAGAATTCAACCAAAGTGAGGACAGCAGACACAGACAAGGGGCATAAGCCAGTAGGGCAGCTGGAAGACTCTGCAGGCTAAGGTGTTTCTCTTACTCCATGGAAGTGCCACAGCCCCGAGGCTATTTAATTAAGTTTGGACCCTTTAAAGATCTAGTTCTTGGCCTACAGCAAAAGCTGTTTTTGAACCATCAAGAGTCATAGGATAGTAACTGCTAAGGTCAGTTTAGCTGAAGTTCTCTGTGCAGTTTGTTCACAGGAGAGAAACTGGAAATTAGTTGGGTTGTTGCCCACTTGAATCCTCAAAGGGAAATGAACAACTAGAAAGGTTTAAAGAGTTCCCAGTTGTGGGGCCCAGAGCCCGGATGCGCGCGGGAAGGTTGCGGGAGAGCTGTACGGTGTGCCGCCATGTCCGCACTTAAGCATCTGCTCGTCCTGCGACCACGGGTCTGTATGAACTGGAGAAAGTCTGACCTCTCTGCTCGGGAAAAGGCAATGCTGGAGTTTGCACTTGCTATTTCCCAAGCTGATGACATTACAGATGACCATTTCAGAAAGCTCAAGGTGCATGGCTTCACCCAAGAAGATGCCTGGGATATAGCTGCCATTGCAGCTTTTTATGCCATGAGCAACCGCCTTGCTCTTTTTGTTAGCCTTGTCCCCAATGATGAATTCTATTTGATGGGCAGAACCAGTGATGTCAAAGAAATTATGAGGGAACCTGCTGCCCCCAAAATATAAAAGTCTAACTGGAAAGGGCGGTGTATATATAAAGCATATTGCATTATATCATTTGGGAAGCAACTTTTAAAAGTACTAGTCAGTGGATAGTTAAATAAATTTGCTCCCTATCTGCTTGATGAGATAAATTCTAAGTGTTGGGGTGTGCAGGGACATAGGATATAGGCCTGGAGCACACATTATTGGAAACCTTTGCCAACTATTTTATTTTTGTTGTGATCTAAGGTGCATCGGGGGCAAGGAATTTCAAGGATGCATCAGGCTTTTCTGACACTAATATCCACGAATTTCAGCAATTTAAGTTGAAAATATTTTAGCATTCAAAAATAGTATTACATAGAAATTGGTCAGTATAGATGGATTTGAAATGAATTCCTTGTTAACATGGTTGAATTAAAGGCAGTGAGTAAATAGCAGGCACAATTAAATAAGTTTTCTCTTTAGTGTTTTCTCAATTAACTTCTAGTGATTTATAGTTACTGACAGGTTGTAAACCATTGTCATCTCAGTAAGGTCTTCATTTCTAGGTAACTTATTATTTTAGGTTTTGGTAAAAAAAAAAGATTTGGAGTAATTGAGCATGCACATTTTAAGTAGAAGCATAACAAGAAAAGAAGTCCTGGCATCTGAATGACTTGTTCTTTTGTTACAACCACCACTGTCTTAAGTCTGTAACTGTCTTAACTTTCAAGAATTATTTTTGTTATCCAAATGATAAGAGTTAAACGCAAACCTACAAAATGTTTTTGTTCCCGTTTGGCTTTTCTAGGTTCTCTGAATTGTCTGTGAATAGTTCTTAATCAGTTATAGGGGCTCCGATAAATTTTGAATTACCTGAACTTTTAAGTCTGAGTGTCTTGAGCCAGCATAACCCTTCATTGCAGAGATTGTATTTTTCTCTTGAAACTGTACTGTAAATACTTATGGCATATATATCCTTTTAAAAGTTAGTTCAATTCTACTGATTTTAAAAAGTTAATAACAGTGGTGAATGTATCTAGACCAAGATTTTGTTTTAGCCATTGGCAATACATGGGATCAAGCAGAGGGTATCTACAAAGTATTTGTTAACAGCCAGAAAGTGAGAGTCATTAAAGAGAAATTATCTGTTAATCGTAAAAAAAAAAAAAAAAGAGTTCCCAGTTGTATGTTTGTTTAGACCATTGCCAGATCACCCATTGAGAAACAAAGAACATTCAGGGTGCAATGGTTCTGTCTTCAAGTACATCGCTAAATCAAACAGTCCTTAACAAAAGAAATACATTTCTTTATCTCTGTCCAAATATCATCAACCCAGTTATTCATCTTTATTTGCATCGTGCTGACTCTAGATAGTGACCATTGCTATAATTTACTTCTTTTAATATTCTCAATAGTTTTATAAGGTGAGCAGTGAAGGTTTGTGAAAACCTTTATATTTTGCAGACCAGGTGTTTGAAGAGTGTGGATCACACTGCAAGTTAACTTGCAGAGCTGAGATCCAGTGTGAAATTGCCCAATCCAGGGTCTCCTGCATTGCCAAGATGACCAAAGCCAGGACACACTCAATCCCTAATGCCAGTGGTAGCAGTTAGAAGCAGTGAACTTGGTAATTTTGTTTTAACACAAAAAATAATTGATAATTGAAATGAATCAGAGAAGTTTAATGAAGATACATATGATGATTGAACCATTTTTGTATAAAGGTAGACTGAAACTATTATAACTTTTCTCAAAGGAAACAGATTGAAGGGGACTAGTGAAGCAATCTTAGTTTTCATTTCAATGTTACACACTAGAAATGACCTTGAAGTTTGGGTGACGTAGTTTTAGGACAAGCACAATCAGCAGGTCCTGTGATTTATTATCAGCTGGGTTAACCCTGCCGCTTAGGGGCTAGGGAAGGTTTGCTCAAAGTTCTACTCCACAGCTTGTAGATAGTCTAAACCCTTATCCAAATTTTTGCAGACTCCCAGTGGCTTGTGTTCTCATGGTTTCCACTGGCTTTCATTTCTCGATACAAATGAATTCCTTGAGTTTATTCCTTAAGATCCAGGTGAATTCCTGGATCTACCCTGATAGGGAATTTAACCTTTGTTTCTTTGATTTCCTCCACCCTTCTCCTATCAAGAAAGCAACAAGAAATAAATGTAGTCTGCTCATAAAGGTCTGGGTTTGTAGAGTAATATTTGGGAAAACCAAAGGTATTTACATTGCAGAAACACAATGTTAAACTGTGTATTAGACTTCCCTCTTCCTAAAGCCATTCTGGCCATTGCACCACCAGATGCTCCACTGTTCAGATTTCCCACATACAACAGGCCAAACTGTTTGCCAACTAGCTGGCTCCTGCTGTCTCCTTCAGTCTTGTCCTTATGCCTCCCCAGTACTGTCTTCAGGAACTACAAATTCTTGGTATTTATGAAGACCTGCACTTCAGTTCTCTCTAGCCCCTGCTTCTTAACTCAGCACCAGGCCTTGTCAAAAGTCAGCATGGGCCCCCGTGGAGAAATAACCTCTTTACCATATTAGCACAGAAGACTGGCAAAGACTCTGCTAAGTCTGGAAAACGTACATTCCTTGAAGTTGTTGTGATTTTGGAAAACATTTACCCCCCTTTCTTGCAATATTATGTTCTCAAATCTGAAGGAGTGCCAGGAGGTTTTAGACTCCAAAAACTGGAATTTAATGATTATCTTGAGCATCTCTAACATTGTCATGGGGCATGGCCCTTAGAGGATGTTTCCATAGACTGCATCTTGCTCAGAGTATCACATGGTTTCTTTTTTTTTTTTAATTTATTTATGCATACAACAGCTAGGGTACAGGCCAGAGGTGTGGGGATGAGAGGATCCACCAGAGACAAGAGTTGGGAGCAGAACAGGCAAATCGACTGAAACACATTGCTGAGGGGAGCAGTGGGCACAGGAGAAGTCTGCTGCGCCATGTGGGTCCCCTCCCTGGCCAGCGGCAGGGATCAAACTCATGCTGCAGTGGCTGTGGTCTGCTTCATAGTGTGTTGCTTAACTCACTGTGCCACCAGGGATTTCCCTCGACATGGTTTCTTTGTCCTTGCTCTGTTGTGATGGGATTTACATGTGAGGAGAAAGGGATAAGCCATGGACAATACAGGTTTCTTTTTGCCTTATTTGGCAAATGGTTCTCAAAATATAGTGAACCTTCCCAGTTTATTAGGAACTAATCAGAAGTTAATCAAATTAATTATACATTGATAGAATATGTGTGAACCAAGTCTAAAAGAGTAAAAAAATAAGAGCTCATATCTGTTTATCACAAGACACTTTGCTTTTTATCTCCTAACAGTAATGAGAAAAGAAAATTCCTGTTAATTTGATTTTCTTTCTTTATGTGGAGACTGAAAATGTATGAATATCAATGAGAAAAAGGAAGAGAAATTATGTAAGCAGGAAATGCCAGAAAAAACGCCTTCTTAAACCAAGGAAACTTAAGCTGCTAGCTTGAGAATTTTATTTTTCAAGTTTCTTTTTAAAAAGCTTATTTATATACAGTATTTGAGACATTAAGTAATTATGGTATGTTGGGAGTCAGATCCTTTATTCCAGCCTGTTTAGCTATAAGACAACATGAATCATCAACATTATTAACTTTATATGTATTTTATTAGCTTTGTCAGTAAAAGTTAGTGTAGTAATTTTCTAAAATTCTATGTTTATTGTTATTATATGTAACATGTATGAGGGCTTCCTAGGAGCAGAAGAGGCTTTACATGGGCCGTCTTTTTTTTTTAACTGAGTTATGGAAAATGTCAGGCATACACAAAAGTAGAGCACTCCCTTGTACAAAAACATCAAATTCCTGTTATTTTTTCTTGTCTTCCCTTCAACATTCTTACTAAATTATTTTCAAGTAGATCCCAGACATCATGTCATTTCATCTATAAATATTCAGTCTCTCTAAGAAAAAGACATTTTTATAAACCACAAAGCCATGTTTTAACCAATGAAATTCACAATAATTCCATAATATCATCTAATACTCAGTCCATGTCCAAGTACTCCTGATGTATAAACCTGGCTTTCATCATTGGTTTGCTCAACGCTGGATCCAGATAAAATCCATATGCTGTATTTTGCTATTATATCTTTTTTTTTTTAAGATTTATTTATTTATGCATACAAGCACTGGGGTACAGGCCAGAGGTGTGGGGGGGTGAGAGGATTCACCACAGAGAGCGGGGAGCAGAACAGGCAGATCAACGGAAGTACACTGCTGAGGGGAGCGGCGGGCACAGCAGGAGAGGTCTGCTGCACCATGTGGGTCCCCGCCCTGGCCGGCAGCAGGGATCGAACTCGTGCTGCAGTGGCTGCGGTGGCTGCGGTGGCTGCGGTTTGTTTCATAGTGCATTGCTTAACCCACTGCGCCACCAGGGAGGCCCCTTTTTTTCCCCCTATTATACCTTAAGTCTCTTTTCATCCACAGTAGTTTCCTCTCTTTCTCTTTGGTGTGCACCTTTTAATTGTTAATAAATTGGGTAAATTTTTGAAGCATTCAGGAGTTCCCACCGTAACCTTGATTGCTTGTGACGTTGCCATATTCTTGAATCCCCTATGCCCTGTGTTTTGCTGGTTGAGATAGAACTTGATTGGATTTAGGCTCAGTTTAGGAGGAGCGATAATACTTCATAGGAACTGCTCTTTATTTCCCATTCCACCAAATTAGAAGACACTTAATAACTGGATGCCCCACATTTTGATTTTAAGTTTGATCAATGAATTCTGGTAAAGCTGCTTAATCGCATCCATTCTTCACAGATCATCTTGGGTTCGCTGAGAACTATTTAACTGTAAGAGTAAAGCAAAGATCTAATTTAAACCATCATTTGTTAAATGATCCGCCTTTTCTTTAGTGATATGAAATAACACCTTATTATATAACTATTTTCATGGAATTAAAACAATTCATGATTCAGATAGTTTATCACCCACAGGCATTCATTGAAAGAATGATCAATGAATACTCGCCATTGAGAAGGAACGTGAACCCGGAAAGAAGAGACTTGAATAAGGAATGTTTCAGAAGCAAAAACTAAAGCATAAGCATTGCTTATACAAATATTGTTTACAAAGGACCAAAATTCTAGATGAGAACAACATGGGTGGGTATGTGAGGGGCTATAGGGGCTGGGGGTGGAGCAGTAAGAAGTAAAATATACTAATGTTTTTGTCATGTCCCAGGGAAAAGACACATGGATTCATTTCAGGATTTTCGAGAAAAATAGAAACTAAAGTACACATGTGACAAAAGGATAATCACACCTACCACATTTAAAAAGCTGACAATATCAAGAGTGTAGGAACAAGAATGTACAAACACTTTATGACTAGTATAAATTATCACAATCACTTTAAAAAATAACACTAGTATTATCTACTAAAGTTGAAGCATCTCATGTCCCGTGACAGAGCTTCTACTCCTTGTTATATTTACAAGAGAAAGGAATACAAAAGGTCATAGCAGCAATGTTCTTGATGTTCAAAACCTAGACACATCAACATAATCAACAATCAAGCAGAAAACAAGTTGCATTATACTTAAACAATAGAATGCTAAATGATAGTAAAGGTGAATCATGTCTACAGATGGATGAAATTCTCTATATACATGTAGTCCAAGGTCTTATTTTTTTCACACCTATCATGCCATGAATCCATAAATAATGAGTTCCAGAAGCTCATCCTCCTTTCCATGGTGTTGTGGTGCCTCAATCCCTGGTGTGCACACATACACACCTATGCTCCAGGTGTTCATAATTAGGCACATGTGCCCACACCGACACTCCCCAACACTCTCTGCATCATCATGATGAAGGCCATAGTGGCAGGCTAGTGGCATAAAAATCTGATGAATTAATTTACCCTGCACGTGGGTTCTTAGAGAGTGAACTTCTCTGGTTGGAGCAATCTGGCACTTCAGTTGAAGCCAAGTACCTTTCTTTATCACTTCTTTTTTTTCTTTCATACATTTCAGGATGCTCTCTTGGCTCTTAGAATGCTTCATATACTCAATATGAACGTGAATTTCCTTGGCAAGAATCTTGCCCTTGTGTGTTTACAACAATGACAACTGTATGGTGGATAACATTATAGACACTTCCAGCTTTGCTTTTTTGAACCATGACCATCCCTATGGTGTCTACAACATCATCTGTCTTGTAGATGTGCAAGTATGTGGCCAAAGGAATAGCTCAAGTTGTCTGAAAGAATGTGCAGTGGGGGCCTCTCCTCTTTCCCTTTGTGTCTAACTGGGAGACAATAGTTCTGGCTGAAAGAGCAGCATGGGTGAATTTTATAAACAAGTTTGAGCATAAGAAATATATACAATATATAAAACAATACATACAGTTTTACTCCATTTATATTAAGTTCAAAAATTAAACTGTGTATTCAGACATGCTAACAAAGTACTAGGAATCTATTACTGTAAGTGTTTTGATGGTGATATTTGGGGAGAGGCAGGAAATTGTGATTGGGAAAACAGAAAAAATGTAAAATGTAACTCATTATTATAAAGCAAATGCCTTGACACCACATGAAATAGAAAAAACAAAAAGACCTATAAAAAGGTCTTTGCCCTTGGGTCTTGGCACAGAACTCCAAAAAACTTTTATGCCTTCCCAAATGCTAAGAGCACTATGACCATCAACACAATGCTCTAATATTTCATTGTTCACCCCAGTTCTTGACCCAGAGCTTCTAAATCCTTAGAATTCCCCAGTGGTAAGAGTCTTTTGTCTTGAGGTGACTTGCTGGGCTTCTAAATAGTGTCAATTGGTGACCAAAAAGACCTAGCCATGATTAAAAGCTTGGAACTTTCAACTCCAGGCCCATCTTCTAGGAGGGGAGGAAAGGACTAGAAATTGAGTTCTCACCTGTAGAATGAAGCCTCTATAACCATCCCCAAAGCATAGGGTGTGGAGAGCTTCTGAGCTGGTGAACACATCATGTGCTTGGAGAGTAGCAGATCCCAACACAATAGAGACAGAGCTCCCATGTTTGAGATTCTTCTAGATCTTGGTCATGTTTATCTTAACAGGTCTAGGTATCTTGTCATCCAGCTATTTATCTGTATCCTTTATCACATCCCATACGATATAATTAAGCAGTAAACCTAAGTATTTCCCTATGTTTTGTGAGCTCTTCTAGAAAGTTATAGAACCCAAAGAGGGAGTTATGGGAGACTGGCAGCATGCTGGAATTATCTCCGTTGGCTGCAAACTCAGGTGGGTGCCCAAGGCATCAACATTTGCTGCTATGGAATGACAACCTTAACTGCCTACGAGGTAATTTAGCTGGGCAACAGGGACCTCTCAACTTCTCTTCACCTATCTTGGGTTGTAGGCACCAAGGTACTATTTATACCTTCTGTTCAAATTTGCCTTTCCCATCTCCTTGATAAAAATGGTCAAAAAACAGAAGTCTTCTATCTTAGTCCCATCATTTGTTCATCTTCTGTCATCTAGCTCAAGCTATTGGATCCTATTCTCTCTCTAACTCATACCAAGATGCTTCATCTTTTTATAACTTTTCTTATTCCTTCCAATTCCAACACACCACCACAGCCACTTGTTTCCATAAGCAAGAGACCATTTAGAAAGTCCGAGTTGCTAATTTCAGTCTGTTTTGACAGCAGCGCTCAAAGCCTAGTGTATGTGTATGTGTGTGCCCAGAAATACTAAACGTTCCTGAGAACCCTTAACTTGTAGAATTTTAAACTTTGAAGTTGAACTCACTGATCTGCCTGCTAGGGGGAAAGTTCTCACCTTGGGAGACTCCTCTCATTTGCACACACTCCTGCAGATTCATTTTGTGGGTTGGTCACTAATGGGGCAGAGGGTGGACCGAATATTTTATAATTAACTTCCCACAAGAACAACTTGTTCTTTAAATTCAGAAGCCAAGAAACTTTGAATAGAATCGGTTTAGAGGGACTGGGTTGCTTTTTTTAAATTCAAGTGCAGAAATTCTTATTCAGTCAGTCCCAAAATCCTGTCTAACTTTATTTGCATCACACTTGTTGGCACAAATCTTCTGGTGATGGAAATAAAAGAGCCTGTGTAAAGGTTTGGGAATAAAAACAGTAGACATAAGAGAAAGGGGAAAAGAAGAGTGAAAGAGATGGCAAGGCAAAAGAGGGTAGAACAGGAAAATGGAGGAGAAAGGAAAATGGGGTAAGGAGAGAATATGGCCAGAGAAGGTCTGCCTTAGAAGTCCCCTTCAAGAACATTGTGTTTAACCCTTATTTTAATGATGAGACATTGAGATACAGAGACCCTAACTTGTGTCACTCAAGTCATTAATGACAAAGCTGACTCTGTGGACTCTCAACTCTTGTTCATTTTTCTTTAGTTCTTTCCTCACCACCTCTATGAAGACTCGTTCGTTAACTATTTGAACATTTTTTTTTAATTGGGTTCCCTCATTGTGAGAATAGAGCATTTACCTTCTAGAAAATTCGGAGGGAGAAGTTTGGATGTATTTAGAAGATTAAGGGGGAAACCCAGGAGCTTTTCAGTTAAGTGTCTTTCAGTTAAGTTCCTTTGCAAAGTAGTTGCTTGCCTACTTGAAAACTGCATTTTTAGTTGTCCTCTGGTTAGAAACTTGTATCCCCACACAGCCAATGTATCTATCTCAGAAACTCCTTCAGGGAGATTCTGAAGTTGCATCAAGTTATCCTGGAAACTTAATCATTTGCCATAATCCGCAAACACCCCCAATCTGCACCCTGAGATGTGCTGGGGTTTCCAGAAGGGAAAAGTGTGAAATTGGTAGGGACTTCTAATCTCCTAATTTTGTGTTAATGTGGGTCAACATCTCACACACACACACATACACACACACACAGAGTTACAGAAGACAACTTGTTCAAATCCTCTTCACCCATATCTACCTCTTACTCCAATACGAATTTGGCTATGGAGGGACAAGGTCGGGGAGTACTTTGCAATTCGCATAAAGCTTGGGGACTGCTGCCCTCTAGTAAAGGTACATTTCTCTGAATTACTGTAACAGGATGTTCTGATTGTCTCTGACCCAGTAGGACAAGTTTCAGTATCTAGTTGTGTCTAATAAATTCTGGGGGACTGACGCCCAGATGTCCTCTGGCACCAGTTGATGTTCTTGGAGGCAGTGGGTAGTCTGTGGAGAAGAAATTGGAAGTAGACATTCAAGGGAGAAAGAGTGGAGCTCTTGGGATGTCATGCTTGGGACACCAGCGTGGTTGCTCTAGGGTCTAAGATCCTGAGCCAACAGGACTAGGCTGGTGCTTCCTGCCAGGGGTGCAGCCAGGCTCTCAGAGTGGCCCACGGACAGGGATGGCAGGCAATTCAGTCAGCCGCATCAGCACCCAAAGGGCTCTGCTGCCCTAGCTGAGGAAGCAGCAGCTGAAGAAGGGGGGGGGGGGGTCTTGGCTGCAATTAGAGAACAGGCCCAGTGGCAGCTGCAGTGGGGAGACACTGCCCTCAAGTGGCTTGTGGTCTGGGGCACTCACTGGGGATGTAACGGCTAATTTGGCCTGGACATCCCAGAGGCTGGAATTAAACAGGGGATATTGAAAACCCTGCAGTACAATAGGTGGCAACTGTGAGCTAACAAGTTTTTGTGTTAGTATTAGCATGGTATGTCCACGGGGTGGGGAGGCCTATGAGGAAGGCATCCTCTCGATCCGCCTCCTATTCCCATGCTCCATCTCACTGCAAAATCCTCAGATTCCAATGCCACTGATCGAGATCATCTCCACATAGCACTCCTGCACTCCACAGATATATGAATTATATACCTCTTATTGTTGTAACTTTTCATAATTTGTAAAGTTGCCACATTGGTTGGTAGGTAAGGTCTCTGTTTCAAGCTTAGTAGCCTTGGAGAGACACAGCTGGATGGCCTTAGAAAAGACCCATCACCGGAACTAAAGCCAAAAATGGATGAACAGGGCATCCCTGATAGCGCAAGGGGTTGAGCACTGTACTGAGGGGCTTCCGCAGCCATTACAATGCGAGTTTTAGCCCCGCCAGGGAGGGGACCCACATGATGCAGCAGACCTCTCCTGTCTTGCCTGCTGCTCCCCTCCGCAGTGTATTTCAGTCCATCTGCCTGTTCTGCTCCCCACTCTGTCTCTGGTGACTCCTCTCCACCCACCCCACCGCCCCCCACCTCTGGCTATTACCCAGCTCTTGTATGCATAAATAAATAAAATATTGAAAAAAATGGACAGACAATTAGAATTCTATTTCCTGGCTCTATTACTTAGCAGTATGTGTTAGGGGAATTACAGAGAAAAAAATAAGTGGATTCATAGCAATTGACCTATAAATCTTGAGATAATTTATAAAAATAAACGTACCTCATCGGACTGAGGTGATGGTGCACAGGTGGAATGGTGGTGGGTACTCCCTGGGGAATATAAATGATGTCAAATATAATTAATAAAAAGAAAAGAGAGAGAGAGAAAAAGATAAATAAATAAACTTACCTCATCCAGACATTAATTCTGAACTGATAACTCTGAGGTCAGAAATTCTATGCCTACTTCTCCAGCCCCATTGCATAACTCCTTGGAGAAAGCTTCCCCCAAAATTAAGTCAGGTCTTTAAATTATATATTTACAGAAACTAGGGAACTTTTCCTTCACCTCACTTGCTGCAATGTTCAATTTTACATTTTTTTTTCTCCATGATTGTTTGATTCACACTGTATTCCCCTACTAGAATATAAGCACCATAAAGATAGAAAGACTGTTTGGGCTCCTATATGTAACAGAGATTGCTGATGACTTCACAATATGTAATCTCAGCTGTTTCAGTTAGAAAAAGTACCCCAAATTTATTGAAGGTAGCAATGCACCTAGCTAAAATATCATAATTGCAGTTTCCCACATGACTCAATGCCCTTATATGTCTCAGCTTCCCTTGCAGCTACATGTGACCATGTGACCAAGTTCTAGGCTGTTGGGTTTAAGCAGAGAATGGTGTGCTAGTTCTGGGATGTCTCCCAGAAAAGGCGGAATATGACCCCCTCTTATGTGCATGTTGGAGCTGGAGCTGGAGCCGCCATTTTAGTTCATTAGCTAACATACCAAGGAAGGTAGCACAGAAAACTAGAAGAAGTCTGAGTTCCTGATGACTCTGGAGCTACCATACCGACCCTGGAATTATTGTCTCTGAATGATTTTTCATGTGTGAGAAAAGTACCTAGTACATAGAATCTCAATAAACAACTATAAAAGGGAGGGAGGGTGGAAGGAAGAAACTGGTTGAGAATATATATGGCAAATGTGTTGGCAAAAACCTATGAGAGCACAGAAGAAAGAAAATTTGATCCCAGTTGGGTAATCAGGAAATACTTACATTTCCATCGGAAGACTTGTTTCATTTTTAATTTCATAACTCATTGTCTATATCTCTTTGATGGCACTACCAAGCTGTGTTGTTGTTTAAATGTATAAGTAATGTATGCTTATTGTAGAAAAATAAGGGCATTTTTTAATATATGAAGGGATATAAAGTAGGAAGTTAAAATTTCCTTGCCTGTTTCCCCAAATCCTCCAGAAATAACCAGTTATCCTGTGAGCTTCCAGAAGCGTTCTCTGCATATGTAAGCATATATGTCTATATCATTTTCTATGTGTGAGTAATTCCTGTTACTCAAAGGGATCAGGGGTTACTCAGGCTGATCGCCCCCTACTTTCTTATCTTAATCATGCCACTGCTAGGCAGCTGACAGTGGTCTGTTCCTGTGTTTCTCATGGACTAGACAGCAAGTCTCATTAGAAATGAGTTGCTCAGCTTTGAAGTTCTGGAACAACAGGTGCTTAATAAAAGTGTTGCTAATAAATGCTGGATAAATAAAAGTGTTGCTGAATGAATGCTGAGGAAATACTTGAATTGGGCCTTGAAGTTGACAAGGGGCAAGTGGCCAAGGTGGAATTTTCCTTACTGACAAGCTGTTCTTTTAAAGATAGTCTTAGGGTGACTGGACACATCATTCTCACACCCTTGAGTCTCCTCAGAACTTTTCAACAAGCCACAAGCAGTGATGCTTCCTAACAGGAAGCATCTGCAGAGTTAAATGAGCGAAACTCCTCAGCTGGAGCTCTCGGGACTGCCCAGGACCCAAAAGGAAAAAAATAAAAAGAAAATAGCCAGGTTCTTAAATTAAACTGAAATGCTGGCTCCCTGCATCCCCAAAGCCATCCCTTGGGGTCTCATTAAAATGAAGCTCTGGAGAAGGAGGAAGAAGGTCCCTTCTAGGCCAATCTGTGAAAAACAACCTGCTTTCTTTCTTTCTTTTTTTAATCACAAAAAGGATGCTAAAAAGAGATTCTTGGCTTGCCTCAGACCTTTGAGCTGTGGGCACTTCACTGGGGAAATTTGTGTCTGGAAATAAAACTTGAGACACAATAAAATGAAGAATAGAGTTAATCTTAGAACACTTTCCCAAAATTGTACATCAATTTTAGGTTTGCTCGCTTTCAGTTTTCACTTATTGATATTTCAATTTTAACAGTATATTAGATTTGATTCACGAAATTCACCTAGATTTGAATAGAGATCTGTTCCTACCATGTACCATGGGAGTGTTTGTAACAACCTCACTGGTTCTCTTCCCTCCCCTCATCAGCACCCCCACCCCCTACTCCCCAACTCTGTCAACCTGCTCTAAGTCAGGAAGAAGTAAAAGAAATTCTCCTCTAATCAAACTTGCAGTCTACCTGCCTTTGATGTTCCCCAGATTTTTGACCAGTTCCAGTAGCTGTCCTCTAAGGGAGCCAGCTGGTTTTCACTAAGTGTTTGCTGAGTGCTGTAGGGGAAAGCACTTAGATGGAAAGCTGTGGAGTCTGAAGAACACCCTCAGGTTATGTGATTCTATGGAAGCTTGAGAAATTACAGATAACTGATAGCAATGCAAATTAATTCTTGTTACAGCCATAGAAATGCTATCCTGTTTGAAGGAACTTGAATCTACATTCAGTTGAGCCCACATGTTATTGCAAATAGTAAGTAAACCTGCCCTTTGTCCAGGAGGAAGATGGTCTCACAGTTGCTTATTACAAACACAATCCTGAGAAATCGCCTTGCATTTTGGCATAGACAGAAAAATGTGCAGGAGCACAAAAACCCCACAGAGAACTCACCCCTTCAAGAGGAGGAAGCATGAAAAAAAGCAGTGCATAGACCTATCTGCATGTATAAAGCCATATACATATATAGATATATTGATTGATAGATATATGATAGGGGTGGGAAGAGAGAGAAGAGAAATAGAAAAAGATAGACCAATATCTAAAAGGATAATTACCAAGAAATTAACAGAGGTTATCTCTAGGTGGTAGAAACTCAGATGACATAACTTTCCTCTTGGTACCTTTTTGTGTTATTTGGATTCATTTCAATGAGAATGTCTAATTTTTACAGAAACCATAAAGTTATTCTGAAAAAAAAAATACTGGAATGGATCACAGTTCTGAATGAATTGCAAGATTAATTCACACTCAGGAGTCTAGGTTGGTAAAGTCCAGAAGCAAGCCAGATAGGAGAATGGACATCCGTCAGAAATGTGGGGAGAGGAAGTAACCAGGAAGCTGGGAGCTGACACACATTTGCTGGTTGCTATGCCAAAGATGAGAGAGAAGCCAAGGTGTTGGCCAAGCTCATTTTCACTTTTGGGAAGCCTGACTCCATGGTGAAAATCCAGGAATAACCAAGCCCATGTGGACCACGGCTCTGACATAATCTGAGCAGATCCTGTACCTTCAAAATGACAAGTCCAATTTAAGCAGAGACAGAAGGAAAACCTAGGGTTTCCCCCCACTAAGTCAGTGTCTGTCTATATCTGTTAAGTGAAGTCATGTTTCAAAAATAGCACCACCCTGTTACAATACAGCTGGTTAGGAGATATGGTGAGTTAAAACGCGAGCCATGAGGTATCACGGCAAAAACGTTTTGATTCCAGACAAATTCAGGGAGGCCCAATATTGCTACTCCCTGGTGGTGCAGTGGGTTAAGCAACACACTATGAAGCAAACCGCAGCCACTGCAGCACGAATTTGATCCCTGCCGCTGGCCAGGGAGGGGACCCACATAGCACAGTAGACCTCTCCTGTCTCACCTGCTGCTCCCCTCAGAAGTGTATTTCCGTAGATCTGTCTGTTCTGTTCCCCTCTCTGTCTCTGGTGAATCCTCTCACCCCCCACACCTCTGACCTGTACCCCAGTGCTTTTTTGCATAAATAAATCTTTAAAAAATATTTCCAGAAGGTTCAGTCTCAGATTTGTCCCACAAATAACACACATCTGAGCTAGGCCACAAGCGTCACCATCAGTGGGATAAAGGGGGCTGAAGCTAGAGGTGGCCCTCAATATTTCCTACTTACCAGATTTAGAAAGAACACAAGTGGATTTGGAGTTGTCATGAACATTGTTTATGGAGAACTGGAAGGTATTCCAGCAGACAGGGAGCCAGAGGAAGGAGCCAAAAGTCAGAGAAAAGGCAGAGCTGAGTGAAGGCTTGTGAGCCCAAGCGCAGGTGCAAAGCAGCGAAGTCAGCTGGGCACACAAGCCTTGCTCTCCAGATGCTGTGCCAGCCCAGGCTTGGCCCCGACCCTCTGGTTCTTCCAGGGGCCCCTGCAGTACCAGCTCCAGGAGCTCCGGACCTTGTGCTGCAGCTGGAGAGCAACGGGACCAGATGACATCTGGAAGTCCCTTTCAGCTCTCAAGCCCACCTATGGGTGGTTTTGTTATTAATGCTCTGTCAGCAGCCCAGGAGCATCCCCAACGCCGGGTGGGGGGGGGGGCGGGAAGGAGGGAGCTGTGGGAGAGTGCAGAGCCCGCCAGCACCTGCTGCCCGAACCAATACACACAAAGACCCAGTTCCTTAGGAAGGTAACCCTGCCCCATCAGTGCCGCTGCTGCTTCTGCTCTGCTGCTTCCTGAAGGGGAGGCTGGTCATTTTTGTCTTCATGGTTAACTGAAAACTGCAAATCAGGAAAGTCTTGATTTGCTCTTTTCACAATTTTAGATTCTGCTTTTATCATGACAGCACAATGCATTTATTATCACAATTACCCTGTTCCGGGAGGAATCTGACAAATGTCTTCTAACCAGGAAAAGGCTCAGCTCAGACAAAACCCCATGCAGGCATGCACATCACCTTTCACAGAGTAAACTCTCCACCTGTATTGTGTGCAATGAGCAGATGAGACATCCAGTGTCAGGGTAAGAGTTGGCCCCATCCCCTTAACAGCCTCCAGTCCTTCGGTGACGCTGCTTCTCTAAGGGGAGACACCCGGTAAATTGGCCTTTCCTAAAAGCTAGAGCTTCTACTTCAAATGAAACGAAAGGACACATTTCAGTGCTTTCATGTGTTTCAGGTAACTAAAGCATCCGGCGGGGAGAGAAGGTTCTGTCTGGCAAGACATTGGAGGGCTCCTTGTCTCTTAGCCAGCGCTGGGCACTGTCTGAAAGCAGGAGAGGAAGGGCTGAAGCTGCCCTTAGTGTTAGAGGAGCGGTACAGGAAGGGGAGTTGGGGCCAATTATGCTATAGTCACCAAAAATAAGTTCCTCTTTCCTAAAGTGACTTAATATGATGCAGACTCTAATTACGGTTTGCTCACTGCAGAAGCGTCCGCGTGCGTGTGTGTGTGCAAGCACTTTTCTTTCTACATTACAATTTTTTTCTAGGTCTCACACTTAATTTGACTTTCGACATGTTTATCCCCTGTCTCCCCAAGTAAACTGGAGAAACCCTGAAAGCAGGATTAGAGTTAGATCACTATACCTCCACTTTCATCCAGACAGAAACAAATACTATGGCAAAGAATAGTTAATTCCCCAAACACGAACCTTGTTTAGCCTGCTCTGTTCTGATTAGAGCTACCATACGAATGACTAGAGCAAAAGGTGTTCTGGCCAGGAAAACTGGACGTGAGCCACAGTCACTTGCCTGGAGGACACTGACCTGCTGCAGTCCAGCTGGTCCAGGAGGCAGAGGGGAAAATAACCCTCCGCCTTGCTCAGTCACTCTGTACTTAGTTCTCTAAATAGAGCCATGCAGAGTGATTGATTGAACTTCCTTTTCTATATTTTCTGATTAAAGTAGGATAAAAGGGCTGATTGTTATCAATCCTGTTTTCTTTCTCTTCTCTTTGCCTAAGAACACACGTTTTCACACCAGCAGTGGTGGCCAGTGAGGACAGAAACACATGATGAAAATGGTGGGAAGCAGCATTGCCCCTTGCAGTGAAAACTGCACTGAACAGAGACAGGGAAACCTTTACCAGCGGAATGTTGTTGGGTAAGTCACAAAGCATGTTTGCTTCTGCATGATCCAAGGGATGGACAATAGCTACTATATAACCCCAGAAGATCTCGGAATGGGGGCCTTCCTGGGGTGCAGCGGGTTGAACACCACATTGTGATGCATCCGTGGCACAGCAGCGTGAGTTCGATTCCCGGCCAGGGAGGGGACCCACATGGCGCAGCAGACCTCTCCTGCCTCGCCTGCTGCTCCCCTCAGCAGTGTATTTCAATCGATCTGCCTATTCTGCTCCCCACTCTGTGTCTGGTGAGTCCTCTCACCTCCCACAACTCTGGTCTGTACCCCAGCTCTTATATGTATACATAAATAAATCTTTTTTTAAAAAAATCTCAGAATGTAGACTCATAGGCCACAGGTTGGCAAACTACACCTATACGCCACATCTAGCCCCACCTGTTTTTGCAAATAAGTTTTATTGGAACACAGCCATGCCTATATGTGTGTAGATAACGAAATGCTTCAGTGACAGCACTGGGTAGTTGTGAAAAAGGCCATATGATCTGCAAAGCTAGAAATATTTACTATTTTGGCCTTTTAGGGAACATTTGGTGCATCTGTTCTAGACTCATGTCCTGACTCCTGCTGACCTTGGAATTCCAGTCCCCACTTGTGATTTTTCTATCAGCAAAGCCTGGCATGCAACAGAGAGTAACATTTGACTAGGATGCATGTCATAAGGGCACATCTCATCAAGGAGCTTCCTTCTACAGGAATTCTGCACCCGCTCAGCCTCACAGAGCCTCGCAGAGCTTGCACCCACCTGCAATGCTGAACAGTTCTCATTTATTATTGACGCTGCTGCAGAGCGGAGGTGGCAACAGCGCAGGGCAGCTCCAGCCAGCCGCCAAGTTGTCCTTCCTCCACTCTGCATTTCTTCTGTGTTATTTCTCTGGATCTGAAAAAAATCAACCAATGTGCATATGTGGCTGAAGGGCAGCAAGGGTGCAAGGAGCTCTCTTGCATATATGTTAATAAGACACTTTCTCTATATGACCTAAATAATCGGAAAAGATTTCTTCATTTAGTTTACAGTTATTAAGTGGTGGAAGGGGCCTCAGGAACTGTCCAGTTTCAGTCGTCTCATTTTATCGATGAGGAGCTAGAGTCCAGGCCAGGGGAGAAATTGGCTCAGGGTCACCCAGTAAGTTAAGGACTAAGCCAGTTGGATCCTTCTCTCACTTTCCAGATCCCCATTCTTTTCATTCATTCACGAGACATCAGTCACTTTTGAGGCATCTGCTACAGAACAGAAACATCAGAGCCTGCTGGTTGTAAATCATCACAAGCAGACACACTTATATTGTGGACCTTCCAACTAACAGTCAGGTCGTACATTAATAATACATATCTAATATGTATTATCATTAAAAATTGTATTATATACTGTCATTACAAATTGCTAGGATGGGAGTAAACGATAGAGAGTAACAGAGAAAACCTGCTTTACCTCATTAATTCCAGATGTGCACTTTTCAGCATTGTAATATTTATGAAACCAAGCTACAGCTCATTGGAGATGGGTTCTCAGGTGAAAATGAGTGGCATTTTTACTTTGTGGCTGGCACATAAAATAATCGTGCATCTTACACCGACAGTGTCTTAGGTTCAATGACCGGGTGGATAAGGCAATTGGGACAGACAATTTTTAAGTTAAGCTAAGTCCAGCTATGCCAAGAGCAGGTGAAAGAACATCGCAGACAATGCAGTGAGCACACACAAAGCCCCAAGGACAAAAGGAAAGCAAGTGCCCTTGAAGACCCCAGTGAAGGTCAGAGTGGCGACCCAGAGGAGTGAAGTTCCAGGGGTGCCAGGAAATGTGTGCCACATCATTCAGTGTTTGAAATTTGTGATAAAGAGTTTGGAATCAAATATGAGAGTGACATAGATAGCTTTGTATTTCTACCAGATTGACTTTCCAGAAGGGAAATGTAAAATCCAGGTCATTTCTTTATGGCAACACTAGAATAAGGGGGGCTGGAAGAGGGCAACTTTAGCAGTGCAGGCAGAAGAAGGCCATGGTTGGAGCAGCAGAGGGGAGGGGGCTGATGGTCAAAATGCTTCAAAGATGCCCCAGACTGGTACCCATCAATATTTGATCCCAAGCTGTGGTGGGAAGGAGGAAGATAAAGAATACAAGTTTCCTGATGTGTATGCTCCCTTAGGTGTGTATAGCTCTCTCGGTTTTCTGTAATTACCTCCCCAGAGCACCTCAGGGTCCTTTTAAGGTGAAGGAGGATCTCAGGGACATCTTAAGGTGAAGGAGAAGGATCCCCAAGGTAAAGAGGGGTGATTGCCTCTTTCCACTTCTCAGCATGTCTTCCTCAGTCCATCTTTACTGCTGCACATACTTGCCAATTAACCCCTGGACACAGATATCTTGGGGCTGAAGACCTGAACATAAGGCGGCTCATCTCAGGCTCTTTGCACCTTTCAATGGACAGTCTGGTCATGGTGAATCCTTAAGGTTCCTGGAGCAGCCATGGTTGCTGCCATCTTGAGACATTCCTCAGGAGGTGGTAAGAGAATGATAGTCTGCAGCAAAGTTCACAGGTGGGGCTCACTGTGTGGGAAACTGGGGTTCTCTACTCCTGCTAACTCAGCCATTTGTTGTTCTCCATCAGCTGCTGGGATGGACTCCCCCACACATGAAAAGGACTCCTTTGCCTGCTGTCTCCCCAGGGATTTGGGAAGCCAATCCCACTCTGTGGGTGTAGATGACTTTAAGTTCAGATGACAGGGAACCACGTAAATGTTCCTGGTGGCTGACGCCCCCGTTGCTCACCCACCATGCCTGCTGCCTCCCACAGCCAGTGCCAGGAGGCATCACTGAAGGCCTGTGGGCCCAGGCAGGCCAGCAGGGCACCACCCCCTTTGCCTGCTCATTCTGAAGCACCTGGCATTGCCTCACCATCATCTGGTGCTTGTGGGGACAATGCCAGGGACTGGGTGATGAATTAGGAGTGGAGCCCTGCTTGCTGTCTCCAAAAATATTTTGGATTTTGAATTCCTCTGGCATTTGTCATCCTGTCTGCTCATTTAGTATTAGTTTATGATGCCTGGAGTTTCAGGTTCGCTTCATAGCATCATAACATTACTCTCGACAAGAGGTAGACAAGAGGCTCCTGGGTAACCAAGCCTATGTCACCTGGGTCATTTTCCTCCTGTAGAGAGCTGTACCCAGTGCTGTAAGAGGCCAGGTCTTCACTACATACTGACTGACCAAGGGCTTGATTGGATCTCCAGAGTTCAAAATTCCTAGAAGCGCAAACTGTCTCCATCATGTTTATCTTAGAATGGTGTCGGGTGGACTTGGTCTCAAGACCCACAAGTTGAAGAGAGAAGCAAGTACTTGAGCCAAAGGCCAGATGGAACCCCAGGCCTGCCCATGAGAAGTGTGGTATAAAGGAAGTCATCTTGGATGGAACTGACATCTCAGGAGCAGCAACCTCTACCTGGGAATGCCAGCTGACTTCCATCTTGACAGCCAATGCCTGGAGGAGCCTGGGGCTGTGTCCAGGACTAGGAGAAAGATTTCCAGGCTCATGGATATGGATTGCATTGACCCAGAAAACACTAGTTCTCTGGATAGTGCTAGGAGCGTGGAGTTAGGTGATAGCAGAATTCATGGTTCCAGAAGCTCCTGCTATGACGAGCAGAGCCATATTCAGAGGGAAGGGCAGGAAACACGATCTCATCTTAATTCCAGAGTGAGCCAGTCTAGTTCAGGAAGGAGGCATGGACAGCCATGGACAGCTCAGGGCAGCTCTCCTGTGGGACACCAAGAGCTCATATCAGGAAAAGGAGACAGGTGGAAAAAAGGTATCCCCAGGGCAAGGCTTGGGCTGTGTTCACCGCATGTACCCAAATACTAAGCTCTCTTGGAAACCAGACCCTACTCATTAATGGAGCTGAACATTTTAATACAATAGCCTATTGTGATTTCCATGTGAGGCCGGGGCTCTGTAGGGAGCCATCTTAGCAAGAATAGAGATCAGCAAGCTTCAAGATCCAGTTTGCATGTTTAACCTCATTAAATTCCTTCATCTCTCAGCCTCCACATCATTCCCATTCCAATTTATCACCAATGACACTGTCATCATGTTCTGTTTAAAGCACACAGCTCCTCATGGTAGCCCCTTGTTGAGACTCTTCAATGAGTCTTCTCTAACTACAGAATAAGGTCCAAGCTCTCCAGTGTGGCCAAGCAGGTCCTCCTAGCTCAGGCCCTCTGTCTACCTTTCACCTCATGTATCACCACACCTCCCCTGTACCTTATGCTGCACTCACGTGCAGCCACTTGCAGACACCAAAGGTCTCTTCACCCAGCCATTCCTTTGTCCATCCTTCTCTCTGCCTCGAACGTTCTCCCTAACCCGAGCTGCTAAGGGAAGCAGAACTCAAAGCTGGCTCTCAGTGACCTGCACCCACTCACAGCCCCTCCTCTTGAGTGTGGGCCACACCTGTGAATATGCTGGGATCGCATCATGATTAAGTTACTAATTAGCTGACTCTGAGTTCTTCAAATGAGGTATATCCTAAATGAACCTGATCTAATTGGAGGATCTTTTAAAACAAGGCAAAGTATCAGAAAGGTGCACTTTCGATGACTTTGAAGACTTAAACACGTATGTGGTGAGAAGAGGGGCCATGCAGCCAAAACCAGAGAGCAGAGAATGTAGCTAAGCCTTGCTAAACACCTGACCCCTGGAAACCATGAGACAATAAACACGGATTGTTTTTAGCTCCTATCATTTTGATAATCACTGATGCGGCATGGAAAACCGATAGAGCTGCGCTCAGAGCTTTATCCTTCAAGATTCAGCTCCATCATCTCCTCCTCTAAGGTGTCTGAGTCTTGGTGGAGCTAGCCACTTTGTAGTGTCATGCTCCTCTCATAATTGGAACCTACCTGTTAGCATGTTACATGCTACAGACTGAATTATGTTCCCCCAGATTCATATGTTGAAGCCTTAACTCTGAATGTGATGGTATTTGTAGATGAAGCCTTTGGGAAATTATTATGTTCATATGAGCTAATGAGGGTGGGACCCTATGATGGGATTAGTGCTCTTATAAGAAGAGACACCAGGGCCTCCCTGGTGGTGCAGCTTGTTGAGCGCCTCACCGTGAAGCAACAGAGGCACAGCAGCATGAGTTCGATCCCCAGCAAGGGAGGGGACCCGCATGGCGCAGCAGACCTCTCCTGCCTCACCCACTACTCCCCTCAACAGTGTGTTTCAGTAGATCTGCCTGTCCTGCTTCCCACTCTGTCTCTGATGACTCCTCTCACCTCCCATGACTCTGGCCTGTACCCCAGCTCTTGTATGCATAAATAAATAAATCTTTAAAAATAAAAAAGAAGAGACACCAGCTTTGCTCACTCTCTCTGACATTTGAGGACACAGGCAGCAGGCAATCATCTGCCAGCCAGAAAGAGACACATCATCAGAACCTAACCATGCTGGCACCCTGATCTTGGACTTTCAGACTCCAGAACTGTGAGAAACAAAATTTTGTTGTTGAGCCACTCGATCTGTAATACTTTCTTATCACAGCCCGAGCTGACCATGATGTTGCATTATCTGTCTACATGTTTGTGTCCCTTTCTGGACCACAAGATCCTTGAAGGCAGGCTGTTGTCTTGTTCACCCTCATCTTCCAGTAACTTCCAGTTACTTCTGCAAAGGCTGGCATATGGTGACTGTATTACAAGGCCAGGAGCCACAAAGCCCAACTTTGTTCTTTCCTAGCAAAGTCCTCTCAGTCTTCCCTGAGGACCCTGACCTTGGAAAGTCCTTTCTCTCATGAATTCTCAGAGGAAATCTACAAGACAAATCTCCAGTGCACATAATTGTGCATCGGGGACACAAATGTCCCCATGTACCTAACATACAGTCACTTCATAATTTATTGACATTTCTGGGGAGATAAATATTGGTTCTAATTATTTTGCTATGAACAATCTAAAGCAATTCTAGAAGATGATAAGAATATGATATCTAAAATATGATGGGTGGAGAGGGAAAGCCTAGAAAAGAAGAGGGGACCCATACTGAGGGCAATTTGAGAAATGCTTCTTGCCACATCCCTTTCTTAAAGTCACTGCACCCCAGAACACAGACCTGAGGAGTCCTTTAAAGAAGAAATCTGCCCGCTTAGCATCATCCAGCTCATCGCAGACTTGTATTTTAAAAATGAATTAAGTGATGAAATAATACCAGTTATTTTCCCACAGTGGAAAATACTTTAGAAATTCTACTGATGACCTAAAATTCTACACCTAGAAGAGGCAGCTCATTCTGTCTCCTGCCACGAGACATTAGACTATCCCAAGCATCTGAGCTAGCGAGTCCCTTTCTATGCTTGAGGGAAATGAAGCAGTGAGGTTCATTATCTAAGCACACAGTCAATCTTGACTGAGACATGAACAAAACCTGCCATGTTTCCTGACTGCCAGCTGCGTGTCCTTTCCCTGGTCACTTGGGCTCACTGAGAAGCAGAATAGTTAGCACATTCCTTGTTCTGCTTATTTGTTGCCATGTAACAACCAACCCAACCTTTGTGGACTAAGTAAGAGTGGCATCAGTTGACTGGTTCTTGCCGAGGGTTTCTCACGCAGTTGTAATTAGATGATGCTGAGACTGAACTGATCTTAAAGCCTTCCCCACTCACATGCTGGCAGTAGATGCTCCCTGTGGTCTGGAAACTCAGTATCTGCACAAGTCCCGTTTCCCCCGCTCCCCTCTCCCCCCGGGGCCTGGGATTCCTTACAGCATGGTGACTGGATCCTAAAGGCAAGTGCTTTTCTTTTTTAAGATTTATTTATGCATACAAGAACTGGGGTACAGGTCAGAGGTGAGGGGGTGAGAGGATTCACCAGAGACAGAGTGGGTAGCAGAACAGGCAGATCAACTGAAATACATGGCTGAGGGGAGCAGCGGGCGAGGCAGGAGAGGTCTGCTGTGCCATGTGGGTCACCTCCCTCCCTGGTTGGGGATTGAACTCGTGGTGCAGTGGCTGCAGAGAGCTTGATAGTGCTGCAACTTGACCCCTTGCACCACCAAGGAGGCCCAAGGCAAGTGTTTTTAAAAGGAAGGAGTTTCCCCTTGTATGACCTAGTCTCAGACACCATGCAAACTCCCTCTAGCTGCATTTTACCACTTAGGAGCAAATCACTCAGCTTGCCCCATATTTAAGGGGAAGGGAACTAGACTCCACCTCTTGATAAGAAGTCTTATGTTTTGTTTATTTTTTCAGTTGAGGTAAGAATGGTTTATAACATCATATACATTTCAGGTGTACAACATCATAATTCGACAGCCTGAGATACCACCACATGCTTGCTGCTAAGAGACTTGTGTCCATCCCTCAGCACACAGTTGCCCCCTTTGCCCCATTTCACCTTCCCCCTTCCCAGATTTCCCCTCTGGTAACCACCAATCTGTTCTCACTTATGGACATGTTTTAAAACCACACATTCCTGTTCCATGTTGTCTCCATCCCCCAGTTAAATCCCTTCTGGCCTCTGCATGCCAGTTAGCGTTGGCATGGAGATGTTAGCTTTACAGAGTTTCCTTGTCCACAGGCCACAAAACTTGGCAAATATTGGTTGTTGTATCTCTGTGATATTTGGTAAGGTTTTTATACTTAGGGGACAGATCAGAATTAGAATCAAGGAGTTCCTAAAATGTGGATCCCCTGTCCACATCGCCTGGATCCCCAGTCCTATTGGGGTACATACCTGACCACAAAGGTGTTCCCTTCCTCTGTAGAAGATATACATCTTGGTCTCTATATTCAGATACACAGGAACTAAAGCTCACCCTCATTTTCCATAATTCGACCTCTATTGCAAGCCCGTTGTGCGGGGCAGGCTGGCGTGGAACTCAAGCTCAGGAATTTATGATTTGCTCTCCCTTCCCCCAGGGTCATCTGAGGAGCAGAAACAGACCCTGAGACATGAAGCTGGCCCTGAACCTCTATGAATTAGACCTGCAGTCACTAAACCTGCCTCTTTCAGCCTGGCAGGACCATTCAAGAGCCTGAAGAGTGACGCCTAGCTGGGCCAGAACAGCTGCGACAAAGGTGCAACACATGTGCAGTTGCTCCTTAGCCTGTTGGAGCTCCTGTGCTGCCAACAGCCTTCGATGTCCTTCCTGATTCCCTGAGGTCTGACCGACTCAGGGTTCTCCTAGCCCTGCCTCTGGGAACATGGGCTGGCCCGACTCTGTGACCAGGGCGGCGCAGGTTTACTCTACTGGGGTACTTTCTCCTAGAGCACCTGCCAGTGCATGGCCAGGGCTGAGAAGAGCTAGCCCGTCTGGGTCTGTGTTTTTCAAAGAACAAGTCTGATATGAGGTAATTGACCAGTACATCCCATCTGTTACTCCAGATGGACGGGTGTATCTTTATGGGATGATGCCCGAGTGTTGCAGGTGGCCAGCAAAAACAGCAACCCCAGGAGGGTTTTGGCTTTTTCAAAAAAACAACTTCACTGGGATAGAACTCAAATACGAGAAAATATGCCAATTTAAGTTGTGTATCTAATATTTCTTCATAAATTCAGAGATATGCAACCTTCAGTAGCAATCTAATTTTAGAACATCTTCTTCACCCTACAAAGAAACCCAGTTGTCATTAGCATTCACTCCCCAGACCCCCTACCTCCAACTCCCCTTCTCAGCCTCGGGCAGTCACCAATTCCAAAAGATATTTTATTTTGTGTGTCATGGTGGAATTTCAAATGAAAACAAGTTGAATAGGGGGCCTCCCTGATGGCACAGCGGGTTGAGTGCTGCACTGGGAAGCATCTGTGGCACAGCAGTGCAAGGTCGATCCTCGGCCAGGGAACTGACCCACATGGTGCAGCAGCCCTCTCCTGCCTCACCCACTGCTCCCCTCAGCAGTGTATTTCAGTCCATCTGCCTGTTCTGTTCCCTGCTCTGTCTCTGGTGAGTCCTCTCACCTCCCTGGCCTCTGGCCTGTACCCCAGCTCTGGTATGCATGAATAAATCTTTTAAAAAAAGCTAGTTGAATATCTATGTCTAACTTTGTATTTATAGCTATACTACATGTCAACACAATTAGAATACTCTGTTGTCAGTTATGAAGGCATAGACTAATGGGGAACTTTCATATTCACCAGTTATATTTGGATTTAAGTTATTTTTTAAAATTCACTTTCATGAAAATTATAGATCTCTCCTTTAATATAAAGTTTAGGGTTTAGGAATGTCTCCGACATTTGTCACTATTTTCACTTGGAATGTTTGTGTGTGTGTGTGTCTGTGTGTAAGAGCAGATGGTTATTTTCAAGCAACATAAAAATACATATAAAAGTATAATGAAACCCTGCTCATACCACTTATCCCTAGTAGAGCTTTGAATCACTGTGATAATGGAGTGAAAAGGAGAAACTTGGTTTTGGGAAAAAAAAAAAGTTTTGTTTTAAATTTCACTTTTCTATGCAAATGGCTAACAAGCATATGAAAAAATGTTCAACATCACTCGTAATTAGGGAAATGCAAATCAAAATCACAATGAGATACCACCTTATATCTGTAAAAATGGTATATATTGAAAACACTAGCAATAGCAAATGTTGGCGAGGATGTAGAGAAAAAGGAACATTCCTACACTGCTGGTGGGAATGCAAACTGATCCAACCACTATGGAAAGCTGTGTGAAGTTTCCTCAAACTGCTAAAAATGGACCTTCTATATGATCCAGCAATTCCACTCCTTCCTTGGTATTTACCCAAAGGACACAAAAACACTAATTCAAAAGGATGCCTACACTCCTATGTTTATTGCAGAACTATTTACAATAGGTAAGCTGTGGAAACAACTCAAATGCCCAAAAATAGATGACTGGATCAAAAAGATGTGGTATACAAACAAATGGAATATTACTCAGCAATCAAAAAGATAAACTCATGCCATTTGCAAAAACACAGATGGAGCTGGAAGGAATCATGTTCAGTGAAATAAGTCAGAAAGAAAAAGAAAAATACCAGATGGTTTCACTTAAAGGAAGAATTTAAAGGATCCAAATAAGGGATTAGGGGAAAAATAATTGTAATAAAATCAAAATCAATAGGCAACCATAAACCAGAGATAATCTGAAGGGGTAGAGGAGGGAATAGGATAAAAACTGGGGTATGTAGAACAGAAGGGACTATGTTACATAATGGTACAAGGGTGAATTGGTGGTAGAAATTTCACAGGGACTATACATGAGAAGAGAAAACATACACTGTACAAAAATGAAGAATGATGTAAAAAAATACATAAAATGATAAAAAACTATCACCCAAAACTCTAAAAAAATAAAAATAAAAATAAATTTCAGTTTAATAATTATAAAATTAAATTTCTTCCAAACTTTTTTAAATAATGGAAAACGAAAACTAGAAAACTGAAGCAAAACTAAAGCCTCCTATCATTCTATGCCCATAGATTTAACCCCTATTTAAGAATTGGTATACAATCTCCCAAACTTTTTTCTATACAGAATACTGTCATTTTTAACAAAAATGCTATCTTACTACAGAGGCTATTTTACAACTTGCTCTTCTTGGATAACACTGGATCTTAGACATGTTTCTTTTTCAATACCTTAAATCTACTTCATTCTTTTAAATAAATGAACTGTGTTCACTGCTGAATTATGCAATTTACCTATTTAAGCTCCTTCGATAGTTTAGTTTTTTTCCCACTTTTATGCAATAAAGGATGAACCTTGCCCAAAGAAATGTTTGGCCCTTTGCCCATGCTCTTGGAAAGTTACTTTTAAGTCCTTGAAATGTCCTGCCTGATAAGTATCCTTGAATATCTGGTGGCCTTGGGCCATACTACATGGTCTTTGCTGTGTGATTTATGGCTGTGGACCTTGAGTCACACAGTCTCAGGTGCATGTTTGCAGGGGCTGCAGGTGGTCAACCCTGTGGTCAACCCTGTCTATGTGACTGAACCCCACAAAAACTTGGACGCTGAGGTTTAGATTCGCTTTCCTGGTTGTCAATACTTCGTGTGTTTTGTCACATACTGTTGCTGAGAGAAATCTGTGCTGTCTGCTGTCCACTGATGAGTCAGGAGAGAATGGCTTGGTGTTTCCTGGATCCTGCGTGCGTGCCTCTCTCCTTGGCTGATTTTGATCTGTCCCCTTCTGATGTAATAAACGTAACTGTGAGTATAATGGTTTTGATGAGCTCTGTGAGTTCTTCTGGCAAATAAAAAAAACTGAAGGTGGCCTTGGGGCTCCTTGAAACTGCAGCTAGTATCAGAACAGAGTGGAGGTGAGGACTCCTCAGCTTTGCAATTTTGCACCCTAATAAGCACTCAGCAGGGAATATCATTAACTATACACATTTGAGTAGTGCTATATTTCCTTAAATTCCTAATTCGTTGTTGAGTCATTTTTTTAAGTTTCAATAATAATAATTAAAAAATAATATGCTGTCCCTAAGTCCCAAAACAATTGACCCTTCCTCCTGCAAGTTGAAAAATCTGTTTTCCCTTTTTTTTTTTAAGATTTCTTTATTCACACAGGAACTGGGGTACAGGCCAGAAGTACGGGGATGAGAAGATCCACCACAGACAGAGTGGGGAAGAGAGCACACAGATCGACTGAAACACATTGCTGAGGGGAGCAGCAGGTGAGGCAGGAGAGGTCTGCCGCGCCATGTGGGTCACCTCCCTGGCTGGGGGCAGGGATGGAACTCATGCTGCAGTGGCTGCAGTTTGCTTCATAGTGTGTTGCTTAACCCACTGTGCCACCAGGGAGGGCCCTGTTCTCCCATATTATCTGTCTTTCCCTACCTCAATCTAATAGATTTAGTTTAGTAGATTTTTAAAAAGATAACCAACAAAATAATACCTATACTTGTCTTTAACGATTGTTTTGATTTGAATTTTCAAAATTATTAGTGAGGTTGAACATCTTTCCATATTGTGTTTGATCACACATTTCTCTTTGGTAGGTGGTTGATTCTTGTCTGTTTCCTCTTTTTTCTACTCCATTTCTATTTTTTTTTTACTAATATAAGTCTGATGTTTATCAGGGATCTTAACTTTTGTTCTTGACCTGAAATGTTCAAAACTGAAAAATCACACTTACCTTTGGAGAACTGTTCT
The DNA here is from genome assembly GCA_019455555.1 of Galemys pyrenaicus. Lineage (NCBI taxonomy): Eukaryota > Metazoa > Chordata > Mammalia > Eulipotyphla > Talpidae > Galemys > Galemys pyrenaicus. The sequence continues at coordinate 1,869,044 of JAGFMF010012290.1, read as the reverse complement.
TTTTAAATGACAAAGGGGTGTTCCTCTGTGATGAAAAGTTACTAACACACTATCACCTATAGGTAAAGCTGTGTTATTGTTAAGTCTTAAAGCCTAACCCTCTGTGGTCTGCTACAGTTTAAATACCTTAACAAGAACACCTACCACTCAGCCTGAGTTCAGAGATAAATACTTTCATGACAAATGGTAATTTAAAAATTGTATAGGGCCTCCGTGGTGACACAGCGGGTTGGGTGACACACTGTGGAACACCCCTGCACAGCAGTGTGAGTTTGATCCCCAGCCAGGGAGGGGACCTACATGGTGCAGCAGACCTCGCCTGACTCACCCACTGCTCCCCTCAGCAGTGTGTTTCAGTCCATCTGCCTGTTCTGCTCCCCACTCTGTCTCTGGTGAATCCTCTCACCTCCTGTGACTGGACTGTACCCAGCTGTTGTATGCATAAATAAATAAATCTTTTAAAAAATTGTATAGAGGACTCTGGGAGGAAAACATTGGCATTATTTGCCATGCTGATCATTTCGTTACATACAAATTGCAAAGCATAAAAAAGCTCAGGAAATATAACAAACACATCAAAAATTATCTACATCTTAAAAATTTTCCTTTTTTAAAACTGGGGTAGAAAAAACCCTGAAAATTGAGGAGAACCAACACTGATTTACACACATTTTTTTTAAAATGATATAGAAAGTGGAGTCCTGGGTGAAGACAGGGAGAGTTGGATTTTGTCTGCTAACTGGGATGTGGACAAGTCACCTAGAAATCAATTCATTTTCTCATAAAATACCGGCTTTAAATGACTTCTAAGGACGCCTACAACCATAGAAAATTCCACGCAAAGTTATTCCAACTGCCAGCAAATCCTCACCGGCGTCTTCCAATCTTATGAGAACCTTGTTGATAATAAGAGCAAGTACAGTGAGCCTTTTCCCATTTTAATTAAAATCCTAGCTGCCGGAAAGTAATTTCTGTCAAGCCAGGGATCCAGACGGCCAGGCAAATGAACATGGATTGGCATTCTCAACATTCTCCATGAAGTCATATTTTATTTTCCATCTTGGGGACAAATGTTTTTCAGCTTTTTATTTCTGATTTGTCGTTAACCCTTGACACACCTGTGGGTGGACATAATGTATAGCTTACGCTCTTCTTCCATATCATCACGTCAAAGCAATAGCGCCAAAGAATAATTCTCCCAGTCCTCTGCTGGCTGCCACCAACCAAGCCAGCATATGGTCATCTGCCCGGAGGGTGGCCTTTCAGCCAGAGACATTCTGTTTGGAATTAACAGATTCTAAATGTCAAGGTTCAGTGTCCTGACCCTTGTATTTTTCTGATAGCCTTTCCGATGTAAATAGAAACTGTAATTCACATCTTCAACCTACATACTGGGCAACCTACTTACTTGCAGGTGAAGAGGCTTACCTCAGAAAGATAGCGACGGCACTGGTGATGGTGACAGACGGCAGTTACGGAGGGTGTCTGACACACCAGGCAGCATAAGGAGTATATCTGGTCTTTGTCCCCAGCTCCAGGCACAGAGCTCCTAAAACCTGGGAATTGCCTGAGTGATGGGAGTGTCTTCTGCACTTCATGAAGAGCATCTCTCCTCACACCTGGGATTATGCAACTAAGGTGATTGAAGATGGGGCCCAATATCCTCAAGATGGGGCTGGTCACCACAGGGACCAAGTGGTTAGAAGTGGAGCCTTCAGTCCACCCACCAACCTCAGGAGAGAAGGCTGGAGACTGAGCTCTCTGAAAACTCTTGAGAAAGATTCCAGCAGCTTCCAGATTGGGGAATATATCAATGAGCTAAAGGGGTGATGCGCCCAGAGACGGCCGTCAAGCTCCACATTCCTCCCTCCAAACCTGGTCCTCCATCTCTTCCATTTGTCTCTGCCTTAGTTGTGGCCTCTATAATACACCAGTCAACATCAGTAGTTTTCCTGAATTCCATGAGTCATTCTAGCAAATCGTCAAACCTTAGGAGGGAACTGTAAGAAGGCAGCCCCGAGGCAGCTGCTTGGTCAAAGCACAGGTGGCTGGGACTTCAGGCTGGCATCTGAAATGCAGAGTTGATGGAGGGAACGCTTCACTTTGTGGCTAGTGTTAGAAGAGATTCTAGTTGTTGGGTATCTGATTGGTATCTGGAGAATGTTTTTGGTCCCGAATGACAGATGCATTCTGCTATGTTGAATCCTCATAATGACCTTCAAAATGAAGTCCTTATTATTATGCTCACTGCAGAGATGTGGACCCAGAAGCTCAAAGTAACATCCTCAAGGTCACACAGTATGTGGTGTAGACAGGATTCAAATTCCAGCCTTCTGACTCCACACCTATTTGGTACCTTAAAGGATGAAAGGAGAATGGAACGGGCCCCATACCTGTGACTGCCTCAGTGAACCAACAGCAGAAGAGAAAAGATTCAGAAGTTGAGTCAGTCAGCCTGCTTGCTTATGTAGCAAGCATCTAGTAAAAATATACCATGGGCTTAAATTAGCCCCCAAAGGCCTTACCATGGCCTATGGGGATGAGACAGTCTCTGTGCTCAGGGAGCTTGTGGCCTAACAGCAGGAGCAACTAAGTGTGCATAAATTATTATAAGAGGAAGAACAGAACGTGATATTGACCATGGGAGGTACCAAGTATGAGGGTTCAGGGCAGACCAAGCATTTCAAGGCTAGTGATCAGCAGAACACTTCAGCCTCTGTCAACTACATTTCTTCCCTGGTTCCTCTAAAATACGGGCACAAGCCTATGTCCATGTCTCATTTCTTCTTGTCCATGTGTGAATTTTTAATAAAAATTCATGTTAAAAATCAAACGTCCATTTTTGTCTAACGAATAGACAGCTGCATTATGCATCCTCTGTTTAGGTACATCCCAAAAAGGCCTGCCCCCAGAGAGGACCAGGAGGCTCTGCTTCTGTGCTGCAGGGTCTGCTGTGACAGGGGACCTACCCAGATGGCCTTATGTTATGGCACCTCTGCCGCCAGCGGGGATGGAGGTGCTCCCCCCTCAGTCCTGCTTGCCAAGAACACCCCGCTAGAGTGCGTCTTGGCTGGGGAAGTGCCAGCGGCAGGTTAACCCACATGGGTCTAGAGCAGAGCTGTGAGGCGTTTCCAGGACACTGCTTGTCAAGAACACTCTCTCGTCCTAGGAGCGCTCCACTACTGCCCAGACTCGGCCCTACTCTTGATTGTATGAAGTGTGGTAACTGGAAACTCCATGAAGGATGCTCTGAAGGTGGAGTTAGGAATCTTTGCTCCCTGGACGGCCTTGTGTAGGGTCAATGAACATTGTCAGGTTTTTCCGCCCTCCCACCATTGGTGTCGATGACAGACACCTGCGGTCCTGCGCGCGTGCCTGATGGTGGGCCCCTCAAGTAGGGTGTGGGCATGTGCAAGTGGGTCACCTGGGCTGAGACATGGGGTGTATGAGGGCAGCGTCATGAGGATGCCAGCAGAGAGAAGAAGGAGATGTAGAAGCAGGGAAAGCAGAGACCAGACAGCCCACAGAGAGTGAGATTCGCTTGCCAGCCTCATGGCCCCCAGGACCCCCTGCCTGCCGTTTACCTGGTCACCTTTGATGTAAAGAGTAATGAAAGTCTGAAAAAGCCACTGAGGGCTCCAGGACTCCTCCTTGACCCGTCTGCCAGAATCATGGAGAACCTGCTCCAGGCCTTGCTGGCACCACAGCTTGGATAAGAGATGCCATGCCCTGCAGTCTCAACTTTGTCTGTCAAAGGCGGCGTGGGCCTTCAGTGGTTTCCACAGGGAGCACTACTCTTCCGCTGGTTCTTCTTGAGCAGAATTGCTCATGTATGGAAAGATGATGAATGCCCCTGGCTCTAACGCCCAATCACAGAGCCCCTTCTCCACCCTACGCCCCCAGTCATGATGAAAAGAGAACCACCTGCAAACATTTGCCTAAAGCCCATAACCATGGGGTGGGGAGGGCGGCAAGGGGAAGAGGAGGAGGAGGGTGGGCACAAAACCGTTCATGGTTGAGAGTCACATAGTAACTGACCTCTCAAGTCTCCCAGCCACGTGCCTCTGACTGCAGTGGTGAGGATAAAGGATTCTACCGGCCATATGAAGTCAGCGAGGGCTTGTGAGAGCTGGAGACCAACGTGGTTGTCATGTGAGTCAGGCATCCTATGTCCTAACATTGGTGTTTCGTTCCCCGGATGCCTACAGTTTTACCCAACGCTATTTAGGTCCTGGTAAGAGGTTACTGGTGACAGCCAGCTCTTTATTCTCACCTGACAGAGCCCACGTTCATGAGATAATGACTTTGCTGCTGCTGCTTCACCTTCTCCCTCAGGTCCGCTATTTCTAATTTGTACCTCTTCTTACCTACCAAGTAAAGTTCAGGTGCTGAGACAAAAAATAAATACAAACTAAAATAATTCAATAATAAAACAACTAATACAACACAGAAGGTACCATAATGCAAATTACTACAAATTAAGGAGATAGAGAAATGGCTTTCTTGGGGCCAAGGAGGGTGGTGTCTCCTGTGTTTGGATGAATCACAATGGCCTTGGCCTTGACAGCCGCCTGCCTCTTTGCGGGAGCTCTCTCTGCTACCAGCAGCTGGCAGAATTTGGACTGCAAATGGCACCACTCTGCTGTTAATTGAAGTGAAGTGGCATACTGTGTTTAAGGGACTTGAATGCCTGTGTGTGTTTATGAACCATGAATAAGTTATGACGTCCGTCTAAGCATCTCCTTTGAAAGTGGCTGCTCTGTGCTCCCGCCCGGCCCTTGGCTTTGTGGTTGCTCCTGGCTCTGCTCGGTCAACACCTGTGATTGCAGTTTTGTCTTTTGAAATCTCTCCTAGCACAGGCTTCAGAAAGCAACCTGTAAAGTGAAATGTTTGTCACACTTGGTTTCGTGACCTTCCCCCTCCCCACCCCCCAGGCTGTCTGTGTAGGACCTTGGGGCTGGAATTGACCTAAACTGATGGGGACCTTATCCAGTGTGTGGAGAGGGAAGGGGGATAAGCTGACGTCACTGGATCTTGGAACACATTCCCCCCCACCTTTCAGGTCTGCAACCCCAAGGGTTTTTCTCCAGCAGTGATGCACAAGGTGAGTAAAGCTTAAAAAGAAAACAATGGCCGCAAAATAGAGGGACTAAGTGCTAGTCCCACCAAGAATACCTAACTTAACTGATTTCAGCATAGACCAGGACTGTCGTCCTAACTGGGTACTATGGAGTTTTCTGGCCAGTGCCAGTGAGTTCTCCTTTTTCATTCCCTAAATGAAGACAAGACAACATGCCAGAAGACCTTCTCCCATTCTCCATAAGGAGGTTACTGTAGCGGCAGGAAGGGTGGCACAGGGCAGGTTTGGAATGGTTCTCGCAGACGGAGGTAAAGGAAGGAGTCTTGGAGCCCTTGGTATCTTTTATGCTTTTATTTACAGAGGTGGCATCAGGTACATGGCAGGCAAAGGTGGGGCGGGGGCGGGGGGTAGTGGGGCCTCCCAGCCCCAGGGGCATCTCACCCTATCGGCTGCTTTGCTGGTCTTCTTGCTGCTCGTTCATACTGGCGTCCTCATGACGCTGCCCATAGAAGCCTGTCCAAACCCAGGTGTGCCCACTTGCGCATGCCCACCCTGGAATGCTCGCAGCACCTCAGGTGTCCATCATTATACCAGTGGCGGGAGGGTGAAAAGATCTTATTTCTCTGACCCTACAGTTACCTAAACCTGAAATGATTTCCCACCCCCCTTATCTTGCCTTCTTTCTGCTTATAAAAAAACCTTTCATTTTGTGAACCTTCTTGGAGCTGCCCATAAAAGCCAATTAGATTGTTAAAATTAACTCAGTTGGATTTTTGTGATTTAACACAGCTCAGAGGTGAATACCAGGAAGCCAGCCTGGAGGAGGAGCCAGGATCTCAAATGCCTGACAGGAATAGGCACAAGTGCACCAGCAAGCCGAGGCCAGAACTCGCCAACCTCAAGGCGCGCAGAAAGGTGGCACTTGTTATTGACCGCTCTTGACAGCATTACTGCTAAGTTGAAATATTAAATACTTTGCTCTGTGGAGAATCTATCTTAAATGTGCTTCCCCTGAGAATATCCACTGTGCAGAAAATGGAAGCATTTTTCATTTTTACTACGTCAGCTATTGCAATGTCATTAAATTCTGCTCTTTGTTTCTTCAGAAAGTTTCCAGCCTCACCTTTCTTCTCCCAGCTCTGGTCTGTGATCCAGACCCTCTTTGATGCACACTTGCATAACTGCTGTCACATGAAGGATAGAGACAAAATAAAGGAGAGGAGAAAATGTTCCTCTTCCCACAGATCAAAAACCATACAAGTCCCCGAAAAAGAACATTAAACTTGCTGCCAATTGCTATAGAACATGTCAAAAGTTAGGCTTACCTGGGATTGGTTGATCATTCCCCCATTCCCCAGGGCAGAGAGGGGGAATCCCACCCTTGATCCCCAACCCTACTCTAAACTAAATCCCCAGTGCCCCCTGCTGGAGGGGAGTGGGGAGGAAGCAGCAGTGGGAATTAGAGGAAAGGAGGACCTTACCTCCCAGAATTCTCCAGCATACACTCCATCAAGTCAGCCTCCCACGCAGCCTTTGCAAATACCTGGGGGCTCCTGCCATAATCCTATACTGTGAACCGTTCTGTGAACTCCCTCGGTATTTAGAAATCCACCCATGTTATGCTGATCGAAATACTGCTATTGAAGGACATTATATAAAAGATTTGGCCAAAATGCAATGTGGAACTTTGTTGTCTTGAACTTTTACATTTTAATGCAACACTTAAATCAGACTCAGTCAATATTTCATACAATGGCATTTGTTGTTAAAGCACAATCTCGAATTCCAGATTTTCTTTTTTTAATCACTTCCTTCTGAACAGGGGCCTGCAAACTAGAACTCCGTAGAGCTGTTTTCTTAAATAAGGTTTTCTGAGCACCCACGGCTGCACCCACACTTACATATTCACTCCCACTACTTTTGCTACTAAGGGCAGATCTGAAGTGGGCCAGAGACCACCTGGCCCACAAAGCCTAAAATAGTCACTATCTGGCTCATGTCCTCCCCTGTCCTCGAATGACTAAGAGACAACTAATAAAACCCCACATGCTCCTTCTGTTTGCAAGGCAACTGTCCTAGGACGTGGGCTCTGGCTTCAGACTGATTAAACCCTGGTCTGTCACTTAGTAGGGGGCTGGGAGGGTCTTTGTCGTTGTCCATGTGCAGGTATGTCCCCCGCCAGACTCCAGCCAAGGGTAACTTGTATTCCAACTCAAGGAGGCTAAGAAGGTCATAAACTATGACATCTCCCATAAAAGGAAATACAGAACTAAAACAGCCTTCCAGGATGGGTGGGTTCAATGATCTGAGCAAGGTCTTGGCCGCCCCAGGTCACTCTTGACACTGTCTCCTTACTCAAGCTGATACCAGGAGAGCTGTGGCCATGGCGGAGCCAGGCAGCACATGTAGACTCACCCAAAGATTCCCAGAGGAATAAAAGAAACCACTGTTCCCTTTAGTTCTGTCCTGGGAGTAAGGACAACTGGCTAAAGTCCCGCAGCAGGTCTTATCTCTCATGGGCAGCTATCAAGTCACATGGCCATTCTTGAACCATTCATTGGGGAGTAGGATTTTCCTTAGCCATTCAGGTGCCTTGGAGAATTAAAGGTGAGGTCAGTTTCCCCCGAGGCACATAGTTGCTTAGGGAAGAGATGGAGATAGGAACAAATTTGGAGTTCCGTTTGGAGGAGAAGAGAGGGACACTAATACTGAGGAATACCCATGAAACTCATCCAGATTTGTTTCTGGAACCGCTTTGTTCTGCTTCAGACACACCCACAGAATGAGCTCACTGGTGCCCACTGTTTTAGTTAGCAAGGGCCACCATAACAAAATACCACAGAATGCGTGACTTAACAGAAATTTATTCTCTCATGTTTCTATATCCAGACCATCTAAGATTAGGGTGTCACAGAGTTTTCATGACCCACCACTGTGGAATCTGCTCACAATAAGTGTTCTGGATTCAAGAGGGAATCAGTTTCCACAACCAGTTTCCAGATGGCAGAGAAGCAGGCATAGTCATGGCTAAGTGGTATTGTCAGCAGAGCTGGGAGAAGCTGTACCCCATGACAGCCACAGTGGGGTGTGCAGAGGCTAGGTCTATAGGAGGATTTGGAATGTTTTCCTGTAGTGTTTCTTCTGTCTTCCTGGAGAGTTTGGGAACTGCTCAACGAGTAATAAATTATTTGTGTGCTTAAATTAGCCTGAGTATACTTCTTTTACCTATAAAAACTCTGACTCACAATGAAACTAGTCCCAGGGGTGGTTGCAAGAACTAGACCCTTATAATTTCAGGGGAATTCAAACTTGAATATCTATTGTGATTAGGAATGAAATCAATCAGATCCATCAAAGCCATATACTGTGGTGTCCAGTGCTGAATTATTCTATCTTCTGGAACAAAGTGTCCATGAAAAGGAGGACTTAAGGAACTAAATAGGAACACCACTTTACAGTTCTGACCAGCACAAGTAATTCAAGGATCAGTAATGAGGGCTTAAAGAAGGAAGAATGACAAATTCTAAGTCCTAACATCTCCGCTCAAGGCATGGAAAGAAATGACACCTATGAAATAATGTGTCATCTTTTGAGACTATAAGACTATAAGGCTGAATTATCCAAAGCTAAACTCAAAATTTGGTCCTAGGGTTCCTGAATTATCATATTAACATTAGTTTAATGCATAGCCTCATTCATTCTTATAGGAAAGTTAGGGCACCTCTCGGAAAACACCGATGGAGTGGGATGTAATAGGACCAATGCCTCAGGACACTCCAGCCCCAGCAGAAGGAGCCATTCCTTGCCTTTGTGCTGAGGTTTATCTCTGTCTTGCCTGAAGACCCCTGAAGATCTGAGGTGGGCACCTTGCCAGTTGAGTCCATTCTCCTTGTGATTTAGCTTGCTGCCCCTCTTGGTTTCCAGACTCCTGATTATATTCCAGTTTCCAGCAATAGCTAAGATGTAATTACAAAGACAAGTCCAGGAAAAAATGAACACCCCTAAAGGTGGGCAAGATATTGCTATTTCTTATTTTCTAAAACATGAAGAATATGAGTTTAGACCAAGGCGAGAAAAACAATTTTAGATTAGGTTGAATTTACAGCTATTAATGTGTACCACGAATCTGAATTCAATATGCCAGGTTGAGCAGCTGGAAGTAATTGTACTTGTGTTTTCAATTAGCTGCCTGGTACCTGGGCTCGGGGGTGGCCTAACTGCAAGATGTTAAGATGCCAGAATTTTGTTGGCATAACTGTAGACCAGGCTTCTCTCGAACATTCATGTGCGTATGACTAGCAGGGAGGTCTTGTTAAAATTCTGTTTCGTTAAGGTCTGGGTAGAGGCCAAGATTCCGAATTTCTAACAGGCTCTCTCGGTGATGCCAGTGTTCCTGGTCCTCATATACTTCGAGCAGAAGGGATGTGGAGAAGGGATCCAGTGCCTTGGGAATAGATCTGGGTTTATCGGAGTGGGTGAAAGTACTGTCATCATCGTCAAGAGTAATGGAAGGGCCTACTGTCCACAGGCTGAGATTGCCTGTGACAGATCCTGAAATGGAAATGGACTTCCTGATTTTGTACTGATTTGAAGAGTCTTTATCTGGCTTCCACTAATTGATCCCCCACAAATTTTGAAGTAGTTAACACCTCCTGTATCACCTTCTTTTTTTTTTTTTTGAAGATTTATTTTTTATTCATACAAGAACTGGGGTACAGGCCAGAAGTGCGGGGATGAGAGAATCCACCAGAGACAGAGTGGGGAACAGAACAGGCAGATTTGACTGAAACACACTGCTGAGGGGAGCAGCGGGCGAGGCAGGAGAGGTCTGCCGCACCATGTGGATCCCTAGCCGGCGGCAGGAATCGAACTCATGCTGCAGTGGTTGCAGTTTGCTTCATAGTGCATTGCTTAACCCCCTGCGCCACCAGGGTGGGCCCTGTATCACCTTCTTAATCATGTTTGGTTATTGTAAATATATCTAAGTCTTAGCAAAATGATATGAACTTAATCAAGTGATGGAGCAATTGTGGCTATTGTTCTCTCTCAAAGCTGTTTCTCTCAAAACAGATGATCACAGTCTTCAGAATCTGGTGTGCACTGTTCTAGTGGGTACATGGTAAAAAGTTATTATAAAGAAAATAATCCAAAACAAACAAAACCCAGAAAATGCCAGAAGAAAACTGTTACTCCTGGCAGGGGCAGCAGTGCACCTTCAGTTTGATAGACTGTCCCACATTCTAGACTGCTTTGACTGTGTTGCTCTGAGGCATTAATGTTCTGCACCCCCAAGAGAAGTCCTATCAGCCTGTCCAGGTTGCAGGACAAGAAGTTCTGCCATTTGGTTCTTTTGGCTGAATAGATCTAAACAACTCTGGTAGGTCAACATGCTGTAAGGAATTATGATCAACCCTAAGTGGACAATTTTAGCCACAGCCCCGAAAGGTTTTGAAGTACAACCATGCCCTCTTCAGAACGTAATTGTTCTCCTCTGAGAAATTCCCTGGATTACTACCAGTGTTAGTGGAGATTGGGTGTTGGGTTACCTTGTGACACAGAATGTGAACTTCTCCTCATTAACTGCATGTTTTCTAATGTACCAAGCAATGAAGTCAGACGTGTCCAGCACTGCCCCTCAACGAGAAGAAATAATATGTGGTAGTCAGTGTCCAAGAGGGTTCCCAGGGACCCCACCTTCAGGACGGAGACTTGTGTGATCTTCTCCCACACTGAATAGAGGCTGGTCTGTGTGGCCAGAGGTGACTGTATACAGCTTGTAAAGTTGTGTTATAAAAGTGTGGCTTATATTTTGTTCTTCATTTCCCTTGGGACTAGCTAGCCACCATATCTTGAAAACCCTCGACAGCCTGTGAAGAGGCATACATGGCAAAAAATTGAACCCTCCTGCCAATGGCTGGGAAGGAATTGAGACTTCCCACCCCATCGTGTGAGGGAGCCACCATGCAAAGAGGCTCCTTCAACCCCACTGCTGCCCTCAGATGATGAAAGCCTGTTTTGCCACCATCCCAGGCCAGGTAGGTTCATCACCAGTTCTAACAGCTAAAGGAGAATTCTGGAGCCCTTGGCATCATCTTCACAGGTTTTAATCTAAGCAGGGGAAACAAGCCAGCAGGGAGACAACAACATGAGCTCCACTCCCCCAAGGTAATAATACTGCCTTCCCCAGACTCTCCTAGGTACAGGTGTGCACACTTGCACACGCTCGCACACACCCATGCTCCAGGTATCCACAATCAGGCACACATGCCCCACACCCATACACCTTCTGTGTTAACACGATCAAGGCCACAGGTGAAAGCTACAGAGACTAGTGGCATGAAAAGCCTGATGAACTCCTTTACCCTTCACAGCCCCATCTTGATTACAGTTTGTGAAAAACCCTGAGCCATAATCACCCAGCTAAGCCACTCTGAGGTACCTGACCCTTACTAGTTAATACATGTTCATCTTAAGCTGCTATGTTCTGATGCTGTCTGTTATGCAACAATAGAGAACTAATACACTGCAAGGAGTATGAGGACAAGTCTCAGAAGCACACTTAAGTGTCATGTGGAAGCTCACTTTCCCATAGGCATATATCTGTCACAGTGACATACTTCCCTCAACTAGTGGGGAGTTTTCTAGAGAGTTTGAGCTTCCAGAATACTCTGCATGTGGTATAGGTACCAATGGAATGACAAAATGGACCTTATGGTCAATGCAGAAGGGAATCCTACTAGGCAGAACTGGAAGCTATGCATCTCATTGTCTGCTTTGCTTTCCAAGTCTGCCCTGTGGCTAGAATACAGACATATAAATTAGCTCTGCCAATTAGACACACCAGAGTGTATATTTACTCAGCAACTGATGGCAAAGAACCAGGTGTCCATTCTTGTAAAGGTGGTGGCAATGGGAGTAACTGTGCTTAGTTTCCAGTGCTTAGAGTTGCTGGGACCAGTGATACCATGTTAGTGTTATGATCAAGGCACGCGTTCCATAAAATTATTTAGGACATGTTACTGGAACTGTGTCTCTAGCACGCTAGGATAGTCTGCAAGCTACTTGATCTTTAACAAACTCCTTTTCAGCAAAAACTGGTCAGAGTTGATCTCTACAGTTTTCAATTAAGAACACTCAGTAATAGATTGGCTATCATTTATTCCCTGATAGTATACTTCTTTCTGCCACAGGACTTTTGCACATGCTTCTTCCATCTTCCTAGAACATGCTTTTTCTCACTATCTTCAATTATCTCCTATTCATTCTTAGGATCTCAGCTAAAATGAACATCTTAAGGGAGACTTCTCTGACCCACTAGTAAATATTTCATTATAACATTTACCTCTCCTTCCCATTACCTTTGCATGATTATCTAATTAATATGCACATCCCTTCTAGTACATAAACTCTCTGACAGCAAAGACCATATCTGGGTCAACATTATCTTTGCAGAAACTAGCCCTGTTACTGGAACATAATGAGCACACAATAAGCATTTGTTGAATGACTAAATGAAAGAATTGAAATCGGTTTTCCAATTATTCAAGGAATTGCCAGGAGGAATAAAAGGGGCACATATAAAAAGTGGACATCAGAATTTCTGGCAGAGAAGTAAATCAGAGATGCTCATTCCTTCCTTTTTGCTTTACTTCCCCCATTTCCCAACTCATCTCCAATCCCTTCTTGGTCATCACCTATATTAGCTAAATAGCTAATATTAGCTATATTAGCTAAATAGCAAAGGATATTTTATAAAGCCTCGAAATACAGTTGATGGTACTTACTGCAGCAACAAAATTGTGAAAACTTTAATTACTTCGAGTCTACTATAATCAAAAGTAAATCATCAGATTGAAAAAGACTTGGGAATTTTATTCTACCTGCAGAAAAGCCAGATCCCTCTCGACATTTCGACCTGTTTTAACTGTTAAGTTCTGGGGCCTCACATACAAGGCATGTCTACAGAGCTCTCCGGGCTAAGTGACTTTTGTTCCTTGGTCCATTCATACAGCGTAGGTTTCTGTGCAGAATTTTCCATCCTTCTCCCTGATAAATTTATTCGGTTTCACTCCTTGTTCTTCACTTGAAGTACCAATTAGATGCTGCTTTGGGGTAGCTGATAGGAGCATATGTGACTAAAGATATGTGGTTCTGAGAATCGAAAAACGAGGGTAATCATGAAAGACGCCTGAGAGCACACACAGGGTGAACTCACACGCTGGCGCGGGTTCATCCACCCACACACAGCTTCCCTGAGATGTTGCCATGGCATTTCTCCGACAATGAGACTTGCTGCCTGAAAGCTATTATTCTTCTAGAGCTTCTCCAGCACCTGCAAGGTCTGTTTAAATGTCAGACCCCAAAACAAGGCCTTTAACTACTTTATTATTCACTTTTGCCCTGCTGAACACAAGCCACCAGTTAAGACCCTGGACACATCAAAGGCATCAAGAAGACAAAATTTCCACTCAGAGGATTTTTATGGTTAAAGTTTTATTTGTCACTTAATATCTTTTGTTAATACAAAAATGGGAGGTTTTTCTTTTTCTTTTTTTTTTTTTTTTGGTCTGTGAATTTCTAGTACTCCAGTTTTCCATTCAGTTTTGTTTTGAAGGCTCAGATTAGGCAGAAAGTGTAAGTTACCTTTGCAAGAAGGCAATTCAGTCTGAACTGCATTTTACATAAGACACCCTAATTAGAGTGCAAAAGTACTCAGTGAGGAATGCAGCTAGTTCTCAGTAGCGAGCTGCTCTGCTGAAATTAGAGCAGTCACCCATTTTTCTGTCACAAAAACCAGACACGTAACCGTCTGTAAATTATTCTTCCTACCAGCGTAGGAGGAAAATATAATAAAAGGAAGTCCTTTATGCAGTAAAGAACAATTCAGCAACAATGAGGTAACACTCCCCTACACTAACCCTAATACAGTTCCTTACCCCAGAAAGTCAGTGAAAAGCGCTGGGACCCAACCCCACACCCTGACAGGTCCAGAGAGCTCCTGGCAGTACAGAAGGACTGCCTGACCCAATACGGCTTCATAAAACTGTTGGGGATCTGCCTCTCAGCGATGCTGCACTGAGCTTATGAGATTGTGAGTTCGTCTTTTTATATCCTCTTCATCTGTGATATTTATTTGCTGCTGGAGGCCAAACCAGGCCTGGATTGAACTGAGCCCTGAAAACAGCAATCTAACTGACCTTTCTTCCAGGAGTATAACCACTTTTCTTTTGAGGGAGAGGGAAAGAGTTTACTTTCATTACAACGGTAGAGTGAAACAACTTTGAATTTATAATTTTGAGCTGCATCCACTGATTCATTGGGCTCCTTACACAAATTACTTCCTTATTTGCAAAATTAGCATTAGATTAGATAATCCGTAAATATTGGGAACCAGAATGGAATTTTGTTAAGCCAAACCTACATTGTTATTAGAACAGGCATTAGTCAAAGATATGATGGGAAAAAGTAGATCCTAGAGATGCCTGAATGTCCTTTGCCAAGCATCAGGTAAACAAATAGTGAAAAGCTGAACTGTGCCGGCATTTTCATTTGTGGTTTTGGTTACACTTGTTTCCTCGGTGGCCCCAGAAAAGGGGCCTCTCAGAGATACTGCACTGAGTTTATGAGATTGTGAGTTTTTCTTCTTATATCCTCTTTATCTGAGGGACTCTGAGGATCCAGCTTTTGCCCATAGCCTTTGCTGCCACTAAGTGATATGGGCCTAGCCTCTCTAGGAAGGCTTAACATGGAGAGACTCAAAGTCCAGTATGTACTTAGTAGACAGGAGTCTCTGAGTTCAAGTGCTTTTTCTCTGACCTTATTTCTAGTGGGCTCAAGTACCTAACTGCCCAAGGCTAGCCGCCTTTGATTACATTCAGTGAAGATATTTAAAAAATATTCAACAATTAGTAAGGCCCATGCCAACCAGAATGAATATGACCATCTTGATGGTCTCACTGGGACAAAAAACTGAATGACAGCCCTGAGCTTATGCTAAACTTGGTACAAACTGTCTGATGCCATTTATATGGCTTTTTAGAAGAGACAAATTCACAGGAATAGGATACAGATCATGGTGTCTAGGACCTGGAACCAGGGACAGGACTGATTATAAAAAGGGAGGAAACTTTTTTTTAAAGATTTATTTATTTATGCATACAACATCTGGGGCACAGGCCAGATTAGCGGGAGGTGAGATGATCCACCAGAGACAGAGTGGGGAACAGAACAGACAGATTAACTAAAGTACATTGCTGAGGAGAGCAGCGGGTGAGGCAGGCGAGGTCTGCTGTGCCATATGAGTCACCTCCTGTGGGGTTAGAGAAATCAGGTCTTTCCACCCTCCCACCACTGGTGTGATGATGGACACCTGCGGTGCTGTGTGCATGTCTAGGTGGGCATGCACAAGTGGGCGCACCTGAGTTTGAAAGGGGCTTAAATGGGCGGCGTCATCAGGACGCCAGGACTGACAGTACTGACAAGCAGCAGCAAAAGCAGCAGAAACAGCAGTGGAGAACAGAAGAGCAGCAAAGCAGCCGAGAGGGTGAGATGCGCCGGGCCTCCCAGCACCCCAGCACCCATGCTTACCATGTACCTGATGCCACCTCTGACGTAGAGATCAATAAAAAGAGTAAAAGCCACCAAGGGCTCCAAGACTCCTTAATCCCCACCCCCCCACCCCCCCACCCCCATCTGCTAAGAACCATCCAGAACCTGCCCTGTGCCCCTTTCCTGGCTGCTACATCTTCCCTGCTGGGACAGAACCCATTGCGCCACCAGGGAGGGCCCAGGAGGAAACTCTTGAGGGATAGAAATGTTTTGTATCTTGCCTATGGTTATGTGACTATATGTGTTTGTCAAAATTCAAAGCATACACCTTAAAAGGGAGAAATTTATTGAGTTTGACATATACCTCAATAAGGTATATATACCTCAATATACCTCAGTAAGCCTGAACGTAAAGGTATTGCAATTAAAATGAAATAAGAATATTCTTTTTTTTATTTTTTTTAAGATTTATTTATTTATGCATACAAGAGCTGGGGTACAGGCCAGAGTCACGGGAGGTGAGAGGATTCACCAGAGTGGGGAGCAGAACAAACAGACTGACTGAAACACACTGCCGAGGGCAGCAGCGGGGGAGGCAGGAGAGGTCTGCTGCGCCATGTGGGTCCCTCCCCTGCCGGGACACAGGGATCGAACTCGTGCTGCAGTGTAGGCAGTTTGCTTCATAGTGAGTTGCTTAACCCACTGCACCACCAGGGAGGCCCCAAGAATAAATATTCTTAGTGTATAAAACTGACTCATGACTTTCTAGATAGAACAATAATTGACTATCATGAAATTGCCCTTCCTCTGATGATGAAAGTGTCACTACATTAACGAGCAAAAAATCTTAAGTGACGGCCCTGCTGGGAGGGTGTTTGGGAAGGATCGGTGGATGAGAGATGCCCAAGGTCATGTCAAAGGCCCCACTGCTTTGTGATCAGGCCAAATGTGCAGGTCAGAGATGTGAGAATAAATTCTGAGCTGAACAGTGGAGGAAAAGTAGTGGGCCCGGATGGACAGAGGCACAGAGAAATCAGATGCCAAGCCAGTAATGGGCAAAGAGAACAGGCGGAATAAACAGCAGACATGGGCCAGAGCGGTAAAGATGTGGGAACTGAGGAGTCCTGTCCTACCCCAGAGACTCTTTGCCTTATTAGATTCACACCTACACATGCTAGAATGACCCCTTCACTGCTGTACCGTCATTATCTAGAATAGTCTCTGACACGTTAAGAACTCAAAAAGTGTGTGTGTGTGTGTGTGTGTGTGTGTGTGTGTGTGTACCATGTGGAGGACAATAAATTCAGGAGTTAAAGACAGGGGTTTAGGAGTTAGCAAGAACTGGGTTCTAACCCCAGTGTTGTGCTGTAGGCAATTCATGTAACTTCTCTGTACCTTTTTTTTTTTTTAAAGATTTATTTATTTATGCATACAAGCACTGGGGTACAGACCAGAGGTGTGGGGAGGTGAGAGGATTCACCACAGAGAGCGGGGAGCAGAACAGGCAGATCAACAGAAG
>JAGFMF010012290.1:1827621-1851864 GCA_019455555.1 Galemys pyrenaicus | reverse complement strand
AGAGGTCTGCTGCGCCATGTGGGTGCCCTCTCTGGCCGGCAGCAGGGATCGAACTTGTGCTGCAGTGGCTGCGGTTTGCTTCATAGTGCGTTGCTTAACCCACTGCGCCACCAGGGAGGCCCTAATTCATGTAACTTCTCTGTACCTTTGTCATGTACTTAGTGGGGCTAATGTGTAAGAGGGTCGGATATTGGATTATGGTGGAAATCTGTGTGGAACACAGTGCTTGGCAGGCAAGAAGCTCCAATAAAACGAAGGTCACAAGTGAAGTTATTGTGGCCCAGATCCAGTCCACAGAAATGTGTAGCCCACACAGATTTTTTTTTTAATTAGTTGATTGTCTACATTTATAAATGGGAACTTTTGCATAAATATCTAGATCTGGGCTTCTCTTTAGCACCTGGGCCAGCCTTGCCCCAGGGCAGGGCACCTCACTGAAGGCCTCCTCTGTAAGACAGGCCAACATGGTCTCTGTCCACTTCCCTGGGCCTCGACTACCTGGTCGAGATGGACGAGTGTATTTGCACACCAGCAAAAAGTGAAGTAGTTATGGCCCATGTTCTTAGGCTTGGCTGCTATTCCATTTTGGGTGCTCATTTAAATTTTTTATAGCCACCAGAGGACAATACGTATCAAAAACATTTTTTTAATATGTGCGTTATTTGTAAAACCCCGTAGTACATCTTCATGTATACACAGATTGAGAAAAGAAGCACTTGGGGGAAGATAGACTTTTTTTTTTTTTGAGGTGACACTGATTTTTTTTTTAAAGCTTCTTTTTATTTAAAAATAAATTTTTAAAGGACAATGTCACTTTGCTGGTTAACGGCGTCAAATGTAAAGAATAAATAAGATGCCCTCAGTCCCCAGCAGAGACCGGAGATCTGAGTAACTTACACTCTCCATCTCAGGTCCCCATGGAAGAAAGCACCGAGAAGTGGTTCCCTTCGCTGTGCCTCCAGCCTCCTAGAGCTGTAAATTCTGGCATCCACTCACACCCCAGGGCAGGGGGCTCTAGCTAAACAGCAGAGACTCGGGGGACGTGCTACCCAAGCTCAAGTTCCCACTGTGTGATGTTTGCTGGGGACTCAGCCTTTTAGTGCCATGCTTTCCACATTGGCAAGACAAGGATTAAGTTAACACCTGCCGGGCCAGCTCCAGGGACCTGCGAACAGCGTGTTCTCACAGTCCCTCCTCAGAACAGCCTGGTGCATGGGATTCAATGGCCTCCAGTCACCACATTGAAATTCTTCCTTTTACCTTTGGGTTTGTGTTTTCAAAGTGAAGTCTGATGAGACAATGAAGCATGTGCTGAACACATAACCTCAGCCCACACATGGTCCTGGTCCCCACTGCAAGCCCAGAACAATCCTCTGCCACCTTCTCCCTGGCCCCTGGCCCCTGGGGCAATGGTAACAGTGACACAATTGGGACAGTGTCCTGCAGGATCACAAATCACTGCTACCCCACCCAGCCTGCAGGTATGGGGAAACGGCTTCCACCTGAGTCCGGAAGGGCCCACAGGGGAGGCTTGATGGGGCTGGAAATGACGGTGACGAGCCCTGGAAAATGAGGCCAGAGAGGAAAGCAGGGGACCGGCCCAGAACCTATTTGTTCTAAATCAGCTGTGACTACCCAAACAGCAATATTAACTTTGGCAAGAAAAGCTATGGACCCAGATGGAATTATGAAACATTTAGCTCTTTCCTCAAGATGTTTGTAAATACGGGGCTTCTTGATGGATGCTTCCAGATGATCAAGTATCTACAGTACAGGCAATTATCTTTGATCTAACTATTAATAACCTCAAAGTAGCATAAACACTATCAGCTCTTGGGTTAGCAGAGATCAAGAAATTCAAAACCAGATGAACATTAACAAGATAATATTTCCGCTTTTTTTTTTTCATCAAAATTTTAAAGGAGTCACCAACTCCTATGACTCAGCTGAGAATTCTTTGGCATTTATAAACTCATGTTTTGGTGACAGTTTTATAATAAAAAAAAAAGGCAGTAATAAGTTTAGATAGCTTTAACTGCCATGGATAATCTGAATTTAGGAATCTGCCATATCTTGAATTTACATAAAGTGTTACTTTTCTACCAATTTCAATTACAAATTATGAAAGCAATTTTCTTTAATTATCCTCCTGTGATGTTAAACATTTTAAGAAAACTTGATTTTATTTGTATACTTAAGTCTAATATCCAAGACTTTTCATTTTATTTCTCAAAGTTCTACCTATAGAAACTAAGTAAACATGAACAAATGACACCACAGAAATAGAAACTGAACTTATTTATCTAGATTAATAAAAAAGAAAGTACTAGTGCTTTTTCCCACTCCTGCTATTTTCTCAGCCAAGTTTTTCTTAAATAATTATTTTAAAAAATTCTCTTTTGTTGTATCACCTAGCCATTGTATGATGAGTGAATCTCAAATTCAACTGAAGAAAAGGAAGAACTGGAACCAAGACTGGGCCTGACGCCTGGAGTTACCCTAAAAGATATGAACCAGCAGGAGTTGGTCAGGGCTCCGGCAGCCTTCCTCAAAGTCTGGGAAGCTGAAAGTCCCTGAATGGATAAGAACTGTTTCTACACACAAGCTGCTTCCACAGCATGGCACCTGCCACCTGAACCTGTGGGGCAGCACTGGGGTCAGCTCCATGACTAAGATGTACATGGGAGGTGAAGGAGGTGCGGGGGAAGGGGAGGTGGATTGCAAGTGGGAGAAAAAGACCAAGATGGGGGCTAAAACTGACATCTTAGGGACAGAAAGATCTCGACAAATTGCTGGACGGGTGGTAGCTGCCAACAAGAAGCATTAGAACAAATGGGCCTACCCCATTTGTTCAATAAATTGCCCATTCATGGAGGCAGGGAGGGAGAGAGAGAGCAAAGTAGGAAGGAGAGAGGGAAGAAACAGTTTAAGAAGTTCCAAAGCTAGAAAGATTTGCTATATAACTCTCACATTTTGGAGATATGATGTTGCTCATAGACGTCTGGAAGCACCCCAAATGTATAAAAATGATGACCTAATTAATAATATATCATAGGAGAAAGTATACATGTGGTTACAGACTAGTATTTAATGGCATGGAAAAGTTTTATCATGTTTTGAATAAAAAGAATCAGTTATACATGTTGCACAAAACTATAAAGTTTACAACATATCACTGGAACAAGACCTAAAAGAATGTACCCCCACTCCTAAGAGTGTTTACGTCTGGGGAGGGGGTGAACTTTATAATGACTTTTTCTTGCTTTATTAAATGCTGTGTATATGGGCACCATATCTGGTATATTCAACCATTTTTGAAGGACATTTCTCAACTACAGGTCATAGCTGGACTTTCAATTAACATATTATTTGCACTTAATTTATGATTTCTCTTTTTTTTAAAAGTTAGAGAAGATTCACATTATCCTTACAATGATTTTACTGTTCACATTACTTCTCCATATACCGCTCTCTTAAGCAAGAGAAAAGGGTGGGTATAGGAGGTGCGAGAGGTTTGGCATAACTTGGGTTGTCTCCTAGGCATATATTGTACAAAGAAATGCTGGACTGTGCCTTCTCCTTGGATTTCCTTTCTTCCTAATCACTCTCAGGCCTTCGGCTAGACATCACTTACTCCAGGAAACCTTCCTGGATCTTTATATATTTATGTTAGGTGCTTTGCATATCCCTGTAATATCCTGTACATACACATCCAAGCATTTATCACACTGGTATTTTCTTACTTACTTAAATTTAATCCCTTCTAGAATATTTTGACATCACTGTCCCCCACGCCCTAACACAGTATCTGAGTCAAATGAAACGTTTAGTAACTATTTGTCAGGTGGAAAAACAGATCTATTTTGTCTAACACCCGAGGAAAAAAATGGTGGACGACTGGGTTCAGTTTCTCCCAGGGTCTTCCACAGAAGCCATACTGGCTGCCAGAAGCACAAGGGAACCTAGTAGGAGGCTGAGGGCTCAGACCACAGGCACCGGGGAAAGGATGAAGAGTTGGATATAGGAATAACTATAGGATGAGCTAAAGGGTAGAAAGCTAGTATGATCTAGAGATGGCCGATATAGGCGGTCCAATCGCATAAGGAAGACAAATGAGTAGCTAAGAAAACTGATGCCATTACTTTCATGCTAATAAATAATTCACAAGATCCCTTATGCAAGAGATAGATAGTTTTACCAGTTAGGATATAGCCACCTAGAAGAAGTTGTTAACATGAGATTTAACCCTCATAAAATTAAATATTACACCCCACCAAGTTCTTGGCCTCCAATCTCTTAATGTTACAAACAAGTATTTTTTTTAAAACAAGAATATATTTATTATTGTCTCTGCCCCAGGGGTATATACACAGGGGTAGAATACTACATCCAACACTGAATTCCCAACCTGTGGAGTAAGCACACAGTTCATTATTAATCTCAAGCAAATGCTCTATGCTCCAAAACTGGGAAATGTGGAGGGTACCTGGGCCTTGAATCTCCAGCAGGTCAAGGAGGCAGAAAGCAAATGTCCTTCTCACTCCTGCACCCAAGACAAAAGTCAGCTCACATTCACAAATGGCAAAGGTGTCTGTAACTACACAACTCTGAATCTCCACCTCCGAGGAGAACCTCAGAATAGAAGAGAACCACCTACCTCCATGGCCTGCCCACACAGAACAGCAGAGGCCTCAGTGTTCTGATGTAGGGAAACGAATAACTGTATGATTTATCATAATCTCTAAATTGAAAAAAGTTACCAGAAGTGAATCATTATTTCTAGTTTATCAATACCAAGAAATGCTTCTAATAACACAAAGAACCAGAGAAAAGGAAACTGACAGAGGTACTTCCCTCAATAATTAACTTTGATAATAAAAAAATAAACAAAAGCACAATTCCCTCAATATTTTT
Source organism: Galemys pyrenaicus (assembly GCA_019455555.1). Taxonomy (NCBI): domain Eukaryota; kingdom Metazoa; phylum Chordata; class Mammalia; order Eulipotyphla; family Talpidae; genus Galemys; species Galemys pyrenaicus. Next base: position 1,846,950 of record JAGFMF010012290.1, on the reverse strand, counting down.
CCAAACTGTAAAAACAGGCCATAATTGAAGCTAGGTATGTATGTGTTGTTCTTGGAAAAAATCCCAAGTCCAAAATTCAAATGTCTAAAACAGAAACTTGTGGCTCTCATTATCCTCTGCTCTCCTAAGAAAACCTTAATGGGCCCATTAAGATCCACCTACATATCCCAGCTACAAAATAAAGCTACTTTAAAAGTAAAGATACACATAGATTAAAAATAAAGAGATGGAGAAAGATAGACCTTGTTAATACAAGTTAAAACAAGCAGAAGTAGCTATATGAATTTCAGACAAAGTCAACTTCAGAACAAGGAAAATTATCAGGGTCAAAGATGGTTATTAGGGCCTTCCTGGTGGCACAGTGGGTTAAGCAACGCACTATGAAACAGCCCGCAGTCACTGCAGCATTAGTTCGATCCCTGCTGCCAGCCAAGGAAGCGATCCACAGGGCACGGCAGACCTCTCCTGCTTCGCCCGCTGCTTCCCTCAAGCAGTGTGTTTCGGTCAATCTACCTGTTCTGTTCCCCATTCTGTCTCTGGTGAATCCTCTCACCTCCCATACCTCTGGCCTGTACCCCCACTCTTGTATGCATAAATAAATAAATAAAAATTATAATATTTACCTACAGCATAATTCAAGAAACTCATATTTTCACCCTTTTCATCTAATGTATGAAGTTCAAACACCCCTGGGCTCCATGAGCCTTGTTCGGAAGAACAGATGCAGGTGGGCTGGATTTCAGCAAAGCGATGAAGTGGCATGTGAGCTCCTAACTGATCATTAACAACTTTCCCTTGCCCGACTTTACTTCACCAGTTCACAAATTCTTATTAGTATCTACATGAAATAGAAATATATAATCAGTACACTTTTTCACATGGACATTACAATTTTATTAGGGAAAAATTTTAACATTCAGAAAATTAAAATACAATAGATACTATTATAACCATCAGGTGGGTTGAACAAGTATTAACACTTTGCCATATATACTCTATTTATGTATAGCTCTAATTGCCAAACCATTTGAGCGTATCTTATTAACATCACACACCTTAAACTTAAATACCTTGATGCCTCTACAGGAAATAAAAATACCATTATCATACCTAAGAAAATAATGTTTTTGGAATCTATCTAATATACACCCCATATTAAAATTTTCACAAATTGTCCCTAAATCTTTTCTTTTTCAATACAGAATCCAGTCTAGGTTCATAGTTTAGATATGGTTGTACGCCTAAATCTTTTTATTTACTGGCTTGTTTTATTGTCTCTTAAAACACAATTTTCTCTGCCAAAACAAGAAAGAGAAAAGAAACAACCACAGAAATAGGACTCTGATAGTTCTATAGCACGTGTCTGGAACTCTCAGGCTGTGGCCCAGCTTAAGGTGCCAAACGCAGATCAACACAATATTCAAGAACACATGATGGGAGGCTACACTCAAGTCTCTTTTACTATAGAACAAGATACCTCTTTGTTCTGTTATTGATTTGTGTTTAAGAGAGCATGTTATTTAGGTTATATCTGGATTTGTCTGATCGTTTCTTCATGATGAAATTTAGTTTGTGTCTCTCTCTTTGTGCTTACTATAAACTAGATGAGAGTGCTAAAGTCTTAATTAGATTCAGGCTTAATGTTTTTGGCAGTACTACTTCAGAGGTAAACCAAAGAGTCCCACAAACACAGAAGAAAAACACAGTAAAATTCTTACAATCCTACTACCCACTTCCACAACCACTAAGCCTGCTTACACATGTTATTTTGTCATCTTTTTCATTGCAATATACTTTTATTACAATTTCACTATAGGCTGACGTTTACAGATTGGTATATGTATGTATTTCAGGTAGCTGTCCCCGAACAACATATGGGAAAGCAGAGTAATCACATGGATGGGCTGCCTCCAAATACAAAATGGCAGTGATGCAATTTAGAAACTAATGACTTCTAATTCCAAAGGGCCTTGGTTTCTGAACCTTATCTTCTTGAACCTTTTCTTCTATAACCCCGTCTGCACTTGTCTTACTGGGGGCTGTAGCAGTGAGATGACTAAACACAAATCCTAGCACAAGGCTTATATAGTGAACAATTAAATATTTCCTGATAGGAAGTAAATTTGAAAATATAGATGCTTAACTTTTAAAAGTTGTATTTTTATAAGACACAATGAGAGTGAAAGCTAAGAAATTATATATAAGGCAATTACAGAAATAGCATCTATCCCCTACTCTTGGTCAGTTCAATAGTTCTCAAGGGTCTCAGGTTATGACATATCGGGTAAGTCCTCCCCCTCGGACCTCTGATAACCTCCGGCAGTGTCGTAAAATATTCAGTATTACATGAAACCTCTTGTCAACTTTCAAAGCTGTGAACTCCTTGATGTCAGCTTCCACTATAAAATAATGACCTGAAAATAAAGATATTAACGCTGATTTTTATAAGAACAGTTGCATCTTCAAGGCACTGAATTGTAAATGTGAATGTCAATCATGTGTACTATCATTATCCAACCAAAGGGAGAACTGGTATTCTTGTTCAAATAATAATTGTTCTTTCAATGAAAGTTGAGTAATGCTGACTGTAGCATTTCACTAACCACCTGTCAGTCGGTATTGAACAGTTCACTTTTCAAGAGGCAACATGGTACAGTGGTTAAGGGAAACCACAGCAGCTCTATCACTTAGATAGAGCAGACCTTCGGCAAGTAAAGGTCTCTTGACTAGCCTGCAAAAGGGAGGCAATAACAGTACACACCTTAGAAGCTCTCAATACACTATGTGCCCCAAAGGAAGTGGGATCAATTGGCCTCATTATTATTCTAATTCTTAAAATACTGGGTTAGTCCAATAATAGACTCTATAGCACTGTTTTTCATGTTCAACATTAAGACATTTTGGTCTAGATAATTCTTTTTGAGGGAGCCATCTTGTATATTTCAAAATACTTTAGTCATCTTGTATATTTACCAGGTTTCCATCCACCAGGTGCCAACCAATAATAGCACCACCAAATCCAATTTTAACAGTCAAAAATGTCTTCAGAAAAAGCCAAATGGGGCCTCCCAGGTGGCGCAGCAGGTTGAGCACTGCACTGTGAGGCATCCACAGCTCAGCAGCACAAGTTCGATCCCTGGCCAGGGAGGGGACCCACATGACGCAGCAGACCTCTCTTGCCTAGCCCGCTGCTCCCATCAGCAGTGTATTTAGGCCAAACTGCCTGTTCTGCTCCCCACTCTGTCTCTGATGAATTCTCTCACCCCTCCCACCCCCACCTCTGGCCTGTACCCCAGCCCTGTACGCATAAATAAAATAAACATTTAAAAAAAAAAAGAAAGAAAAGGCCAAATGTATCCTGGTGAGGAAAATCCCCTGCTGAGAGCTACATCTTTAGAATTTCCTAGAGCTGACTTTGTTTCTCATGATTTAGTTATACTCCAAATAGCTGGCATGTACACACATACATGCTATCACTTTACCTTTGGTATCCTTTGTTTCTTCATCCATAAATCTGTGATAGAGATTTCTGGCCACAGAACTCATAGACTTTTTTGGTTGATGTAGAATCTTATATTTTCCAAGTATTGCCTTGTTTATTTCTTTAATAACATCATTAATTTGACAGTAGGTTAAGCGGGATTTCATGTATCTATAAAACAGCATATGATCACTTTTCAAAAAAGAATCATCATACAAAATTACTTTCTCTGAAAAACATTAATGTATGATGACTTTATATAGTGGCAAAGCTCTAAGTGTTCTTTATAAAATATTTTATGTCAGCTTCCAAGTAAAACTGACAAGTCTCAATAGCTAAAAATTTAAAGAGAACACAATGGATGACCTTCCCCAGTGATTCAGATACATTAATCTCTATTCTCTCCCTACAGAATTAATATTACAATTTTAAACAAGCTCTCAAATTATGATTCAAATTGATCAATAACAAGAATTGATGTAAATATTTTTTAATGTTTGTGAGTAAGGGAATGAAAAATGTAACGTTTAATAAATGATATAACTTGCACTTTAAGCTTTCTGCAAAAACTATTGAAAGAAAGAAAAAAGAGAAAGATAAACAGCAGAGAGGACGACAGTGTAAGGGGAGACTAAGAACTGAGGGAGTGGGACAGGGGAGGGATGAGAGGGGTCTAAAGTTCAGCGGCAAAGTGGAGAACCAGCATGTAGTCATGCTCATTTTTATTACCCTACTCATATTCCCTTCAAGCGTCTTCTATTCTAAAGCCCACACTTTGAACCCCATGTTGTTCTTGCCTGTTGTCTTGGTCACTCTAGTCTTAGAATATAAAAACGGGGATGCTTAATGTTGAGTGGTCTGTATACTTCAAAAACAAATAATGATCTGCTTCAGTTTTTCTCTTCAACAGACTGCATGCTTTCCGCTAATCTCTGTCCTTTGCCTCTATCCCAAGGGGTAGTTTTCTAATGAAAACTTCCTACCATAAAATACAGACATATCTAAAGGAAAATGTTCTTATTTCCAAAAATACTTGAGTTTTACAATTCCCTTCTTTTCTAACTCATTTTTGCCACTGCTTTTTCAAGCCACCACTTCTAGACTATTGACACCACAGCTCTCCACAATGTAATTCCTTTGAGTTCTCCAAACTATCACCTTACTTTCCTTAACACTTGCCCACCAACCTGTTAATGCTTTCCACTTTAATTCCACTTTCAGTTTTAATTTAAAATAAAATAAAAGCCCCATTTTTGAATACATTCTTCTGCATACCAAACTTCTAACTTCTCTCATTTATTAGCTAACTCCTTAGTTTAAATATGAATATCTTATGATGACTATTCTATCTTTCCCTATCTCTTCATGGAAGGGTTTTCTAAAAAGACTTCTACTCCACTCTTCCTCACAGACATTTATTCTTCCCTTTAGCTCAGCCAATGAGCAACAACAACAAAAAAATTAAAAAAAAAAAACTGAAGGGATCAAGCAGAATTTTCATGAAAATAAAGCTATCGGTAAAAGAAATGACTGAATGATTTAAAAAAATAGAAATTAGAAAAATATTAGCCTCATTACTAGTCTCCATATTGCAAAATAGTCAGATATTTTTCAAGTGGCTACTAGAATATGAAAAGATGCTCCACACCATGTCATTAGTTAACTGAAATTTAAAACAGTAATGAGATATCATTATATTCCTAGTCAGATCGCTAAAATAGAAACAAAACTGGCAAAATTAAGTGCAGGCGAGAATGTGAAGCAACAGAAATTCTCATTAATTGCTAGTTGGAATGGTACAGCCATTTCAGAAGAGAGTTTAGCAATTTCTAACAAAGCTAAAAAGTCTTCTCATGTGACTCAGCAATCATGCTCCTAGATATTTAACCAAATAATTCCTCTACCTTATGTCCACACAAAAACTTGTACATGAATATTTATAGCAACTTTATTCATTAAATTACCCAAGATTGGAAGTAACCAAGCTATCTTCCAATGTGACTCAGTAAGCAAATTATGATACAATCAAACAATAGATGATTAGTTTCATAGTACAGTGTATAACTATTTTAGAAAAGATCAGTGTTTGAACACAGCATGTCATGAGTAATATAACCAAGTTTTACAATTTAAACATCTATGTTGATTAAAGAGTTAAACATTAAAATTTCTCTTAAATACTTACGCAGGAATGGCATTAAACTCATCAGAAGTTACAAATGGCATTTCTTTAATAATTCTTTGTTCTTTGGGGGGCTTCTTTGTGGGAGCAGGTTCCTCAACTTTGATCAGTTCTTGAGGCTCAAGATCTGATACATTAACACTACAGAACAGAGATACATAAATGCACAGGTCATCATCAGAATTCTGCAGCATTCTAGAAAATGTTACCAACCCAGTATCATCAATACCAAACATGCGCCATCTTATAATTTTACAACCAACATTTTTTTGCTATCTCTAACCTCACTGGTGATAAAGATTTGAAAACACCAAAAAATTAAGTTCCCAGATATTCAGTAATATAATTGTTTTTATATACTCAAAGCATAGTGTATGTAGTACATAAGGCTAAACATCGTTAGTTATCCCACTGACTTCTCAAAATCATTAGGTGTAATGTTCACCTTATCTTAAAACCTCTAAACAGCTTCTATTCCCTATTTGTGGGCATGCAAAAATCATTATTATCTTATACTCCTATTTTTCTAGTTTATTCAATCGGTTGCTGGCCTCAGTCCCTGCCTGTTGCAGTCTCATTCTAGTTGCCAGCAACGAGCATGGGTCACCCCTGAATTTGGTTCTGCTGAATTTTTGGAGCTCTACTGAGAAGCCTAATATAGTTCCCTACCCTCCTGGCAAATGGAGTCTATAAATAGACCCTAGCTTCCATATTATTTAACTGCCAAGGAAGGAAGATTCCTGTTGTCACTGGCTTAACTGTTCCAAAAATGAGACAGGATACAGAAAGATTAGATCCAACCTAGAGCAAATGAAAGGAATCCCAAAAAAGACAGGAAGATCCCCAGATGATGACAGCTGAGCACCAGACACAGAGCAACCAAGCCTGACAAGGTGGGTGTGTGTGAGGTATGGCAGGCCGTCAGGATGCCTGATGCGAAGGCACCATCCACCTTCTATGACTCCTAACATCAGTCTCCATGGTGAGCACAGCTAATTCTCACCTGAACTCATGCTTACCATATGCTAAGGAAGCTCATGACTTCTCCTTCATGCCCTACATATGTATCAGCTGAAAATAACCATTTCAGCCTACAAGGCTCTGCTTTGACCTAGCCCTAAAAGCTGAAGCTAGGTGATAGTGAGTATAGAAGAATATCCCTCCTGTTCTCCATCCATGTTTCTGCTGCACATCCACTGTCTGACCCCTGGTATATCCCTGGCAGGTAGCCTACGATGACCCCCAGTAGTCACTTATGACCTTCCCGTCTTCTTATAGGGAAGCTGCAAAGTATACTGACCTCTGTTGACCTTATATTCTTCTGGAGACCTTCAAATACATTCTTCTGGAGACAAGCCAACTTAATAAGGCTTGTCTCCCACAGACAAGACTCACACTTCCCTTTTAGTGTTTCAGTCTCAAACAGTGTATTATTTATGGAAACATACATGCAAAGGTGTGATTATCATAAAAGCCAGAGCAGTGATTATCTCCTTAACAGACAGAGGATCTGCGCTAGAAGAAGCCTAAGTGGTAGATACATAGATTTCTTAACCTAACTGGTACTTATATAGATGTGTGTTTTGTTTTGTTTTTTTTTTAATTTACACAAATAAAACTTTTAATCACATTTCTGGATATATACTACATTTTAAAGGTTAAAGAAATTAAGGTAGTCATGGACTGTTTCTACACACTCAGATCAAATTTTAGAAATATTATTTTGGTACAGAGGTCTGGTGAGTTGGGAGTGGAGAAATATAAAACAGAAAGATAAAACACAGGAGTCCTCAAATCATAAACACAGAATGACAGAAGATCTCATTCCAGCCAGGCAAGGAGAACAGAAGGGAGGGCAGGCAGAAGCTGACAAAACTTCGTAGAGGCAGATGGGTGGTTGAGGGCTGTGAGGGAGCAAAAAGGCTAAAATGCTAGCTCCTGTCTAGGTAATGGAGGATGGTTGCAGCAGGAGTGGATGGGTGAGTGACAAGAAGCCAGTGAGCCCCATTTTAGATGGAAACTGGAAAGAAGAGCTCGTCATCAGAGTCCCAGCTGGCAATTAAGACAGCAGAACTAGATGTCACATCCAGGCTGGAGTTGGATACATGGGAGCCTTAACAGGGTGTCAGTGAAAATGCATAAAATGGAGCTTTAGGAGAAACAGAATTTGAGAGGCAGAGAAAAAGGAGGCTGCCAAGTTTGAGAAGTCGGATAACTAAAAAAGCACAATGGTAGCAGAGAAAACAGAATTCCAGAACAAAAAGATAGACAGCAAAATGAAGTCTGAAAAGAACTGGGGCTCAAGAGGGATTTTAACTTCTGTGACCTTCAAGTAATCAGTCCCACAAGTGTGGCAGCAGTAGGAGTCAGAAGCCAGGCTTTAGGGAATGTGGCAGAAAGAGGAGGACAAACATATACTGGCAGTGGACAGATTTAGGACTGAGGAGAAAAGCGAAGCTAAATTGTGCCTTTGGCTGTTTTTAAGATGGGAAGTTTATGGGGCCTCCCTGGTGGCGCAGTGGGTTAAACAACGCACTATGAAGCAAACCGCAGCCACTGCAACAAGAGTTCGATCCCTGCCGCAGGCCAGGGAGGGGACCCACATGGTGCAGCAGACCTCTCCTGCTGTGCCCACTGCTCCCCTCAGCAGTGTGTTTCAGTCAGTCTGCTTGTTCTGCTCCCCACTCTGTCCCTGGTGAATCCTCTCACCTCCCGTGACTCTGGCCTGTACCCCAGTTCTTGTATGCATAAATAAATCTTTAAATAAATAAATACACTTACACGTTCTGGGTTACTGTTACTTGAGGCAAATGGGGAGGAATGTTTTCTTTGAGATGTTCCACATCTTTGTAATCTTCTTCAAGAGATTCACAGAGTTCCTAAAATTTAAACAATGCTCACAAATAAGCATCCACTCTGCCTATGTTATATGACATTATAGAGCACATGGCAGACTGTGGGCTACAATCACAATGATTACAATTTTTCAGAACAGAATGAGGTGAAAAGACTCAATGAATGCAAAAATATACTAAAAGTCTTTGGTTTGGCATGGCTATCTTATTTTTCTCTAGTGGTATTCTTCAGAGAACAATTGGCATCATCATATCACAACAGGCAGGGTTGACATTTAAGTCTTTCTAAAATATTATGATCTTGGGAGACAACTAAAAAATAGATGGAAGATTTACGCTTGTCATTCTGGTAAACTGTTTTTGTTGACTTAGCAAGTGTTCCCAAGCATATCTGCACAATGGCACCAGTGACAAAACTAGTGAGGACACTGACTGGACCGACGTCCATGGCTGACATGCATATATTTCAACTTAATGACCATTTCACCTTGACCACAATCTCTTGTCCTTCTTTTATCTTTATCAACTTTCACTAACACTTGAGGCTAGGAACTTGCACAATTCAATAAAGAAAATTCTGTACCTCTGGATTCCATCTGATTCTCAACCATAATGTGAACAAAAATTCCAAATACCCTTCAATTCTGAGCTGAACGATCTCTGGGCCCCACACCAAATCTGGGCATTCTTGGGCCGGTTAGAATGGAAACAAATGCCGGCTTCTGTTTTGAACTTACATGACATCCTTCCTTTAGAGATCTAAGATGCTCATAAATGAAAATTTCATTTGTTGACTAACAGGCATAATCGTGCCCATTCCTAAGTCTTTACAGACCTTAAGGATTATAAGGTTGAAAGGGGCCACAAGGCCAGCTTGTTCAGTCCTGTGAACCGTCCTGTTAACGGCGCTGATAACAGAAATGAGGTAATCATGGTTCAGGTGGAGCATTTTCCCATCAGGAAGTACACACTTTCATTTATCATGGTCACTCAGAAAAGCCTGATTAGAACAAGATGTGCATGTAGATGAAGTTCAAGTTTTGCTCTACTTGAGAATCATTACATTTTACAGAAATAGAGAAACGCAGAAATTGAGGGATCTAAGAAATAATTTGCTGGAACTATTATTTTTCCAAGGAGGACCCTGATAGTCCAGGAGGTAGACTGACTTTCTCAAAATGGCCAAGAGTGTTAAATGTAGCCAGGGTGCAAATCTACATCTTCTCACCCCGAGGGAGGTATTCTTTCCACACCACCCAACCAGGAGATCATTTGTCTAAACCAACTCTACCAAGAATTATTTAGGAAATCTTTCCTTTTGGTGAAGTTCAATTCTATTGATTACCAGCATGAAAAAATGCCTCTGAAGCTCTGGAGTACTTTATACCAGAAAAATGCAAATAGCACTCTATATCATTAATAATGTACAATGCTAAAATATTTTAAACTTAAAGAATCCTTAAGGATTCCCTGGTGATTTCATATTTATTCAAGTTAATTGAGAGTGTTTGAATTTATAGCTCTTTTGATACTTCACTGGAATATTGCATTACCTTGAGTGAACTGTTGGTTTGTTCTTGATACTGAATTTCCAATTCCAATTTATTTAAAAGTTCATTTACTACAATGATCTCGTCTCCTATTTTATTTAATATAGTCATCAAGGTAGGGTCTTGACCTATTAATAAACAAAAATAAAATGGAAAATAAAGTATATAGGAAAGTCCTAACTTACATGTACATACTGAACACCTGGAGCAGAGCTTAATGTTAAATACTTAAGGTCTTCTGAGTCTTTTGTTTCTGGAAAATTCCTCCACTATAATAAAACACCTAGAAATACTATATAAAATAAATACCCTTCTACATGCATGGCTGAGTTTTTGTGAGCATGAAATACATTCCAAGAAAAGAAGCAGATTTGGTACTAGGTGTTAGCTGACACTGTAGCTGTAACTAACAGCTAATCCAGGGAATGTGAACAATGCTGGAGAGAGATTACCAGTCTCAGAAATTTAACACATTTGTGTTTAAGAATTATAAACTTTGGGACTTCAAAGCACAGGGTGTTGGAAGTCAAAATCTAAAATGAGGCCAAAACAGAGTCCTGAGGTATATTTTCAGTGAAAAGTGCAAACTTAGAAATTCTGTTCACAAGCCACGGGAAATAAGCTTATGCTTTGACTGGCCCTCAGGTATAAATGGGAGGTAGAGGATAGCTTCCCTTCAGAATTTGTAAAAGAGGCTTGGGATTCTCAGGGCTTGGGGTTTATATTTACACAATCCACACAACTCAAAATCCTTAAACTGAGAAAATAACTTGAACCATCACAGAATAGTGATAACTCATTAGTGTGGGGTGCCTGACAGTCACACAATAACATTATTAAAACAGCATCCTCTCCTACTGCCAACCCCACCTCCTTCCACCTCTCTATAGTTCCATAGATTTTAGAATGAGAAATAAGTCTCCTCCTCCCCAAAAATAAGACGATATCACTGGAATCTGTTTTACTTACTACAGTTTCTTAGTGACAGGGTTTTTTTGATAGTGCCAATCTTTTCATTAATATGAAAGCATAATTGTTCCAGGTCTGAGGAAGTCATCCTTTAAATCTCTGAAGAAAAAAAGACACATTCATTTAAAAAGAAAAACCTGAACAAATTTCTGTTCCTTTCATAAACCAAGAATGATAAATACATAGTAAGTCACGTCTCCCTGGAAATTAAAAAACTCAAAAACAATTCCTTTCAATTTTACAAAACTCAGTTAGTTTCTAATGAAAATTCAGTACTACTTGTCTTAGAGCCTGTGTAATCAATGCATCCCAAACCCGAGTCACTTCCTTATACATTTGGGAGAAAATGCACCCTTTATTTAAATAAACTGGTCTTTTCTTTTAAATGCAAAAAACACACCGTTTAACAAAAAGCGTAGTAAATTCAAAGAAACAGGTCCAGGTAAGCAAGCCTCCTAACTAGATGAGGGGAGGAGTCATCAGGGGGGAGGTTATAAGGGGGGGGGGGTGATCATAAGGTGGGATAGAAGGAGTAGGGCAGGGGATTGGGGNGGGGGGGGGGGGGTGATCATAAGGTGGGATAGAAGGAGTAGGGCAGGGGATTGGGGCTTTAGTGTTTGAGATCTATAAGGCGGAGGGAGGGAAAAATGGAAGTTAATTACTATGCACTCTGTGGGTGGGTGAGAACTGGAGAATCCACTCCCGCTAAAACCACAGGGAATATCAAACAGTGCTCCTCCGTTCCGCCCGCCAAGGCCCCGCACCCCGCACCCGTACCCGCACCCGCCACCCCGCCCGAGCAATGCCTTGCGCTGCTTCCCAGGGAGGATCCTCAAAACTGGACTCCAACCTCGCGCCGGTGCGGGAGCAAAGGGGCCATTCACTGCCAGTTCGCCAGCTCGAGACACCCGAGTTTCGGCTGGAAGCCCAGGATCGCCAGATGCCAGGCCAGCAACAAAATTCAAACTGCCCGCCCGGCCACGGCACGGCGCAGGCGCACAGGGGCGGGCTCAGCTTCCGCGCGCAGTTCCCGTCCCCCTCGCCTCTGAGGGGCGGGGCGGGGCCGTGACGGGGGCGGGGCAAAGGCGGGGCTGGGCCAGCTTCGGGCAAATAGCCGCCAGGCCCATTCTCCCTCCTACTCCCGATCACCTAGATAGGTAAGCCAGTCCTGACCCCGGCCCAGCCCTGGACAAGCGCTCAGGGGAATCAAATGGCGAGCTAAGACAGTGGGTGTCCGAATTGACTACACACTGAGGCAGTTCCAGTGCAGAGGCTGTAGCCCAAATCAATGAAATCAGGGACTCTAGAAGTGGTGCCGTGGTTAGGTCTGAGCCAAAGGCCGTGACTTGACCCCTACCTTAATCTTTAACCTAGCAGTTCAGTTCAATGCACTGTCACATTCCTTGCAGCATGGTTACAGGGTATGGTAACCAGTTACTTAATGCTTAATGTATAACTTCAGTGACTGAGGGACACCTGTGTGCCATTTTAAACCGATGCACAGAAGGAAATATTCCAGGAAGAGTATCCATAATCCTATGACAACCTGCCCTAGACTGTCTGGTGCCCTCCCAGACCTGAGAATGAAGAAACTCACCCCACATCTCACATATCCTCCAATTCCTTTCTTTCCTATGTAATCGTCCCTCCTGGCCAGTCAGGGAGATGGCCTTCGTCCTGTGTGGCACCACTTGTTAACGAAGCGCTTCCTTTGTGGAAACAATCTGGTGCTTTAGAATCTGGCTTTCTGAGCAATATGACCCAGGTAAGTCACTAACAGGACCAAAGTCTGTTTTTGTAGAACACCCCAGATAATTCCAAAAAGCAGACAACTTTATGAGGTAAAAGATAAGTACGCTTTCTCCATGAGGTTAACAGCCTCTCTAAGGGAAAATACAAAAAAAAATGTTTAATCTTCTTATTAAAAGTATCCCAGAGAGAGTATGGCAGTCATCAAGGATGCGTTCCCTCCACTTGGCACTGCCATACATATCCTGATGCGTTCTGGCTTTCACGTTGCCCGTGGTGTGAGCTGACTCTGCCATTTCCTTCCTCAGGGCTTTGTCCCAAGCAGTAGAAAAGAGGAAGCGATCAGGGTAACAGGCTCATTCACCAGCTGACCCAGAACCTTTAAAGAGTTTTCCTGGGAGCCACTCCCAGTGGCTTTTCTATGCTTTTCACTTGTCACTTAATCTCCAGGAAAGACAGACCAAAAAAAAAAAATCATTGAAAAAACAGGTACTTTGTTCCTCAATAGATTCTGGGTATGACTAGTAACTTTAGATTGTTACTTTTAACAATCTTGTTCTATTGGAAAATTTGAAATTTGGAAAGTTAGAAAAAGTAGTATAATGAACCCTGTAGTCAAGCCATCACTCAACTTTGACTTTTATCATTATTAATAATTAATAATATTAATTTAGAAATATTATTTAATTTGTACCTCCTCTTCTCCATTCTTTGCCCCTGGAATATTTTGAAGAAAATTTCAAACATTGTATGTTTTCCTTCAAAAACATTTGCATACATATTTCTTAAAGGTAGAACTCTAAAAATTATCTTTTTAGTATTATCACAAATATTTTATCACTCCTGAATAACAAATATCCGATCAATATTCACTTTCCCCTGATTGTATCATAAAACTGTTTAAGGAATCAAAAAGAAAAAAAGTTTGAATCGCAACCAAAACAAAATTTACCCATTGTCATTTGATCGATACTTTTAAAAGATTCCTTTTAATCTCAGCGTACCTACTTATTTAGAACTGAAGTCCTTTAGAATGAACAAAGGCTTTCATTGCAAGAGTAAATATAAGAACTAAATGTCAATATTCTAGGAAAAATAGCAAAGTAACAGAAATTCACCCTGCAGCATCAAGAACAAACATACTGTTTTTCCCACCAGAAAATAAAGAAGAAAAGAACATTAAAGACACTGAATACAAGAGGAGGTGGAGGAGAGGTAGAAAAAAACAGAAATGAACAACTGGATCACACTGGCTACTTCATATTTCTTTCTAGGACTGGATGATTTGTCAGGACTTTTTTAATTACAATGACAGAAAGTCAATCCAAATTGATTTAAGCAAGTCTAGGGCCAGGAAGGCACGGGGCAGACACGTAGAGGAGTCCTAGAGCTCTCGGTGGCTTGTCCAGGCTTTTATTAATCTTTCTGCATCAGAGGTGACCAGGTACATGGCAGGCAGGGAGGCCAGGGCACCAGGAGGCTGGCAGGCCTCCTAGTCTCCAACAAATCTTCACTCTTTCTGGGCTCTCTGCTGCTGCTGCTGCTGCTGTTACTTCCACCGCTTCTGCCACTTCTCTCTTTCCGCTCTGTTCTTCCTGCTGCTCGTGGTAGCCCCATGACGCCGCCCTTATATGCCCCATGTCTCAGTCCAGGTGCACCCACCTACGCATGCCCACACCCCACTCCAGGTGCCCACCACCAGGCACGCGTGCAGGACCGCGGGGGTCTGTCATTGACACTAATGGCGGGAGGGTGGGAAAACTGGTAACTTTTCATTTCCCCTACAGCAAAAAAAAGCAGACTTTATTTGGCTTACAAAATGGTAAATGTGGTGTGTGTGTGAGCACGTCTTCAGTTACAGCTGGACATGTGCACACACATTACTCAAGTCAGCTCACCTGTCCATCTCTGTCTCTCAGTTCTGCCTTGCTCTGTGTTAGTTCCCACTCTCAGGCAGGCTTTTTCCTTTGGCGGCCTCTGGTATCTCCAGATTTATACCCTTAGATTAACCCATAAAATTCCTAGGTGATCTAGCAAAAGCCCCCAAGTTGCATTGCATTGGCCTGGCTTCGGTTCTCTGCCCACCCCTGAATTAAACCTATCTACAGGGTTAGAACAGTTTGACAGGCGAGACACCCTGAAACTGGAACCAGGGTCCACAATTTTGCAAGTTAGACAGAACTAGCTTCTCAAAGGAAAAACTAGGTGTTTTATAAGACAGCGGAGACAGGAAACTCTATTGGAAGCAGGAAAAAATGAAACCAAAACCAAAACCTGTGCTTTTCAGTTACAATTACATATATGTAATACATACAAAAAAACCTTAAAAGAGCAAGATGTAAGATATTGGGGAGCTGATCCTTACAGAAGTATAAACAAGAGTTAAAGTAACGTGAACTGGGAAAATGACAATAATATCATCGGTTGCAATGTACTGGGCAGTGCAGTGTAAACAAAGATTGTCAGGCTTTCCTGTCCTCCTGCCGTTAGTGCCAATGACCGATACTGGTGGTCCTGCACGCATGTCTGATAGCAGGCGCCTGAGGTAGGGTGTGGGCACGTGTAGGTGGGCACACCTGGGCTGAGACATGGGGCATGTGGGCGGCATCATGGGGCCCCACAAGCAGAGGAGCAGCAGGAGCAATAGAGCAGAAGGAGAACAGAGGCAGAAGCACAAGTGGTGGCAGCCCAGAGAGTGAAGAGGAGGCCCGCCAGCTTCCTGACCCCGGGTTCCCACAGCAGCCTTGTAACCTGGTCACCTCTGATGCAGAAAGATTAATAAAAGCCTGGACAAGCCACCAAGGGCTCCAGGACTCCTTGGCCCGTCTGCCGGGATCACAGAGAACCTGCCCCATGCCCTTCTGCCTCTACGGGAACGTACTCTAATTCAAACATTAATGTGCATCGTCCTGCTGAGTCTTTTGCTGCACTTATGAATAAATTATGATGGAAACTGAGGCTTATAGTGAAGTCACTTGCCGAAGTCAATAATGACAAAATGCACCCTGATCCCAGAACCTGTTTTCTCTGTCGTGGTATCCTGCTGCCTCCGAGGAGCAAGGGGTCATCTGCTCCCATGTTTTGAGTATCTGAATCTAAAGACTTTCATTATTGTTGAGTTCCCTCAGGTCACACAAACAATTCTAGGTTATTCATGAATTCCTAAGTTTTTGAAACCCAACCGATTTTAACAATAAAGACTTTACTTAGACTTTTTTGTACTTGTCTTTTTCTTGCAGGTAAGTATCCAGTTAAACTTCTGGACATCTCCAAGTCATATGTAAAAGGGATTCATTATAGAATAAAGATCAAGGATAATGAAGCAACGGGACTCTGCACGTCCAGGCAACTTAGGAAATATTTATTCCTCCAGTTTTGGCAAGTGACTGGTGACCAGTTGGACCAATAAGTTTTGGGGCAGCTACATTGCTCTCTGTGCTGGGTGATCTTCCTTTGGAATGGTCCATTCGAAGAGATGGGCACGTTCTGAAATGCTACGTTGATTCAATGGCATAGGTCCAACCCTTTGGGGAGTTATTGACATCCTCAAGGTAAGGTTTTTTTTTTTAATATTTCCTATTCAATTGTATTTGTTTGACTTGTTTTGAAAAGCTGTCTTCCAACTGACAACATTAAAATCTGAGGCATGTTCTTGTAATACAGTTCTTGCAAGAATCATTTTTTAATTCTTATTAGCTGTCATAGTAGCTGAGATGAATCATTCCAGAAAATCAAACTCCTCACTTTTACCACACCTCATACCATAAATGATTAATAACTCTGGTGCCCTTAGAGGGTGTTTGCTTTTTAAGTAAAGCAGACCATCAAAAGAAAAAAATTACACTTCCCCCCTGTGTTCTTTCTTCACTTTATTGAGCCTTTCTCCAGGGTATAATTTCTTAGTGAGAAATTATAATTTCTTAGTCATATTATAATTTCTTAATCAAATTATAATTTCTTAGTCAGAGCCCCAATTTCTATATCCATTAGAAGACCTTTTGTTAACCCCCAGCTTAGTCCCAGTTCAATCATTAACTTGCTCTGTAAACTTAAGACATGAATGGCTTCTGAGATCACTTCCAGCCTAAAGTAGTATTTTTCCTTGAATTCTTCCCCCTCCTATAGTCTGCTCTTAAAATGTAAATATACCTAGATAGAATATTATGTATTTTAAGTTAAAAAGGAGAATTAAGGGGCCATCCACAAGTCAAGGAGAGAGGCATGGAACAAACCTTCTACAGCCCTCAAAGGAACGAATCCTGCAGACACCCCGATTTTTAATTTCCAGCCTCTGAACTGGGAGACCAAAAGTTTCTGTAATTAAGCTACTCTCCCTGCGACACTTTGTTACTGCAATCCCAGCCGACTAAAGGGGTAAAGATAAGAAAATACTACTTTACCATCAGAATTCACTGGTATGGCTGATTAGCTACAACTAAGCCTGGGCTTTTTCTGGTAACGGATCTAGCTTCTCTAGGCATCGAGAAGACATCATTTTTAAAATACCATGTCTCTAAAGGAAAGGTGGTGTTCAACATCTTCTGTGTAAGAAACAGATGAGCACGTTCACTTCATTGTATGAGTTAAGAGTTAAGATCCCTAAGAGTTAAGATTTGAGGGGAGAAGCTGTGCTTCCTGTTGATGCAAAAAAAAAAGAGAGAGAAATTACCATAAAAAAAGAAAACTTTGTGTTTGGTATCAGTAAGCCCTTCACCAAATTAAAGTTTTATCTAGAAACTATGTATTTGGGATCTTCTTTAAACTCGATAAAACAGAGGTGCGGGGGAAATGCAGGTTGGTAGACTCCCTCGCCAAGTGGCCACTAGATGGCAGGGCAGAGCCATCCTTCTTGTGGGCACCAGCGAAACAAAACGCGCAGACTCCAGGATGTGGCGCCACAGATAAGCAGAGGATCCACCTGCTCTAGAAGTTTATTATTAAACTTCACTCTGTTCTTTGTTAAGCACGTCTCGTTTTCTTTGTAAAAGTAGCACATGTTTTCAGTTGAAAAGGTGAACAACCCAGAAAAACTTAAAGACTCAAATGAAAGTTCTCGTTATTACAACCCGTAAGAAATAAACACGGGTCCCAGGACCTGCTCCCCAAGGTGAAATGGCAAGTGAACCAGCCTGCATTTCCTATAAATACCCCTTGCTCCGTGTCCCCTGTCTCCCACCTCCTTAGCGACACACTTCCGGCGGTTGTTCTCACTCTCACTGCCCGCTCCCCACTACCTGTTCTTTCTTCTTAACCCTATTTAAATCCGTTGCTACCGGTTCCACTGCTAGTGTGTGAATGCCATGTCTTGCCAAGCCCAGTCACCCCAGTTCCTGCACCTTGGTTGAAGCAGTACAGACCCCGTATATTTCTGATAAACTTCTATCTAGATGTGTTTCCTTCCAGTTTTCTTTTTTAAGTGCATTTGAGACATTATTACATATAAAATATTGTATTTTTGAATAATATTCCATTATGAATAGACCACATTTTCTTTATCCGTTTGTCCATAGGCACTTAGATCTCCAGGTCTTGGCTTTTGTGATTAGCGCTGCATTGAAGAGGAGAGCACAGATACCTCTTCAAGATCCTGTTTTAATTTCCTCTGGATCTATACCCACAAGTGGGATAGCTGGATCAATTTTTATTTTTTCAGGAACTGCCATACTGTTTTCCATAGTGATTGTACCAATTTACATTCCCACCAGAAGTGCACAAAGCTTGCTTTTTCTCCACAACCTTGCCAACACACATCATCTCTTGTTATTTTGGTAACAGACCTGTTAACAGGTGTGAGGTGATATCTCACTGTGGTTTTGACTTGCATTCTCCAATAATTAGTACTGTTGAGCATCTTTTCATAGACCTGTATTCTTTGGGGAAATGCCTATACATGTTCTTTGCCTCATTTTTAATCAAATTGTTTGTATTGTTGCTATTGAGTCATATGAGTTCCTAGTGACACTTGAATATTTACTACCTATCACATACATGGTGTATATAATTCTGTTCCATAGGTTGCCTTTTCATTTTATTGATCATGTTTCTACGGTTTGTTTTGGCTAAGTTTTGTCAGTAATTTGTTTCCCTTATATTCCACATAAGAGTGAAATGATCCAGTATTTGTCTTTTCTCCTTCTGACTTATTTCACTTAGCATAATCCCCTCCAGTTCCATCCATGTTATCACAAATGGCAAGAATTCATCTTTTTTTTTTTAATAGCTGAGTAGCATTCCGTTGTGTATATATGCCACATCTTTGCTATCTACTCCTCTGTTGCTGGACACTTAGTTTGTATGACTTGGTTATTGTAAATATTGCTGCAGTGAACGTAAGTGTGCAAGGAATATGTAATAAATACGAGACAACAAAAAGAAACAAAAGCTACATAGATTGGAAAGGAAGAAGTAAAATTACCCCTATTTTCCCTTTAAATTAGTGGTTTTGACTAAACAGAAAAAAAGAAAACAACCCAGTCAAAAAATGGGCAAAAGAGCTAAAAAGGCAATTCTCCAAAGAGGACATGCAAATGGCCAACAGGCATA
>JAGFMF010012290.1:1772651-1815663 GCA_019455555.1 Galemys pyrenaicus | reverse complement strand
CTGCTGAGGGGAGCAGCGGGCACAGCAGGAGAGGTCTGCCGCGCCATGTGGGTCCCCTCCCTGGCCGGCAGCAGGGATCGAACTCATGCTGCAGCGGCTTCGTTTGCTTCATAGTGTGGGATGGTTTTTAATTAGAAATTGAAACAATTTTATAGTGAGATGGTTACTCATTTTCTATTTCTTATGTGTTAATTTTTTGTTACTTGAATTTTTCAAGGAATTCATCCATTTTATATAAGTAATTATATATGAGAATATTTTCTTTTGAATACCCATAGGATCTGTGCTGGTGGCTCCTGTTTTATTCATAATGTAGTTAATTTGTGTCTGCTTTTTCTTAATTAAGAAATTCTGTTTTCTTAATAAATCACTGTTTCTTCTTAAGTCATACTAAAGTTAATAACACATTTCAAAAATATAGCTATTGAAGTTAAATTTATTTAACCCAATTTAATCAATGATTTAAAATTTATTCATTACTTTAGTGCATTAAGGTGAATTTGAATTAAAATGTAAATGAAATAAATTAAATCACATTAAATAAAATGCCATGTAATAAAAATTAAATTGAATGATAGTAATAACATTGATTTTAATAAATTGATATTAAATAATATTAAACTAAAAAGCAAAATTCAATTATGTTAAGTTGAGTAATTAAATTGAAGCTGAGAAGGACTTGAGAGAGAGGAAGGAAGGAGAAGTCACATGGAGCAGAGGGCTATGTGAAGAAGATGCTGGGCTTCCTTCTCAAACTGGAACTAAAGTTGAGGGACTTGGGAGACATGGAAGGAGACACTTGAAAGAGATGAGGATGAGAGATGGATGGGAAGGCTGACAATGGCACTTTATCTTGACTTGTATTTTGATTTTATCCCTTTCTTTCCAGACTTGCTTGACCCCTTCTGCCTCTTTCCTATGGTTCCCCACCAGAAAATGCCTTTGACCTATGTTAGACTTTCAGGCCTTTGTGGCCCTATTTTGGGCCAAACTTGTTTGGCTGGGTATTTACCCATGAGGAGATGGAGTGTTTCACGGGAAAGTATTTTAACTATATTCTTTCTCTTCTCTCATTGCACACTAATTTAATTAAAGTTATTTTCTATTGAAGGTCTTATACACTAGGAGTATGCTTTGTCTTTATGTGGGGAATGGCAGAACCCACTTAGAGCAGGCAGGTTTGGAGATCCTGGGGTCCCCCTCATTCTGCCTGCTAACAAATATATTTAATGAAAAATTTAAAGAGTTATGTTAATCAAAATTAACTACAATTGTTAATTTAATATTAATTGACAAAATCAAGGCAAGTCTTCTGCTGTATCTCAAGGTTTCTGTAGTTTAAACACCACTCTTAGTAGGAGGTCACAGAATCCATGTGCCCTGTGTCTTGGGAGTCTGTGGTGGTGTGGAAGAAACCATGAAGAAAAATGTTTAGGAAAGTAAAAACGAAAAACCACACCAGACCTAAGCCACAAGCAGCAGAATCTCTAGTAGTAAATAAGTTGCTATTATGTCCAGAGCCAAGAAATCCAAAAAAACAGCAACCGTAGGTTAAAAAATATATCTATATGTATCTTTAGCCCTACTCCTATCTTCAACCAGAAATAAAGCCCTTCTGACTTCGAAAGTGAAGGTGTTGACATCTACTGGACCACGACTCCTGCACTGGGTGATGGGTGGGGGGTTGAGGTGTGGAAATGGGGGTAAATATTGACCTGTTGTGTCTCCTCTGACCAATTTGGTCCCCTAGGTTACATCATTACCCTGAGGAGACATCTAGCTCTCTGAGCTGTATAGATTTACCTAATTTAAATGTAGAAGAAATAACTTTATGGGAGAGCATGTGAAATATGTATGTAGTAGGAGAACCACAGAGGACATTACCAGGAGTTGTGCAAATCTACAAGTGCTGAGAGGGGGGTCAGTGGAGGACTTCGTGAAGACAATTTCCCCCGATTTCAAAATCTACTGCGGCCCAGCCACTTCTCACAGGGACCCTCAGACCACTCTCCTTTATGGCTCTCATCACTGCCCATGCTAATTCTGAGACTTGACAACTCTCCTCCACAGAACCAAAGGCTGAACCCGGTCAGAGTGGCTGAGAAACTTCAGGGAGCAAGAAAGGGAGGAGGGAAAGATGGTGGTAAATGATGCCTGAAACATAACAAGGGGCCTAGTTTCTTTCTCTGGTTAAGACGCACAGCCCAGAGCTCCATTAACACACACGGGAGGCAAAAATGACTGCGAAGAGGAATGAGTGAGACTTGATTTAGGTTAAACTATCGATTTCCCTGTTAACTTTTCTGCCCTGCAAACGGCCGTCCTACGGAATCGACTGCCAAGATGGCGACACCCTCACGGAAGTCGAGATCAGGATGCTGCCATGTGTTCCTTGTAATCGTACGGACTCGGCCATCTTACGGAACCAGATTACAAGATGATGGCGTCAACCTGGGATTCGTACAGTAGGCGCGGCCATATTGCTTTAACAAGCGAGACCGTACAAGTGGTCACCGTACGGACTCGACCGACAAGGTGGCGGCGCCCTCGTCGAGATAGGCGCGACCATATTTCCAGCGAACGGGTATATTACGGTATCGGTAGTCAAGATGGTGGCGCCTGAGAGACAGTAGGGGTTTTAGGCGGGCTTGTTTGCTGCGGAGCCGACGCACCGGGCTTGCGCAGTAAGTGTACGGTGTCCCGGAGGCACGCCAGAAGCGGAAGTAGTTGTGGGCGCCTTGCAACGGACGGGGACGCCACCGAGTGGTCTGTGTAAATTCGCGGGTCGCTGGCGGGGGTCGCGAGGGGGTGCGACGGGAGCGGAGAGATGGTGAGTATGGGGCACGGGGAGAGAGAAGGTCGGCGGTAGAGGTCAGTGGGGTTGGTAATGGTGGGGTTTGTCGGCGGACGCTGGGGGTCTGTGGTAAACAGTAACGTGAGTCTGGACAGAATGGTGGGGGGCCATTGGAGAGCTTTAGTAGGGGTCTGTGGGCAGAATGGTGGGGATTTGATGGTCTGAATTTTTTTCCCTTGATGTGCGAAGCATCTGGGAGTTCTGGGATGTGCCATCATTATGGGAGTCCCTAATGTAAGTTTAGTGAAAATCCCTGATGGTAGTTCTGTGGGAATCCCGATACCGAATTGGGGCGGCGGAGGTGGGGTTCTTTGGCAGCGGGATAAGAGGTTTGCGGTGTCAAATTATCCATGGAGAACTGTGATGTGGGGGGTTTTTGGGGTAATAAGAGAGGATCTGTGGGGCAACTGATGGGAAGTCCATAGAGTAAATTATGCGATGTCTGTGAGAGTGTAATGGGGGTCTGTGAGGAGGAACGGTGGGGGCGAGTGATAGGGTGGTGTGGTGAGTAACAGACAGGGTGTTTGTGACAAGCTGTCATGAATGTGTGCCTAGAGTAATGAGTACCAATGTGAGAAGTGAATGAAGGTCTGAGGCAGTGATGGGACATGATAAGCTGTTTGAGAGTGTCACAGTGTGTAGGGTGGCAGGTGGTGGTGGGGAAGGGTCTGGGGAGGGTGATGGAGAGATTAATGAGGAACCATGATGGGCAAATTTGGAGCTGTAATGAGTCATGTGGAGCAGAAAAGGAGGGCAGAAATGTCATGATGGTCTTCTCTAAGTAGTGTAATGGGGGGATCCCACAGGAGGGGGATGGCTCAGACCCAGAGCCTCCAGATGCTGGGGAGGACAGCAAGTCAGAGAATGGGGAGAATGCGCCTATCTACTGCATCTGCCGAAAGCCGGACATCAACTGCTTCATGATGTGAGCTGGGGAGAGGCGGGTAGTGGGCTGACACCTGCAAGGTTGGGTGAGGCCAATGGGTCCCAGCCCTCACATCTCCACTATGGCCCCATTCTCTATAGCGGGTGTGACAACTGCAATGAGTGGTTCCATGGGGACTGCATCCGCATCACTGAGAAGATGGCCAAGGCCATCCGGGAGTGGTACTGCCGAGAGTGCCGAGGTGAGAGGTGGAATGGACAGGGTGGGTGGGTGGGGCTTCAGAGGAATGGGAGGAGTCATATTGAGAGGATCATGGGGAGGAATGATAAGTATCTGTAGGCAGAGTGTTTATTGGCTGTGGTGAGCTGGAACAGAGGCTTCTTTGTGAGCCATAAATTAGGGACATTGCTACCTTGGAGTAGGAGGAGTAGAGCAGGTGGACAGAATGGCAAGGGAGGAAAGAGGGAGAAAGAGTTTTGGACTGTCCGAATACCCCAAAGCCAACCCACCTGGGACTCATCATCTGCCCACAGAGAAAGACCCCAAGCTGGAGATACGCTATCGGCACAAGAAATCACGGGAAAGAGACAGCAATGAGCGAGACGGCAGTGAGCCCCGGGATGAGGGTGGAGGGCGTAAGAGGCCTGCTCCGGATCCAGAACTGCAGCGCCGGGCGGGTTCAGGGACAGGGGTTGGGGCCATGCTTGCTCGGGGTTCTGCTTCGCCCCACAAATCCTCTCCACAGCCCTTGGTGGCCACACCCAGCCAGGTGAGTGGTTGCAGTGATTGGGATAAGCGAGGTAATGCAGTATCAGACCCTACTTGGGTTCCTGATTTCCATCTGGGCCCCTCACGCTAGCATCACCAGCAGCAGCAGCAGCAGATCAAACGGTCAGCCCGCATGTGTGGTGAGTGTGAAGCCTGCCGGCGCACTGAGGACTGTGGCCACTGTGACTTCTGCCGGGACATGAAGAAGTTTGGGGGCCCCAACAAGATCCGGCAGAAATGCCGGCTACGTCAGTGCCAGCTGCGGGCCCGGGTGAGCATGGGGAGAACTGGGCAGGGTCAGGTGGGGTGGCCATTGTGTCCAGGAAGAGCTGGAGGAGCCAGGTGGGATGGGGACTAATTACATAAAGAGAGGGGGAAGGGATCTGGCCTGTTCAGATGAACAGAGCAAGGCCAGGTATGCTGGGCTAGCAGGAGAGTCCCCAGCCCCAGGTAGGTAGGTAGGAAGGGCCAGATAAATGGTCAGGCATGTCAGGGCAGGTAGGGCAGGGCTGAGCATGTCCTGGTGATATGGGGTGGAGTGGGGGGCAGGTATGTCTGGAGGTCAGGAAGGACTAGTGGTGGGGCCAGGAACTTGCGGGAGGGACTAGGGCAGGGCCACCCTCCATTCACCTGGGGCTGACCTGGGCCTTCCTCCTGCCGGCACAGGAATCCTACAAGTACTTCCCTTCCTCGGTGAGTCCAGCTCCCCAGGGCGGGGCGGGGCATGCGGGCAGGGTGGTCAGGGCCAGTCCTGAGATTCTGCCCCGCAGCTCTCACCAGTGACGCCCTCAGAGTCCCTGCCAAGGCCCCGGCGGCCACTGCCTACCCAGCAGCAGCCACAGCCATCACAGAAGCTGGGGCGCATCCGTGAGGATGAGGGGTCAGTGGTGTCATCAGCAGTCAAGGAGCCACCTGAGGCCACAGCCACACCTGAGCCACTCTCAGACGAGGACCTCCCATTGGACCCTGACCTATACCAGGACTTCTGTGCAGGGGCCTTTGATGACCACGGCCTGGTGAGCAGGCAGAGCGTCCCGTGGTGGAAGGGTGGAGGTTTCAGAAGCAGAGAGTACCCATAATGAGGAGAGAGGAGGCAGAGGGTATGGAGGGCTCATTTGGGGAATGAGTAGGTGGTGGGGTGGTCATGAGTGGGGCAGGTAGGTCAGTATTTGCCTGACTTGCAGTCCTGGATGAGTGACACAGAGGAGTCCCCGTTCCTGGACCCTGCGCTGCGGAAGAGGGCAGTGAAAGTGAAGCATGTGAAGCGTCGGGAGAAGAAGTCTGAGAAGAAGGTGATGGAGAGGGTAAAATGGCTGTGGAAAGGCAAAAACCAGGGACTGAGTGGGGCAAGAGCAAGAAGGGGATGGAGTGGGAAGTAGGGGGAAGACTTCAACTCCACCCTGACCTGATCTTCCTGGCCCCATAGAAGGAGGAGAGATACAAGCGGCATCGACAGAAGCAGAAGCACAAGGACAAATGGAAACACCCGGAGCGTGCTGACGTCAAGGACCCTGCATCCTTACCGCAGTGCCTGGGGCCTGGCTGTGTGCGCCCTGCCCAGCCCGGCTCCAAGTATTGCTCAGATGACTGTGGGATGAAGCTGGCAGCCAAGTGAGTCTTTCCTGGGGGGTTCAAGGGAGGCAGGGAGTAACGGGTAGGACATGACTGGCAGTTTGCCTGCCAGTCGGTCACCTGTCCACCATTCAGTCAACCAAGCACCCATCCTCTATCCATCCACCCATCATCCACCGGTCACTCACATGCTCACCCCTCTGCCATTCACCTGCCTACTGCCATTTCATCACTTACCTGCCACCTGCCGTTCACCCAGCCACCTGCCATCCTTGGATCACCCCACTCATGTTGCTTGCCACCTTCCCTGCCTGCACCCACCCACTGCCTCCCTGCAGCCGCATCTATGAGATCCTCCCCCAGCGCATCCAGCAGTGGCAGCAGAGCCCCTGCATTGCTGAGGAGCACGGCAAAAAGCTGCTTGAACGCATTCGCCGTGAGCAACAGAGTGCCCGCACCCGCCTTCAGGAAATGGAGCGCCGATTCCATGAGCTTGAGGCCATCATAGTGCGTGCCAAGCAGCAAGCTGTGCGTGAGGATGAAGAGGTGAGCAGCTGTGGGCACCTTCGGGTAGGCCCCAAGTCCTGGTCTGGCCTGGCCTTACTATTCCTTTTCCCTGTGCAGAGCAATGAGGGTGACAGTGATGACACAGACCTGCAGATCTTCTGCGTCTCCTGCGGGCACCCCATCAACCCACGTGTTGCCTTGCGCCATATGGAGCGCTGCTATGCCAAGGTCAGGGTGTCAGCCTGAGGGGGCAGGTGGTGCGGGGACATCAGTGGGCTCTGGGGGGCAGATGTGTTGTCTGGGGAGTGCACACAGCACACATCCACAGTGCCCTCCATTTGTGCTCATCCCTCTAGTATGAAAGCCAGACGTCCTTTGGGTCCATGTACCCCACGCGCATTGAGGGGTGAGTGTGGTTGTAGTGTGGAGTTAGAGGAAGGTCAAGGCTGGGGTCAGGAATGGCATGTTGGGCAGGCATGGGTATGGGTGAGGGCAGCTGGTCGCTGTCCTCTCCCTCCACTCTTCTTTCTCTCCTCCAAACCTCCAGGGCCACACGACTCTTCTGTGACGTCTACAATCCTCAGAGCAAAACATACTGTAAGCGGCTCCAGGTGCTGTGCCCTGAGCACTCACGAGACCCCAAAGTAAGGTTCTTCCTCAGCTGTCCTGATTTCATCCTTTCTTCCTCGCTGCCCAGATTTGTCTTTTCCTTCCTCACCTCCTTCCTTCCTTTTTTCCCATGTGAATACTTCCAGTCCTTCCCCTTTCCCTGCCTCAACAGCCTTCATTCCTTTTTTCCTGTCTTGTCATCTCCTGGTCTCCCCCTTTCCCTATCTCTTCAACCTCCTCTCCTTTGCCATTCTTCTCCCCTTTCCCTGAACCTTCCATTCTTTCCTGTCTCCCACCCTGATCATTCTCTGTTCCTGTCTTCCTGTCTGACCACCCTACAATCATCCCCATTCATCACCCTGCAGGTGCCAGCTGACGAGGTATGCGGGTGTCCCCTTGTTCGGGATGTATTTGAGCTCACCGGTGACTTCTGCCGTCTGCCCAAGCGCCAGTGCAATCGCCATTACTGCTGGGAAAAGCTGCGGCGTGCTGAAGTGGACCTGGAGCGCGTGCGTGTGGTAGGTTTTAATGCTAGGTGTGGCCAGGGCTAGCTGGGGCTTCCAGAGCCCCTTCTGACAGCTCCTGCTCCCCCGGCAGTGGTATAAGCTAGACGAGCTGTTTGAGCAGGAGCGCAATGTCCGCACGGCCATGACAAACCGGGCAGGATTGCTGGCCCTGATGCTGCACCAAACCATCCAGCACGATCCACTTACTACCGACCTACGCTCCAGTGCTGATCGCTGAGCCTCACTGGCCCAGAGGGCCTCACACCCTGCATTCCAGGCAGGGGGACTGCGGAATCAGCTGTTTGTCTGCCATTCATCTGTTTCTCCAGTCGTCCCCAAGTTTCTCCCCGTGTCCATCCACCATTTGACTGCCCATCTGCCTTTGACAGAGGGGCTCAGAATTTCCTCCTGTTCTTGTCTACCCCTCCATCTCTCCATTTCTGTGCCTGGGTATGACTGCGGAGTCATCTTACCCTTGCCTCCCCTCTCCCTGATTTTGTTAATAAAATTTTGAAGAACTAGGAAGATAACTATTTTATGGTCTCCAAACTTTCTCCAGTAGCAGTACTATTCCCAGCAGACGAGCCATGAAACAGCTTGCTCAGGAGGGATGATAGCACCTGTGCAGGTGTCTAGAATACAGGTGGAACCCCTCTGTGCTCTGCAGGACACCACCCCCTTGAGCATGAGGATATGACTTGCTTGGAGAGTAACCTTTACATCTTAAGACATTTGGTAGGTATCCAGTGAGCATTCATTCAGTGTGTGGCTTAGTTATATTCCCATGTGAGATTCTCTAGACCAGAAGTACATTCAGTCATGAACACAGTACTCGCTCTGCGGGGCCTGTGTGCACAGTAGAAGCCTAGCTGTAGAAGTCTTAGTTGTCCCCACAGTGTATGCTGGGGGCAAGGTCCTGCCATCATTGGTTGCACAGACCAGGCCCTCTTGTTTACCTGCAGCGCTACACCAGTTCTCAAGAAGGAGCTGGAGCGCGTGTGCTGCAGTAAGGAGAGGGTAGCATACAGCAGCCCTGGGGGGAATGTTCCAAGTGTGGAAATAAAAGGTCCCAATGATAGCCAGTTTATCAGATTATCAGAGAGGATTCTAACCCACAGATTTGATTCTGAGGACTGTTCTAACTCCTGTTTGCATTCAGGTTATCTACCTTTTTAGGGAGTAGCATCCATGCTAAATAAGAAAGGAACAGTCATTTACTTCAAGAATGCAATTAGTCTTGATGAGAGCTTCTGGTTTTCACCTATAGGTTTAGATCTCTTGATATTACTAAGTCACCTCCACGCTTTCTGCACATAGGACAAATGCTTGGATTCAGTCATTTTCCTGGTTCCTAAAGATTGTCTGCTGGAGATGCAAAGCCTAAGTACCCATCTTCTGTCAGAGGCAGGGATTGTAAGGGTCCCCACAGGCACCAGGTTCCTGCATGGCTGCTTTAGGGAACAGGACCAGCCTGTTTTGACTTTAAGTCTGTGCAGAAGGCGTTGCTCTTTTGCCTGCTAGACCGGAAAAGGGGTAATTGTTAACAGTCAGTATTTCCCCTTTTGGTCGTAATCAACTTCTAGTTGTTACATCAATGACCACTGTTACATCTTCTGTCCAGCGTTGGGGTACCTCTTGCATCCTTAACTATCCTTCATCTGAGAAGGTAAATCCAAACTTTTACTCCCTTGTTGCCTTCCTTGGTGCCTAACACAACATCGTAAAACAGAGTTAAAATGTATTCATTATTGTGTGTTAAAGCAGTTTGTGCTTTGAGCTAACAATCCAAGTGTCTCATTGCCTAGTATTTAGGTTGCTATCATTTGTAACATTTATAGACTAGGAGGGCTAGTGATGATAATCCAATTAAGTTAGATGCATCAATCACTTGTCCTATAGCATGACAAGAAAGTGGTAAGTTAAAGAGACAGTCCAAAGAGTCCAGCACAAACATCATATTTCCTAACTAGGTCAGTTGTGCAGTTTTTTCCTCTTTGCATACCAACAGTGAGTTCAGAAAGGTGTAGCATCTCAAACCTTTGTATCTCCATGGAGCAGTTTTCATCAGGAGATTTCGGTCTACCAGTACTTGTATTTCTCCATATTAACATTATCATAAGTCATGTTTACGTCAATAGTAGTGATCTTCCCGTTACACCTGTATTACTCTAAATACCTGTTAGGCTACTGAACAAATTGGCTATTTAATTGTAAAATTTTATTTTCCTTCATAGTAAAATAGTGAAATAGTTCAGAGCTCTATGTAGACTTACCTTTTCCAATTTTCACCATTTAAGGAATGGATTCCCACATAATACTGCCCACCAAGCACCCCTTGGAAGAATTTGAATGTCATTGAATATGTCCTAATACCAGCGAACTGAACTACTGGGAACTGAAATTTTAGATTAAGTCTAGGGGCTAAAATGGACAAAGGAGAATGATACAAATCATATTTTACCATCAAAAATTTTCCTGAGGTTCAAGAACCAAAGTTGTCCCATAGCAAGTTTTTCTTCACAAGGCTAGTGGACCACCATTTATAGCTCCTTTAGCCTCCATCTGAATTAATACGCATAGCAAGTCCTGTTGTGATAATATACAGGCTCATTTCTACAATTAGGTTCGAGTGTTTTTGGCCATAATTTGTTTGGTACACTGTTTCCAAACTTTCTCATCCCTGCCTTCTTGGAATAACATTCCTTCAAAATGATCTGTTTGGGACAAGAGTTGTCTTTCATTTGAATTTCTTTCCTCACCAACAGTAAATTTGGTCTCAGTAATAGTAAAGTTGAAGGGCCTTCTGAAGGTTACATCTGACCACCAAGTCACCCCTAATTTTTTTCCATGAAGGGGTTCCATTCAGAATTAATGCCTTTGTTTACTCAGTTCCATCCGGTCAATAATCATAGACAAGAAACTCCATGACAGATGGACAGTGCCGTCACAAAACTGCATTACTTTGAGTCAGAGATGTCCTTAATTTCTCTTCGTGCCAGTGACAACAGTGTTCATACATCCTAGTATTTCTAGCCGTTCTATCTGACACATTTTTGGGGGGAGTGTCTCCTTCCTAAATAGGGCTCTTTGTAAGAGGCATCCCAAAAGAAAACTCCTAAGTAGGTTAATAGATGATTGAGGCCTAGAAAGGGAAAAGAGAGTAAGAATTCTCATTCAGGATTTCAAGACCCTCTAAAGGTAAGCTGGAATTTCCTTTTCTCATCCTGATTGTGATGTCTTTGTCTTTGTCCATGAGTAGGACTCAACATAAAGGAGGGCAGGAGGTGTGGGGACACAAATGCGCAACCAGCAGGGGATTGGTGAAAAAGACTGTCATTAACAGAGAACTTAGTGTCATTTTCCTTGAAGTTTAAGTCCATTATTATCAAAGTTGGTCCTTTAATTTCCAGAGGGGTTACTTGGAAGAACTTGGCTTCTTCTCATCCTGATCATTGTGTTTGACTTTTGTTAGTCAAAGTTGGGTGTATGACATTGAGACAGCTACTCCTCCAAGCTGAGTGTCCTTTTTAAATGAGAAAAGATCCAAGAGTCAACTGCCATAATTTTGCCGCACAAGAATCTTGACTTGATAAGGTCCCTGCCATTGAATTTGTAGGAGTTCGTTTTATTTAGTGATGGTTCCAATGAACATTCATCTGGTAATAAGTCATGGGTTTGTCAAGTAGACTGATCTCACAAGCATCAACCACTAGTTGAGATGGTCTATTGATACTTTAGTTAATATTTTACAGTAGAGGAGCTTATCTCCCCTTAAAGGTTCATATAGCCCTTCATCAAGATGCACATGCCTCCTGGCAATGATTCCAAATGGGGAAAGCTGGTGTTCAACAAAAAGTACAGAACTTAGCTTAAGCAACACCAGTGGGAGGACGTCACAAGGCAGGGAAAATACGTCTAACAGTTTTGCCAAGTGGATTTTACTAATCATTCCATTTGTTCACTCTACTAAACCTGATGACTGGGTGATAAGTGCAGTAAAGGTGATGTATAGACCAGACTTTATTGATTTTATTTATGATTTGTCAGGTAAAGTGAGTCCTTTGGACACTGCAATTGAACAAACTCCTCATTTACTGGAGTGACACATTCTAGTAGTAATTTGCCTGCTATAGAGTCATTGCAAATCTGCTTGGGAAGATTTCTATTCAGTGGGCAAACATGCAAATCATAAGTACAGACTTGGTACCTTTGAAAAAGAAGCATTTGGTTAAAGCCACATCCCAAAATGGAGATGGTCCTGCAGATAAGGAAAAACACCCTTTGAGGTGTGCAGTGTCTACCTGGTAAAATGAAACATTTAGAATATAGCTTTTGTGCTACCACAAAAGAAGTTTCCTGAGGAGATAATTTTTTTCTGGGACCCTGTGGCTTAAATCATGTATATGCTATAAAAGGGGGAGCTGCATTCTTTTTTTTTTTAGTCTTTATTTTCATTTTTGTCATTTCAAGTTAGTGCAATTTTTAAAAAATTTCTTATGTTGGGCCCTCCCTGGTGGCACAGTGGGTTAACAATGCACTATGAAGCAAAACTGCAGCCACTGCAGCACGAGTTCGATCTCTGCTGCTGGCCGGGGAGGTGACCCACAACCTCTCTTCTGCCTGGCCTGCTGCTCCCCTCAGCAGTGTGTTTCAGTCCATCTGCCTGTTCTGCCCCCTGCTCTGTCTAGTGGATTCTCTCACCTCCCCGCACCTCTGGCCTGTACCCCAGCTCTTGTATGCATAAATAAATAGATCTTTAAAAAAAATTCTTACGTAGTTACTTGTTTTTGTACAGTAATTGCTTTCTCCCCTCAGTTGTAGTCATGTATGCTCTTCCTTCCCATGTTTGTTTTTTTTAAAGATTTATTTATGCATACAAGCACTGGGGTACAGGCCAGAGGTGTGGGGGTGGTGAGAGGATTCACCACAGAGAGCTGGGAGCAGAACAGGCAGATCAACTGAAGTACACTGCTAAGGGGAGCAGCAGGCACAGCAGGAGAGGTCCGCTGCCCCATGTGGGCCCCCTCCCTGGCCGGCAGCAGGGATCGAACTAGTGCTGCAGTGGCTGCGGTTTGCTTCATAGTGCGTTGCTTAACCCACTGTGCCACCAGGGAGGCCCACCCCTCCCATGTTTGACCCTCTCACCCCTTCCTTGCTGTATGTCTCAGATCTATAGGTAGCTTGCTAGTTTTCTTTTGTCTTGGTCTTTTGTTTGGTTTATATTCCACACATTATAAGTGAAACCATCCAATGTGGGGAGCTGCATATTTTTTTAAGATTTTTTTTAATCTATGCATACAAGAACTGGGGCACAGGTCCAAGGTGTGGGGGCGTGGGGTTCAGAGGACCCACGAGGGACAGTGGGGAGCAGAATGGAGATCCACTGAAATACACTGCTGAGGGGAGCAGCAGGTGAGGCAGGAGAGGTCTGCTGCACCACATGTGCCCTTTACCTGGCTGGGGATCAAAGCCCCACAGTGCAGAGCTGCACCACCAAGGAAGCCCCAAAGTGCTGCACTCTTTTTTTTTTAAGATTTATTCACTTATGCATACAAGCACTGGGGTACAGGCCACATGTGTGGGGGGGGAGGCGGTGGGTGGTGGTGGTGAGAGGATCCACCAGAGACAGTGTGGGGAACAGGCAGATATACTGAAGTACACTGCTGAGGGGAGCGGGCAAGGCAGGAAATGTCTGCTGCACCATGTGGGTCTCCTCCCCAACCAGCTGCAGGGATTGAACTAGTGCTGCAGTGGCTGCAGTTTGCTTCGTAGTGTGTTGCTTAACCCATTGCACCACCAGGGAATTCCCAGGAGCTGCATTTTTATGGGAGCTATTAGACATTGGTTTAGTCCAATCCATAAATTCATGTGGAGATCAAAAATTTCCCATTTCTGGATCCAAATCTGTCTTTTTGGTAGCAATATTCTGAAAAACAAACAGTCTCAAATTAGCATGGGAAAGCAAACGCATCTTCATTACTTGCAATGAAGTTGCTTCCCTAGCTGCTTGATGTACTCGCCTGTTTCCTTTCTAAGGTGTTTGTGTGGAATGCCCTTGGGTCTTTATTTCCACCAATTATTTAGGAAGCAAATGGCCTCTAACAAGGCAGCCACTTGTTTACTGTTTTAAATAGGTGGTCAAAGCAGAGACCAGAAATCCTCTTGGTTTCCAGAATATTCCAAAATCATGTGCCACTCCAAATGTGTATCTCCAGCAAGTGGAAATATTTGCTGTTTCCTTTAGCAAAGTGGCAGGCTTTAGTCAACATTTTGCTGCTGCATTGAATGAACCTCAGGTAAGAGAATGCTTTCAATGGACACTGAGGCAGTCACAGCACATCCAGCTTGAACTTTCTAGTAGGTCCTTGTAAAAAAAAAAAACCATCTGTAAATACAATAAGTCAGCATTATAGGGCTTTAATGTGTCTCATCCCTCATGGTCAAGAGTAAATCAATTAATTTTGGTTTGATTTTGTTTGGAACTCTTGGATCAGGATATCTGGTTCCTTTCCCAGTCTAGGGAGATCCTCAGCTGTTATTTCTTTAAAAAGTTTTTTCTGTGCCTTTCTGTCTTTTGTCTCTTGGGATTCCCCAGATAGAGATGTTTCTCTTTAAGTTGTCCCAGAAGAACGCTTACACAGTTACCATCCTTTTTTCTCTTTGCTGATCTATTTGTGTATTTTCCACCATTGTGCATTTATGCTCACTGATTCTGTTTGTCTGCTCTGACGTCCTCTAACATGTTTTTAGTTCTGTTAAGGAGTTAAGTCCATTACTCCTGTTTGAAACAGTCTCGTGTTTTCTCTAGATTTGTATTCCTGCTTCTCTTCAACCATTTTTTCTTATTTCAAAGAAGCATAGTCACCACTGTTACCCTGAACAAGTTCTGCTGGACTCAGACTATGCTCAGGCTCTTTTGGTTTGTTTCATCATTTGTAGTATGTTCCTCTGTCTCCTCCTTTTTAGTTTTTGTGTCATGAGATTAAAGAAAAAAAGCTTTCTTTGCTGGTCATGGTGTGTTGCCTTAAGTTACATTTAAAGGTTGCAGGATAATCCTAGGTTGTTTACTGGGGATCCCGTGCAAATGTGTGCAGACGATCTAGTGCCTGCAGGAGGTAGAAGATCTGAGCTGAGGATGCTGCTAGCAAGTACTTAAGAGTTCAAACCTCCTAAGATGCAGCAGCTGCTTGAGTTGGGGGTAGGGATCCCCAGTAACCTCCCTCCCCGCCACCCCACCCCCCCATTCCTCCAAGTGTCTGGAATAATCTCTGGCAAACATCAATTTAGTTGCAGTTTGGCACTGGTGTGTGTGAGTCTTACCTTCCCCGCCCCCATCCACTGTCTCCCAGGGGTGTGGGCAGGAGCAGAGTGAGCTGAGAGCTGTGGGTTTGCAGTGCAGTCTATTGTCCCAACCAGGGCGCTGTGCTTCTCAAGATTTACATGTGCCCTCCACAAAGGACTGCCTCCCCTGCAGATCTCTCTGCATTTCAATAGTTGTAGCACTAGGAGGGGGCTAATGGGATAGAGTAGTGGTCAGGCTTTGTTTTCTACACCTTTCAAGTACAGAGTCTTGCCCTGGGGCGTCTGCACTTGTAGTTAGGGTCCAGGGGCATTCAAATCTGATTAAGGGCAGTAATCACTGTGGCTGTTATCTCAACTTTGGCCCCAGGTGAGGATGAGGCTAGCTGTAAAGAGCCTATTAGAGGCTCAGGCAAGTCAATTGAATCTTCCCTACTGGTTTGGGCTCCAGCTGTTCGTTCACATGAGGGTCAAGCAGACAATCGGACCATACACAGATCCCTTGTCCACAACTGCCAAAGCTGTCCCTTGACTTCAAGCTCCCGGGTTTGGAGGAGGGAGGGTGCCTGGTTACTATCCAGCAATAGAGTGTCTGTCTTTGCAGGCAGTGACCTACTATTCCAGCGTTCTCACCCATCTTTATTCTTCTGCTCCTGTAGTTCTCTGGAGGAACACCCTCTGGCCCATACGGGACTACAGGTGCTGTCACTCCAGCCAGTCCCCAGTTTTAATGTCCCTAATGAGGACATGATCCCTTCGGTCAGTAACAGAGAGGATCCATATCACAGTCACCCCTCGCCCTCTAAATACAATTAAATCTTCTTTTCCTACCCTTTCTGCTGCATAGCCTCTCTCTGTGCATAAAATGGTCATCTAGTTGTCCTTCAGGGACCACTGTCTTTATTTCCGTATAATATTTCTGTAAATAATGTGGAGGCAGCAAGCTCAACGTCTTCACTCTTGCCATCTTGTTGGACTCCTCATTTGAATCAATTTGATACAATCATTAAATGTTATTGAATCTGTTTCATTTGAAAATAAGATGACTGGGTTCAGCCTGTTGCA
This sequence comes from Galemys pyrenaicus, assembly GCA_019455555.1. Taxonomy (NCBI): domain Eukaryota; kingdom Metazoa; phylum Chordata; class Mammalia; order Eulipotyphla; family Talpidae; genus Galemys; species Galemys pyrenaicus. Next base: position 1,799,597 of record JAGFMF010012290.1, on the reverse strand, counting down.
CCTGAGAAATTTCAGAAGTATGATGTGAATTTAACAGCCTCTGAAGCTGCTCTGATGTTTGTGAACAAATAGGAAAAAGTGCAAATCATAATTAGGATTTACGAAATGCTGGTGCTTCATTTAAAGCATCTTTAAAATTTTTTTTCATTTGGTTCTGTGTGTCGTTAGGTCGATTTTAGAGGTTTTGACTATTCTTTTTAATCAATTTATTTATGCATACAAGAACTGGGGTGTAGGCCAGAGGTTCAGGGGGGATAAAATATACTGCTGAGAGAAACAACAGGTGAGACAGCAGAGGTCTGCGCTATGGGAGTCACCTTCCTGGCCAGGGATCAAACTCATGTCACAGAGGCTGGCGATAGTTTGATAGCACTTTAACCACCGTGCCACCGGGGAGGCCCCTAGTTCTGGCTATTCTTGTTTCAAAAGCTCATATAAAGGTTGGGCTAACGTTGAAAATTGGGAAATTCAATTTTAGGACTAGGCTGCTAGCCCCAAAAATCCTCTGAGTTCCCTTTTGGTTTTTGGTGGTGACTATTTGGGTGGTGTTCTATTTGAGACTATTAAAAGTTCTTACTCCTAAACTATATGCCCTAGGTATTTAATTGCTTAAACAAAATTATGATTTCTCTCTAGACACTTTATTCTTTTACAAGTTAGTTGTTGGTAAAGATATACTGTGTCTTGTCAAGGTCTGCTAGAGACTTAGGAGCAAATAGTAAGACACCTACATATTGGATTAGAGTAGATTATTAGGGAAATTTAAGGTCATTGAGATAAATTTTTAGAATGTGAGAGAAGTGGGGCTTTCCATGTACCCCTGGGACATTACAGTCCAGTCCTCCCAGATGAAAGCAAACGTACTAATATTGAGGATGAACTGGCATGTTAAAGAAGGCACTGTGTGGATTACTGGAAAATGGGTACTGTCTACTGGGATAAAAGACAACAAATGTATATTGATTAGGAGTCATGGTGTGATGTGGTAGGACCATAGCTTTTGCTGCCCTTAGGTCTAGGACAAACTTCCTTTCTTACCTGTTAAGTTTAATTGTAGGGAATATGGGTGTATTGTAAGGACTTGTACAGCGCATGAAGTCCTTTTTTGAAATAAGACTGTATTAGAGGCATTGCGCCTTCTATGACTTCCACCCTTCATAGATATCGTCAAATATTGGTTACTATGCACAGAAATTTTAGTTGGCGCCACTCAGTGAACTGTTCCTATATCTGTGGATGTGGCAACCCAACATTCTTACAGAATTTAAGATCTTATTTCATCATTATCCTCAGTAATTGCTTGGGTCAAAAATCATTACCATATGGACATATGTCTGGTTTATGGGACCTTCTGTTAATTCTAAATACATTTCTCCCTGATGGCACAAGAGGTTAAGTCTCAGCACTATCCAGCTTTCTCCAGCTACTGCAGTACAAGTTCGAGTTCGATCCCCAGCCAGGGATCTGACCCACATGGTGCAGCAGACCTCTCGTGCCTGCTCCCCTCAGCAGTGTATTTCAGTAGATCTGCCTGTTCTGCTCCTCACTCTGTCTCTGGTGAATCCTCTCACCACTACCACCTCCCACCTCTGACCTGTACCCCAGCTCTTGGATGCATAGATAAATCTTTAAAAAATATATATATCTCCCTTTGGACTGAATGCACTGTAGGCTCCATATTTCTCCACCAGGTCTCTACCTATGTGTATGAGGACATACACACTTAAAGAATGTTTTTCTTTAATTTTTCCTATTTGGAAATTAATAGGAGATTTGTTTACTCTGGTAAGTTTGATACCCATGCCATCTGAAGAAGGAAATCCACATCCATAAGTTGCTTAGGATTCAGAACTGATATAGTGGCTCCAGTATCTATTAAAGCTGTTAGATTAATTTCCTTGATTTCTGTTTCCCCTAAGGCATTTGAAAGGAGAGATGTGTAGATTTCAATAAAATCCTCAGAGCACCCCATTCTTGCTTGTCATCATATCCTGGTTGTTCATCCTGGTTCTGTCTGAGATCTCTCATTTTCCTAGAATTATTTTTCTGATGCCTGGGTCACTTCCCATAGAAACCAAGTCCTGGTTATTTATTTTATTGGGGTCCCAATGACTTTCCTTAAGGAAGGTGGTACTCTTACCAGTAAGGCCTGTTTACTAAGTAGTCTTTTTTAAAAAAATTATGCATACAAGAACTGGGGTCCAGGCCAGAGGTGTGGGGGTGAGAGGAGTCATCAGAGACAGTAGGGAACAGAACAGGCAGATCTACTGAAATGCACTGCTGAGAGGAACAGCGGGCGAGACAGAGGAGGTCTGCTGCTCCATGTGGGTTATCTCCCTAGCCAGGGATTGAACTCTTGCTGCAGTGGCTGCAGATGCTTCATAGTGCTGCGACCTAACCCCTTGAGCCAGTAAGGCGGTCCATGTTTACTAAGTGGTCTTAACTGAAGATTCATTTTTGTTGTTGTTGTTGCAGTTTTCCGCCTTTATTCTTAATGGTGTTAGATAACTGGTCAGCCACTGTCACTAGCATATGGGTAGGTAGGACAGACACTACCTAATTCAGGCTGCTTGAGTAGAATTCCCAAGTCATCTTCTATGGCCACTCAAAATGTCAACCTAAAGGATCATTCTGATGAGTACTGAAAGTTTTAGGAACCATTTTTGAATATCATTTCTTTTCTCTATTCTGGGATTAACTCATGAGGTCTGCCTTTATATTGTTGTATTTTAGTCCAATTAGTAATCTTTGGAAATATTTCTGCAGTGACTCTCAGAAGTTCCTGCCCCAATTCTTCACATTTCCTTGCTTTCATTTCTTGATTTAATATTATGCATTAGATTTTCTATTCATTCTTTAGACTCACTTTTATGTTTTATTATTTTTTAAAGATTTATGCATATAAGAGCTGGGGTACAGGTCAGAGTTGTGGGGAGGGGGAGGTGAAAGGATTCACCGGAGACAGAGTGGGGAGCAGAATAGGCAGACTAACTGAAACGCACTACTGAGGGGAGTAGCGGGTGAGGCAGGAGAGGTCTGCCACACCACGTGGGTCCCCTCCCTGACCAGGGATCAAACTTGCACTGCTGTGCTGTGGATGCTTCACAGTGCAGCACTCAACCCACTGTGCCACCAGGAAGGCCCTAGCTTTATTTTTAGAAATGAGTGTGTGGACTAGCTCATAAAGGTCTAAAATCTGGGAGTGTAGGTATCATTAATTTGAATTACTTCTGGATCCTGCAGTGGGTCTGAAAACCCTTTAGTCAGGGCTCTACATTCTGAATTTGTTCATGGGGTAAACTGGTAAAGCAGCACAGCTATGCCTTTGTCCCCCCATGTGGCCACTTCCTGAAAGACCACAGTGATTTTGGAATTGAATTCCCATTGTTTTGGTATAAGGTAGGAGGCGAAAGCAGGGAGATGGCATGAAGACCTAGAAGTTCCAAAAGCAGTGGATATAATGGGGGAGCCACTGGCACCCCACTGCTTGAGGTATTAAGATAGCCTGCATGGATTTATTTTCTAGTGAGACAGTCTCAAGTAGAGTTTCAGTGAGTTCCTGCAAGGAAATTACTTTGCCATTTCCACCTTTGCCAGCTTCTAAACTACAACAAAATATGTATTCCATTCAGGTCATTTCATTTTAGAGCTGGCTCTTTTCAATTGTATACAAAAGTATATTAATTTGGGAAATTCATGTGTTCCACCTTGGGCACTTTAAAGTAACTTCTAATAAAATCCCCCCCATTTCAGGAGCCACCTGAAAGTGTTTGCTCCGTTAAGTATTATACATAAATCCTGCTGGGGTATTAGTAGGCAGTTGGTCGCTGGATGTCCTGCAAGTTTCAAATTTGTATGCTTTGTTTCCCATACTGGCTCAACGAGTAAAACTAGTGGCTTGTATAATGGATCAGAGAATCCGAGCTCCTCAGAATTTCACCCCTGTGTAAGTTCAGCTTTTTAGGTAACTCGGTTTCTCCTAGCAATTGTTTAAGTCAATTACAGGGGCTCTTGGTGCTAGCGATCAATCTTGCAGTACTCCCTGGTTGAACCAAGTTATTTAGTTACATAGCCTGGGATTCCTTATGAGATGACTGTACAGCTTGAATATTATCTGAGACACTTCTGCCAGAACTGTACTCACTCAGAGATACTGTCAATACTATTAAGAGGAAAAAGGAGTCCTTGTCTTTGGAATCACTTGAAGCTGGTTCCCATGATCAATTCATTTGTTCTAGCTAGTTGAGCCAGTCTGTCATTTAAGTGAAAAAACACTAATTTTAGCTCCATACTTACTCCCTTTAGTCCTCTGGTGGAAAATCTGAGCACTTTTAGTCTGGAATCCCTTTTTCTGCAAGGGCAGAGGATAACGCACCTGGACAATATAAGATTATTATCTAATAAACTCCAATAACATCAACATTAGCCCAGAGGTCGAAGACCCAGGAAGAACTCACCCTGTCATTGCTGGGGCTGCAGTGATTTGGATGGGCTCAATGCGCCCTTTTGGCCAGGGCCTCTTCATGTTCCAGTCAATTTCAGGCATTTCCTCTGGGTTGCAAACACTGTTGACTGAAATAAAAGTTGTGAACACATTGTGAACCTTCTGAGAACACCCTCCCTGGTCTGGCAAGCAAGAGGGCAAAGCGATCTGCATAAGCTTGAAGTCAGAAAGGCCTTAGCCTGTTCTGTGAAGCAATCATGCAGGAACAGGAATCTGGTGGGTGAGTGGAACAAAAACAAAACCAAAAAACTCTTCATCCTCCAATGACCAAGGAGCCAGCCAAAGATTTAAACAATGGGTGACTAGCTTTTGCATCTTCATGGTGCATTCTTTAGAAATTAGAGAAATTATTAACGCCAGCATTTGCTCTTCTCCGTGTATAGACAGCAACAACATTTCTTTAGGTCGATCTAGTGTAGGAAATTGGAAAATCTAAACCTATAGATGAAAAATAGAATTCTGTAAAGAATACATTTTTGATGTCAATACACGTGAACTCTTAACTTGTGGTTATTGGAGTATTTATACAACTTTCCAAAAATGAAATCTGTGGGAGCTTTTCGGGTTCAGATTCTCACTTGATTATCTAATATGCTTCATTGCCTAAGTATCAAGACATATCCCTATAAACTAATGTCTTACTGATAGTTACTAAAAAAAAATGATAGCTAACCAGTCAGAATTCTAATATGGGAAATAGTCGCACAGATTTGATTCTGAGGACTGCTCCAACTCCTGTTTGCATTCAGGTTATCTTGTTAGGAAGTAGCATCCATGCTAAATAAGAAAGGAAGTCATTTACTTCAAGAATGCAATTAGTCTTGGTAAGAGCTTCTGGTTTTCACCTATATATAGGTTTAGATCTCTCGATTTCCTAAATCACCTCCAAACTCTCTGCGTAGAGAAGGACAAATGCTTGGATTCAGTTATTCCCTGGCTCCTAAAGAGTGTGTCTTGGAGATGCGAAGCCTATACCCATTGTTTAGCTCTTTCGCTGGCTTTTTCGGTCACAGGCAGGGGTTGCCAGGGTCGGTTTCCCCGTAGGCACCAGACTCCTGCATGGCTGCTTCACGGAACAGGACCAGCCTGTTTTGACTTTATTTATGCTGAAGGCTCTACTCTTTTGCGTGCAAGACCGAGGACGGGGTACCAGATTGTTTGCAATAAGTGCACCGGAGGGACGAGAGTGCACAAGCATAACCTAGGCGAGAGGTGGGAGATGAGGGCGCTGACACAAGCTCAGTCTTTGCCATTGGGCCCTTCAGAAGACCGCCAAAGAAACGGCGAGCTCTGGGGTAAACTCTAGCCTCCACGCCCACTTGGGCTGGGACGGCACAGCGCACGCACAGGCGAGGTGGGAAGAGTGGAGAGAAGGCGCCCGTTGGCCAACCGGGGAAAGTCGCGCAGTCGCTGTTGTTATCCGGTCGGGGCCCGAGCGGTAGTTGGACGTCAGCGCGCAAACGCAGCAGGTCCGGGGCGAGGGGAGCGCGCGCCCTGGGAGCCGGCACGCAGGCGCGGGGTCCTCCCTGTTAAGGGCAAGCGCCCGCAGGGCACTAGAGCGCAGGCGTGTCGCCGGTGGCGGAGCCCGAGAGGCGAGCAGCGGATTTCCGGTTCCGGGAGCAACGAACGGCCGCGGCGGCGACAGCTACAGCTACGGAGGAAGCGGCTGCGGAGGAGGAAGAAGAGGAACAGGGCAAGGCGGGAGTCGCAGGCGGGACCCTCGCCATGGGTCCGCGGGCCTAGAGCCGCGGAAGCTCCCGGCCCGGTGCCGAGCTGGTGAGACAGTCGCGGGGTTGCAAGTGGAGAGCGCTCAGGCGAAGGAAAGGGAGGAATTGAGGTTCTGAACGCTGACGGAGAGGAATGAAGGGCCCCCAGGCCGATGAGTGGGAGGAATGGCGGCGTCGGAATACTGACGGGGAGGATTTAGGAGATTCACGCGGAGGACTGGGAGGAAGGGGGCTCAGAACACTGACAGGTAGAAGTGTCGGGACCCTGGATAAGGACGGAAGGGAACAGGGAAGGATCCTAACCCTGGTCCGAGACATCGGGGCCTCTCCGGTTAAGGAGCGAGAAGTGGGAATTCAGAATGCCAAGGAGGAGAAATGAGAGGCTCTCAAGCTGAAGACGGGGAGAAATGGGGGCATCGGAATGCTGAAAGGTAGGGATGGGGGGCTTATTTGGAGGACGAGGAGGAATAGGGGTAAAATGCTGACAGTTAGGGATGGCATGATTCTGGGACAAGAATAGAGTGGAATTGAGGGAGCACCGAGAGGCGAAATCAGGATGATGAGCGGAATGAAAGATGAGGAAACTGAAGAGGAGTAGTGAGGAAACTTTTTAGCTGTAGAGAAGAGGAATAGGGAGGCTTGGGGATTGAGATTGGGACGGAATTCCCGCCCAGCATTGATGGAGAAGGAAAATGGGGACTGGAGTGGGGGCACTTTCAGACAGGGAAAAGGAATGAGGCTGTGTAGACCAGGGATATGGAGTAGTTGGGGGCTCTTTGGCAAAGGGCATAGGCTGCAGGTTAAGAAGATGTGGGGCAGGGAAGAGGGAGAGTTTAAAAACCAGAGAGAGAAATGGGAGATGTTTGGATTACAGGAGGGAGTGAATGGGAGGTGGAGATGAAGTACTAGGGTTCTTTGCCTAAGGTGAATCAGACTGGGGCCTCTCTGACTGAGTCTGGGAGTGTGGATATCTCAGGGTAACAAAGGGGAGTAATAAGTGTCCAGTAGGTCCAAGTGTTTCTGGGGCCATCCATGGAAGGTAGGAATGAGGAGGGGAGAATGAAAGTCTCTTAGGTTGGCTAACTGAGAGATGGCTTCTCATGCTGAGAACTGTCAGGAAGTGGGGGATGGAAGGAGTGAATAACGAACACTTGAGCCCAGATGGGAAGAATGGGGTGGAATGGAATGTTTTTATATTGGTCAGTCGCCTGTGGCAGGTCCCAGGTCTTGGACAGTCATTAATAGTGTTTTGTGTGGCCAGGGGCACAACATATTTCCCCCTAGAACCTCAGCTTCTCCAACTGTGCCCTCCACATTGCAGGCCGCTGCTCCTTCCCGTGGCTCCCATGGCTGAGGACTGGCTGGACTGCCCAGCCCTGGGCCCTGGCTGGAAGCGCCGTGAGGTCTTTCGCAAGTCAGGTGCCACCTGTGGACGCTCAGACACCTATTACCAGAGGTACTAGTGGGATGTGGCAGTCAGGGGTGAGGCTTTAGTTAGGTGAAATCAAGGGGATGTGATTAAATTTTTGCATGTACAGTCCTAGTTATCCACAGATTCCATATTTGCAAATTTACCTACTCCCTAAAATTTGTACTCCTAAAGTCAGTACTCACTGTGCTTGTTGTTGAGCCCTTGTATTATAAATGGTGTCTTTCTTGGCAGCTTCTTAGTGCCATGTTTTCTGCATTTTTGTACTTTTTACTGGTGATTTTGCTATTCACAGTGAACCACGAACATAGTGCTGAAGTGCTTTCTAGGGTTCTAAGTGGAGGAAAGTTATGAGATGCTGTGAGGAGAAAGTACGTGTTGCACTTTATTCAGGCATTACAGTACTGTTGACTGTGAGTTCATTGTTAATGAATCAGAAACATGGTACATCTAGAAAAAGAAGAGGAAATTTGCGAATTTATATGTGAGACAGCTCCAGAGAGTGTTAAAGCAACATCTACAGTGTGTGATAAAGGCATGGAAAAGATGGAAAAATGGCAAAATTTGTGGATCCCGGAGATAATAACTCATAAAATGAAGTGTATTGTCAGGCTGAACGCTAAGGACATTGACATTCATGGTACCTAGGGCTAGGAAATGTTAAACCCATGTCCGCTAGTTCTGATTAGCTCACACTTTTTAAAAGGTGACACATTGTGAAAAAAGTAAAATTTGCAAGTGAGGCAGGTTCTGCAGATTAAGAGTCTGCAGAAGAATTTTAAAAATATTTGCTAACTTGTCCATGAAAAGAGCTATGCAGAAGGGTCAGGTTTTCAATGCTGAGGAGACTGGCTTGTTGTTCCATTGTTGAGAAACTGGCAAAGAACCTATGTAACACAAATGGCCTCTGCAGGTCCTGGCTTTTAGTCATTCAGAGGTCCTGCGTGGTCTACTGGGCCATGTGGGTCACCGCCCCTGGCTGGCAGCAGGGATTGAGTTTGTGCTGCAGTGGCTGCAGTTTGCTTCACAGTGCGTTGCTTATTCCTTTTCGCCACCCACTTTAGCATATTTAACTGTTACTGTTTTTATGCTTGTGTATTTATAATTTACAACTAAGCAGACTTAACACATTTACTAGTAAACAATCATTTACACTCACGGATTTAAAATGTTTTAGGATGTACTAGTGATGTAATTGTTTAGTTTTTTGTACTCCTGAATTGCTTTTGTATCTAAGTTGCATTTCTAGAAAAATATTGTAAAGTTATAAATATAATTATTTATATTTAGCTGTATATTTATTCACATTTATGCTTGTGTAAAGCTCTCAAAGCTTACAGATTCAATTATCAAAACTTACAAAGGATCAGCAGTTTTAGGGCAAAGACAACAAGTGTATCAAACAATTCTGTGGATGCTGGTAGGAATCTTGAGACTCTTTGGTCAGAGGTGAAAGATAGTTTATCACTTACAGCATTAGCAGCCTCCAGAATAATTTTTGTACTGGTCCCCTAAAGCCTTCCTTTTGCATGGAGACCCTCTCCCTTATCTTCCAAGGCTGTTTGCTGCACAAATATCCTTGAAAAGATAGTTCATAACAAAGGACAATCCATGCCTCTTGTAAGAAAAGTAAGAAACCCATGGAGTATTGTCACCCAACATTACAAACTTGATTTTCTATGTAGTTGCGTTTACTTTTTACATGTATGCACTTAGATGTATGTTTATGTTTGTGCTTTTAAAACATGTTGTTTTTTTTTCCTTTGGCTTGCTTACATGTCTAAAATGTAATGCTAATATAGTTTCATGTTATTTAATGTATTTGAGTAGAATACCAATATATAGAATACCCATAGTATTTGTTATACATAACCATTTACATTCATGTTAAATTTGTCAGTGTTTGTGTGTATGTATGTTGGTATTTATACACCTTTTGTATTCCGTCATTTAGGCTTAGTTGTGGTAGCGTCTGGTCAGGGTTCATAGGCCAAACCCAGGCTGCCTCCTGTACATCCCACCAGCCCTGCAGGCCTGTTCACCAGTTCTGTGGGAAGCTTGTGGGTGGAGTTGCAGCTCAGTCTGGGTGCCAACCCGTCCTGGCCTACCCTCAGCCCCACAGGAGACAGGATCCGAAGCAAAGTTGAACTGACCCGATACCTGGGCCCTGCGTGTGACCTCACCCTCTTTGACTTCAAACAAGGCATCCTGTGCTATCCAGCTCCCAAGGTACTACGCATTGTGGGATAGCTATGCAGGGGTGACTGAGTTAGCTAATGCCCACCCATTCACCTACAGCCTTCCTTCCTCACTCTCATCTTAAGGCCCCGTCCTTGGCCGCCCCCAACAAAAAGCGGAAGAAGCCTTCAAAGCCAGCCAAGGCTCAGAAACGTCAAGTTAAACCCCAGAAGAGTGAGGTCAGGAAGGAAGCTCCAGTGGATGAGACGAAGACTGATGCTGCCACAGCCCCAGCTTCGCTCCCTGCACCTGGGTGAGTATTGGCCTAAAGTGAGCCAAGTAAGTGATGGTTGTGGTTGGGGGTACATTCAGGGCCCTACACCTGTGTTTTCCATCCCAGGTGCTGTGAGAACTGTGGAATCAGCTTTGCAGGAGATGGTACCCGAAGGCAGAGGCTCAAAACATTATGCAAGGACTGCCGAGGTGAGTGGCCCCGAGGTCATTAGGCGAGAGGAGCTGAAGCAGACCAATGTCAGGCTAGGGTAAAGGCTTAATGGTGGATATCGGTAGTTGAGGATGGTTGTCTGTTCTCTTTTTCCACTTTTTTCCTTTCTTTCCCTACCCCAGCACAGAGAATTGCTTTCAACCGGGAGCAGAGGATGTTCAAGGTAAGTACGACCAGCCTCCTTCTCATCAGTTTGTAGTGGGAGCAGGTTGTAATGGGGCTGTTGGAGTGTCTGACACATGGTGATGGGTCTGCAGGGTGTCAGAGTCATTTCATAGGCAGACACAATGAGCAGGCAGTAATTGGAGTTAACGGGGTGTCAGTAGACATGATGATTGGCTAGTAGGGGCCAGTAGACTTTGTGACAGTTGCAGTGGTCGCAGAAATCAGTAATTATTATGTGCAGTGAGGAGGCAAATGGGCAACAAGCAGCCATGGTGATGGGAGCTAATGTGGGGTCAGCAGACATGCGCGGGGCAGTGCTCCTGGAGCCACTCTGCGCGAGCCTGTGACCTTGCCCCCCCCCCCCCCATTCCTGGCAGCGTGTGGGCTGCGGGGAGTGTGCAGCCTGCCAGGTAACCGAGGACTGCGGGGCCTGCTCCACCTGCCTTCTGCAGCTGCCCCATGATGTGGCCTCGGGGCTGTTCTGCAAGTGTGAGCGGAGACGGTGCCTCCGGATCGTGGAAAGGGTGAGTTGGGCAGGTGCAGGTGGACCCAAGGCTCGCCCTCACCTCTGGCCGTCAAGGGCCTGGCTGCATGCATCCTGCCTCTGGCTCCCCTGCAGAGCCGAGGGTGTGGAGTGTGCCGGGGCTGTCAGACTCGAGAGGATTGTGGCCGTTGCCGAATCTGCCTTCGCCCTCCCCGCCCTGGTCTCAGGCGCCAGTGGAGGTGCGTCCAGCGGCGCTGCCTACGGGTAAGTGAGGTTGGGGATCCAGTACTGACAGGGCCGGGGTTGGGGCAGATCTCATCTTGCCATTGAAGTTGCTGTTGCTTCCTCCCAACTTGGCTTTGCCCACCTCATGTCTTTTCTTTTCTCCCCTGCCCCATGCTTACCTTCCTGACGCTGCCTACCTGCCCCTGTCTGCCAGCACCTTGCCCACCGCCTCCGTCGCCACCATCAGAGATGTCAACGACGCCCTCCTTTAGCTGTGGCTCCCCCTGCTGTGAGTGTAAAACCCTCCACCTCCCCTCCCCCAGCCCTCTGCCCATCTGTCCCTTGAATGCTCTCTGTACTCCTGGGCCCTAGGGTTGGGGTTTCTGGGTCCTGTGCTGCCATGTCTAAATCACCATTTTGGTTTCTCCCAGGGTAAACATGGCCGCCGCAGGGGAGGTTGTGACACTAAGACGACTGCCAGGCGGCGCCCCCGAGCCCAGCCACTGCCTCCACTTCCCCCATCACAACCTCCAGTGTCCCCAGAGCTGGTGAGGCCCTGGTGGGCAGGGGGAAGGCACAACCCTAACCGTACCCCAGTACCTGCCCTGATCCCACCCCATTTGCCTCTGCAGCACCCCAGAACCCTGGCCCCCTCGCCACCTGCCGAGTTCATCTATTACTGTATAGACGAGGACGAGCTAGTGAGTGGCCCCACCCAACATGGGCAAGCCCAGACTCTCCCAGGGCACTTGGCTAAACCCATCGAAGCAGATGTTCTAATGAACCAGGAAGACATAGTAATGGGTACTGTTAGTATTGGGGATGAACAGTTGGGGGCTAAAATGAGGTCAGTAGATCTTGAGATTCATGGAATTAGTACTTACATTTCATTTGAACCAATGCTTTGGTGAGGCTAGTAGAGGGAAAGCCAACAGTGAGCAGGAGTCACGTAGGGTGAACAGACTCAGATGGCACAGCAGGAGCGTCTAGGGGGTCAGAAGAACCTTTCCGGAAGCAGAGTCAAAGACATTGTTTTGGTAGTCAGTGATCCTAGCAGGTCGAGCAGCAGGTACTGTGATGGAGCAGCCATCCTCGTGGCATCAGGGCCAGCTGGTAGGTAGACTGAGAGTTCCTGACAAACAGTCACGGATGTGTGACTAGTGGGGAGTCAGGCTGAGAGCAGTGTGCCACCAGTTCCCTCCAGTGGGGCTAGTGGAGGAGCAATAGGAATGGCACTGCAGTGGTCCCAGTGACGGCAGCCTTATTCTCCCTCCCCCCAGCAGCCTTACACAAATCGCCGGCAGAACCGAAAGTGTGGGGCCTGTGCAGCCTGCTTACGGAGGATGGACTGTGGTCACTGCGACTTCTGCTGTGACAAGCCCAAATTTGGGGGCAGCAACCAGAAGCGCCAGAAGTGTCGTTGGCGCCAATGCCTGCAGTTTGCCATGGTGAGTGAGGCAGGAAAGGTCAGTGGGTTAAGTTGGACCAGGCTGCCTACTGTCTGGGAGGCCTGGAAGGTGGGTGGGGCAGGCTGATGAGACTTTGCAGCTTGAGGGGTGAGGAGTGAGGGGTGAGGAGGGTAGTAGTTTGGCCAAGGATTCAGACACTGTATTGGGGTAGGCTGGGTGGCACTGGCATTGTTTACAAGAGGCTAGCAGGCTTAGTGATGCAAGACTTGCATGCAAGTGGATTCTGTGCTGGGTCCTAATGGGAGATGAGCAGGCACAGTGAGGTGTTTTTATCGTTGCACCAGGTGGCCATATTACCTTATCTTTTCTCACAGAAGCGGTTGCTGCCAAGTGTCTGGGAAGGACCTGATGATGGGGCAGAGCCATCCCCATCTTACCCTCGTCGAAAGAGGCCTGGCTCTTCCCGGCGGCTTGGGTTGGGCCCAACGAACAAGCCCCCCTTGGCCAAGCGCACAGCCCGAGCAGACCGGGCTCAGACTCTAATGAAGCAGGAAGCAGGTGGCTTCGTGCTACCCCCACCTGGCACTGACCTTGTGTTCTTACGGGAAGGTGCAAGCAGTCCTGTGCAGGTGCCTGGCCCTGCCCCAGCTACCACAGAAACCCTGTTGCAGGTGAGGACTTCCTTTATCATATTCTCTTTCCAACCCCACCTAGCCTCGTGCCAGGGAACTGGGATCAAGTCTGCTGCAATCCTCCACACAGGAGGCCCAGTGCCCTGGCCTGAGTTGGGTTGTGGCCTTACCCCAGGTGAAGCAAGAGAAGGCGGATGCTCAGGAAGACTGGACACCAGGCACAGCCGTTCTGACTTCACCTGTATTGCTGCCTGGCTGCCCCAGCAAGGTGGGGGTCAGTGGGGAGTGGTCTGTGAGTAGAGTGATGCTGAACCATGCTGGTGCTGCTTGGAGCAGAGCAATAGGTGTGCTGATTGCTGCCTCTCCACAAAATTACCCTGACCCATTCTCCCTAGGCTACTAACTGGCTTTTCCTACTTCGCTGCCCAACTAACAGAAAAATGAGAGGTATGAAGAGTGGGAATGGGAAAAATCTGTAGGCAGAGAGGTGGCTTTTCTGTGCTGACGTGTGACTGAAGAGGGATTTGTCAGCAAAGTGACATGTTGACTGAGAGACACCGAGACCAGCCCTGCTCTCCTAACTGCTGCCCATTTCCCACCTCTCCCAGGCAGTAGACCCGGGCCTGCTACATGTGAAGCAGGAGCCACCTGACCCTGAGGAGGACAAGGAGGACTCCGCCTCTGACTCGGCCCCAGAGGAGGAGGCAGGAGGGGCTGGCACCCCTGTGGTCAGTGCTGGGGGACACCCCACCCTCCCTGACCCTGCTTTAGCTCCACTGGCTATGTTGACTCATGATATTAATTTTTCCCTAGATCACGGAGATTTTCAGCCTGGGTGGAACCCGCCTCCGGGACACAGCAGTCTGGTTGCCAAGGTGTGCCCCGCACAGTGAGGGGTAGGGATGGGTGGGACCAGCCAGATGCGGGCCCTGAGGTCTGAAAGAACAAACAGCCATTTAGCGTGACACACAGTGGGAAGTAAAGTCCTGGTACCACTGCACTGATTGCAGTTAGAGAGGGATGTATGCAGGCCTTAGTGTTGGTCCTGAGACCCAGATCAGGGCCATCTTGGGGGTGGGGGTATGGTGGAGGGAGTTGGGTGGGGGAGGACTTACTATCCCGCGATGAGACTTGAAAGAAAAAGGAAGATAAGGAAAACCTGGTCCTTATCTCCCGAAGGAATTCTAGCAGGGGCTAGACCTAATACATAAATTCTTATTCAGAGAATCATCATTTGGGGTCTTGAAAGCTTTTGGAGTCTCCAAGAGATGACCAGGTGGGCCGGGCAGTGGTGGGTGGGTGGGAAATTTGGGTCCTCAGATGGCTGTGTGATTTGGGTCCACACACACGTGTGTGATCTTGGGCTAGTCCTGCATCTTCGGAAATATCCTCTCCAGAGGGGGTAGAGGCTGTATTTCTTTAGCTTTTTCTGAGTCTATGGAGGTTATTAGCTTCAGTGGCTGCCAAGAATTGTCCCTGCAGGTCTGGCAATAGGAGGAAGACTAGGTCCTGTAAGGACGGACTCGGGTGGGGGAAAGCGGACAGGGCGATGCTGCCTCCTGCAGAATGTTGACAGGTCCTGCACAGAGCCCCAGGTGCAGGCCTTGGGGACTCCTAAGCACCTGGATTCCTTTTCCACTGCCAACCAGTTCCAACAGCACAGAAACCCTTCTGTGGGTACTTAGGCAACTACAGATAAAATGATGGAGCCCCTCCTGGGTGCCCTGCGGTGTGGGAGGTGAGCGGTGAATCCAGGGAACGGATAACCCCTGAACGATACAGGATTCTTGCACTCAGGGAGCTTATAGTCTTATCTGGGGAGACAAATTCCCTGTGCGTGAAATCGTGGCATTTTAACAGAAGCTGAGGATGTGCTGTGTTGCTTGTAATGGAAGACTTTAGAAGAGGGGGGGATAACTGAGGGGAAGTAGATGGCAGACTTACCGGAGATACTAGGAGTACTCCTGTGCACATAGTGAACCTCATTCACCAAACAGACCTGCTCCATCTTCTCGAGGTCCAAGGACCTTAAAAACCTGGAGCTAGAAAGCAGTAGACCGGAGGCTTCTGCAGCCTGTAGGACTCAAGGTGATATTCACAGACTGTCTGTATGAGCGGCAGCACTGATGCACTCAGAAGCTGCACTGTAGACATTTGCCAGGACTTGAGCAGGAGTCAGTAGGGACTGGTAAAACCTACTGCTAGGCCCAAGGAGCAGGGGTGTCCAGTGCCTAGACCTCACACAGGAAGTAAGCAGGAAAGGAAGAGAAAGGGTAGAAAGTCGGTGCCTCTGTTCCAACTGGTGCAAATCCCAGGAGCCTGAGTGTGGTAAGAAGTGTGGATAGTAAGGATGGAGGCGCTGGACTGGAGAGGGGATGTAATTAAAACAACCACAAAATCACCTAAACAAGCCATCACCGTAAATTTAAATGGCCTCTGGATAAAATCTGTTGGCATCTCTAAACATTTCCTCAGGGGGACAGATTTTGACTATATGTAATGCAAATAAGGAAAAGCAAGGAACAACTATTTGGCGAGTTTTCCCTGTGGACAGTTTAATCCTCAGGACAGTTTAGGGAGACAGTGATATTTGCCTGGATCCTTAGATGAGAAAACTGAGACTCAAATAGCTTGTTCATTGTCAAACAACTAGTATTAATAGTCTGTAATCAAACTTGGGTTGTAAGACCTTGTTCTATAAGCCACTCTAAACTATGATCCATATTCATTATGTGTAACGTAATCATGTTTCCAGGCTTCTTGAAAACAAGGTGGATAACAAATCCCTTACACTTTAGCCTCTGTCTTGGTTCAGGCTGTGCTAAGGCCATAGAGATGTGCTTACCTTGTCAGCACCATGCCCTACAGACTGGCCTCTTCCCAGACCTTGGTGCTGTGTAGGGTTTCTCAGAGCCTAGAAGATCATCGTTCAGGAAGGACTGGCCACAGTCCCCCGCCTCAGACAAAGCAATCTTTGGAAGTGAAACTACCAGCCTGACAACTTGCATCCCTACCCCTTGATGAGCTTTGTGCTTGGTTTTTACTCTGGCCCCTCTCTACAATGAGTGTGAGTTCCTCCCTCAAGTCCTGCCTAAGGACCAGTTTTGGCTTAGCCCTGCCTCATTCTTTGTACAGAGTGCCAAAGAGGTTAGACTGGTGATTCATAACCTAGCTCGTTTACAGGGCAGGAACGAGTGCCTGCCTCCTTAAATTTTGCACCCTTTGTGCCTCCCTTGCCTCACTCCGCCCCAGCTTGCAGCTTTAGATAATTCAGTTGTAGGTTAGTCATCTCCCTACTTTAACTCACGATACAGTCTTCTGCCACCTTCCTATGTCCCCCCTGCCTTTGCTCTGCCTACTTCAGCCAGTCAAGATTGGATAATTTTTTGATACTGTTTTGCTCCTCATCCCTTCACCTATCCCCAGCAGGATCTAGCCACCCAACTCTACTGTGGTACTTTTAGCAGTGATACACTAAGTAAATTTATTTGGTGACCTTCTGACTCATTAAGATGAGTCTGGTTACTATGTGTATAAGGATACAATAAGAAAAGCACCACTAATATATAATACATATATATGCATGTATTTGTATATATGTATATGTATTTTAAGGGATTTATTATAGGAATTTGACCGCATGCAATTGTGGGAGCTGGTTAAACAGTCTGTAAGGCTGTTGTCTTTGCATCTAATGCTGGAGCTTGAAGTCTGCAGGGCAGGCAGTCGAGGAAGGAAGATGGACATAAAGTGTGGGAGACCAAGCACACATTGGCGCCCAGGAGCACGAGCTGGAAACCACGAGGATGGCCTGGAACCCATGTCAGTCTCTCACCACCTCCAACTTCGATGATGTGGGTGTCCTGCAGAAGCTGGTGCCCTTCATCACAGAGTTAAATATGCATCTGGCCCAGGAATTAGAGAAGCTGAAGGAAGATCCGGGCAAGGTGGAGCAGCTGCAGGCCTGGATGCAGGCCTGACTGCTGCCCCACACCAACGAGGTGAGCCAGCAGATAAATGACAACATGTGTGAACTGCAACAGTGCCTGGTGCCCCTGCACCAACCCTCCAAGTGTAAAAAAACTATGCTGCTGCTTCACTTCTGCCCTCCAGTTATCACACAAAATGTGGTCCATCCTATCCGGAAGCATACGGGGAAGGGAGTTCTGGGAAACGTAGCCTAGTCAAGGTGACACATTACAAAGCCACCCTGCCATGAATCGGCTCCCAAGGGTCTCACTACTCACCTGAGGATAACTTGATAAACCTACGTTGCTGAAAATGCAAAGCTGAAGACCATGGATTACATGGTGACCCCAGCAAGTACAGAAATTGTCAAGGCCACCCAGAAAAATACTTGCTGGTCTCGGCTATTTTTTTTTTTTTCATCGAGTATTGAGAACCTGGCCCATGTAGGCGCTGTACTTAATACTGGGATAAAGGAACGAAAAAGATATAGTCCATGCAATTTTATTAAATGCCTCATTATGTATTACAAATGGTGAATGGATTTCCAACTTTGTCATGGAATTTAATGGTGAAAATAGAGAATTCAGGGAACTGTTGGGAGGACAGCCCTTGCGTGAACCTTGTTGGGGCATAATAGGAATTGGAAATAATATAGTTTCTATCTTTAAGCTGTTCTATTTTAAAGGTTTTTTAAATGATTTTTGTCCCATTTACTGATTTCATTTAGTGTTTCTTTGGGGATGGTTATGATGGTGGTAATAGTATTGTCTCTGAGAAAGTGGGGTATAGTGGGTGGCAAGATCAAGGTCAGATTCTGTCCATTGACCTCGGGCAAATCAGTTCTTCAGGCACCCTGGGAGAGACGGGGTGGCAGAAGGTTTGGGCTCAAGGTGTCGAGCGCATGGCCTGGCCCCGCCGACCTGCGAATGTGCCCACCAGGGGGCGCCGGCAGTGCGGTTAGCCCACCGGGGCACAGGACACGCTGCCCCTCACCCTCGGCCTGGAAGGCCCTGGGGCGTGGCCTCCGCCGGCGAAGCGTCCGTCCCAGGGCCGCCGGGGAGAAAGCCGATTCCCTTCGTGTAATGGTGAAACAGGCAGAACCGAACCGGACTTAAGTTACGGGATTCGTTCAGGGTGAGGGCGTGGCACGACGAGCTCAGAACCGACGCTGGGACACATTCGAGGGCAGCCTGATGTCGCCGAACTCTTCAGACGGGATCCTCTGGGCTGATGGGATTGTTTGGGACCTCGGGGCGCCCGCGAATCTCAGCGGCTTTTACCAAAGCCTGGCGGGTGGAGGGCGTTTTCATTCTTTACCTTTCTCCCCAAGGGCGTGGTGTGGGGGTGGGTCCTCTCAGACCAACCTGCGGGCCAGGTGACCGTGGGGCCCGAAGACCAAGGAGCTGGCTGGTCCTCAGCACTCCATACTGGGAACCGATGCGACCAGCTAATTCTTTCTTTCTTGTTTGTTTCAGGCTATGTAAACTCTTAGCAGTAAATGAAAATGAGTATTTTACCGAACTGCAGTTGAAAGAAGAAGCATTATAGGAGAAAAAAAGACAAAATGAGAATTATTAAAAGAGAAGAACGAGACATTATTTTTGTGGCTGAAAAACTGAACCAGCAATTCAGGAAATGGAATCCAAATCTAGAAACGTACCACATACAAAATCCGAAGTGGGTGGATTACAAATGATTAAGGAATGCTAATTTACAGTAAATTGCGGCCTTAGGACGGTATACACAACTAGTTGTACTTTCGTTGTTATTACTTCAGTAACTGACTAGTACTGATTTTTTTTTTTTTTCGTGCTCCCTGCTCTTCCCCCCTCTAGAAAGAGCACGAAAGTGGTGTCATGATTGGCTTTTAGGTGTTAAATTCCACCATGATCTTGACTAGATACAGCTGTAGTCTCCATATGTGCTGGGCCCCTTCTGTGATCCCTGATCTGTACAGCCCGTTGCTCTGGGATCTTGATTCTTGGGGCCCTTTTACCTGCACTTGTGACCCACTTCCTCACCCTGGTTCGTTGTGGCCCTAGACCCAGCCAGACTCTTGATCTTCATTGTGCCCAGTCACGTTGTGTCACTGCCCTTTGAGCCCTTCAGAGTTATCCCCTGCCCCCATCCTAGAGTGCCCCAAGGGTATTCCCTAGGACTTTATTAATAAGATTTATAGTTGCTGGTTGAACGGGCTGACGAGGCACTTAGACTGTCAGCCTTAATTGTCTTAGATGTTAAAATGAGGGTAATACCTGCTGTTCCATTAACCATGTGAGATATATGTGAGGCTCAGAGGTTTCATGTGTGAAAATACCTTGCAAATTACTGTAAAGAACTATGCAAGTATAAGGTGGTCCTGTGATGATTATTATTGCACTCATCATCAAGATTAAATTGGAGATGGCCACAGAATTTAGCCTTCCCATAAAATGTTCTCTTACCTCCTCAGGTTTTTAGACCGATTACAGGGTCTAAATAGCAAAATCAATTGGCATGTGACTAGATCTTCGTCTTCGCTTCTGGTTAAGGAAGGTTTTTCCAGTTATTCTGGGGAACACTAGAGGAAGGGAGTGAGATTGGCGGGAGGCCAGGCCACGGGCGGGGTGAGGACGGCGCAGTCTCATCAACTCAGCTCCAAGAGGATGTCTCCAGTGCCGCCTCCATGGTCACCATGGTGACGAGAGCAACTTCCGCCTCTCGGGCGAGGTGCACCATGGCAACGAGAACTACGCGTGGCGGAAGCTAATGCCGCCGGTTGCTGCGGCTGGGGAACCGTGGTGTATTTCACCCCAATTCCGAAAGAACTAGGAAATGTACAGCCAGCGATTTGGCATCGTACAGCGGGAGGTTAAGGGCCCTACTCCCAAAGTGGTGATCGTGGTAAGCACGAGATGTGTATGTGGGAACCTGTTTTCTGCCTCGCCGGTCACTCCTAACCCAGCTGAGCCCATCCTGGCCCCCAGGTGGCGAATCTCTCCAGGGGAGCTGGTACCTGATGCAGTGGGTTGGATTTTGAAACAAGGAAGGATAAGGTTGCTCACCTAACTCCCGCATTCCACCTTCCATTACCCCGTCTACCTCCTCACCCTCAGTTACAATATTTAAGTTTTCTGGAGAATTGCTCCTTAGGATCTTGAGGTTTTTCAGTTTCTAAGTCTCAAAATTCTGTTCCTTTTCAGTGCTAAGTTTGGCCATGGAATGGGTACTGGCCAAGTGCCAGGAAATTCTGGGGTCTGGGCTGAATGTGATTCAGCTGAATAAATTGGGCTGGGCCTGCACCCAGCCCAAGTAAACAGTTTGTGGAATGGGGATTGGGCTGTAAGGGTGGTGAGCGCTTCAATGTCAACTCAACTATAACAAAAGTGTCCCTGCAGGTCTGGAAATAGGATGATAGTTGCTTTAGGCTAATGCTCTCTGCTGCAAAATTTGATGGGTCCTACTTGGAACCCCAGATATTTAGTTCATATATCTGGGTTCCTTTGTGCAGTCAATAGCAGAGAAATTACTGGCGCTTCTGCTGTGTTGTGTGCACAGGACTGTGAAAGATATACTGTCAATTCAATGAACCTGGGAAGTTTATCTTTCATAAGAAGTCTTATCCCTGCTTTCAAGTTGCTTATTGACTAATTTCAGGAACAATTTGCTTATTCATAAAACTAAGGTAAATGATGTAGATAATGATATGCTGTATTGTCTGTGATGGCAGTTTATGGAATAATGAGTAATAACGGTTTTATTATGCTCCACAGTGCACAGAGCAATTCTCAGTAAAAACCTGCTCTCTCTTCTCTAGGTCCAAGGATCTAGAGAATCAGTTTGGAAATCAGTAGACTGAGGATCTTATGGACTATAGAGTTCAAGATGATAATTCAGACAGAATTCGTGAAGGACAGAAACTCATCTATTTTGTGTTCTGTATCTGAATACAAAGCTTGGCCAGGTGTCATTTCTTGTTCTGGGAACCAGTAAGGAACACAAAAAATGTGACCACTAAATTAGGGAAGCAGGCCTATGAATACTTTGTGCTTATAGAAGACTAAGGAAGAAAGGGGAAAGATCAGATTAGATAGTTGATATGCATACCTCAGATGTCAGATTCTGATAAGAAATGTGGGTGTTGGAGGTTGCAGAGTGTGGGGAAAGAAGGAAAGGCACCAGAGGTGAGATTTTGAAGCCAACACCTCCAGGAGGAAGCAATAATAGATGTAATGTCTTGAGTAATGGTGAAGCCAAAGGAACAGCTCTCCGCTGAATGCCACCTAGGGACCCAGTTATTTAATTCGTAAAGAAGTTTTTTTCAGGGGGACATTTATTTTGCTCATTTTGATGGTGAGGAAGCAGGTTCAAAAAGATTAACTTGCTTAAGATCACATTTAGTAATGGGTAGAAGCCAGAATCAAACTGCAAGTCACTGTTCTTTAAGACTGTAAACTAGAAGTGGTAATACTAGGAACTGTAGTTTGAGATATTACAATAACAAAAGGCTTTCCTGGAGACCTTGAAACTGTAATGAAGTTATTAAATCCAGTGTTCTGCCTTTGGCATAATTAACAGTTACAGTGTGGTCACTAATCGCATAATGACTTTTGAGCACCTTAAGTGTGCTTAGAGTTTGAAATGACAATGTTTTGGATACATTGCTTAAATAAAATATGTTAATAAAATTATGCCCCCTCTTTTTACATTTTTTAAATGCAGCTACTAGAAAATGTTTAATTACAAATCTGTTTCACATTATATTTCTATTAAACAGTGTAGGTTTAACGGGGCCTCCCTTGTGGTGCAAGGGGTTAAGTAGTGGCTCTATGAAGCTATCCACAGCCACTGCAGCACGAGTTCAATTCCGGGCCAGGGAGGTGACCCACATAGTGTAGCAGACCTCTCCTGTCTCACCTGCTGCTCCCTTCAGCAGTGTATTTCAGTAGATCTGCCTATTCTGCTCCTCAGTCTGTCTCTGGTGACTCCTTTCACCCCCCGCACCTCTGGCCCGTACCCAGTTCTTGTATGCATAAATAAATCTTTAAACAGTGTAGGTTTTGATTAATGCCAAGACTACATGGATTGGCATTCCCTTTTTAGAGACTACTCCTGGTCATACTTACTCATCCATAGACTGGGTCCATTCTGACCACAGAATCCTGTGCAGGCCACCCTAACCCTTAAAGGGCTCCTAATTCCTTGGCTCAGGCTATCACCTTCCTTCCCCATTCCTGTCTTTAGTCAAAATGTACTACAGAGCCTGGTTTCTGCCCTAACAACTCAAGAGGATTGATTTTTGACGTTGGTGCATGATTCTCAGCTCACATACCTACTGGAAGCCTCAATTCTTATGTGTATTCTGCCCAAAGTTTAGCCTTGACCCTGCTTTGCTTCATTGTCAAATGAACCTACATTAATAAAATTTCATACATATTAGGAAACAGTTAACTAGTTCTAGGCTATAAATCTGATATGACTTGCTACTTACCCTAATATAACCCCCCAACATTATCTTCTGTCTCCAACCCACCTCAGCCTTGCCTTTTTTTTTTTAAAGATTTATTTATGCATACAAGAACTGGAGTATAGGCCAGAGGTGTGGGGAGTGAGAGGATTCACCAGAGGCAGAGTGGGGAGCAGCGGGCGAGACATGAGATGTCTGCGGCACTATGTGGATCACCTCCCTGGTCAGGGATCAAACTTGTGCTGCAGTGGCTGTGGAGAGCTTCATAGTGCCGTGCCCTAACCCCTTGTGCCAGCAGGGAGGCCCCTGCTTTAGTTATCTTCAACTAAATCTAAGTATATTATGTGCACCCTCACCCTGAATCCTAAATCTTTTCATCAAGCTATCTTCAAATGTTGATTTTCTTTTCCCAGGAGACTCCTTTAACAAGACGCAGCCCTATTATTTTAGTGATCTTGACAGTGATGTTTTAAGTGTAAATGATCATATTGACTCTATCACATGATTTAAGAGTTTTGTGACTGTGAATCCGGAATCCAGTCTCACTATTTACCTAAGGATGACTTCAAACTGGCTGACATACAAATCTCAAGACCATGGATTTCATGGTGGCCCCAGGAGGGTCAGAAACTGCATCCAGCCTACCTAGAAACATTCATTTGTTTACCCTCCATTTGTTCATTCACTTATATTGAGACCCTGATGGTGACGGTGCTGATTATGCTCAGGCTAGGAATAGAGAAACGAGAAAAGTCATAATCTGTTGTGATTTTATATTTAAATGTATCAGTAGGTATTCAGAGAGGTTATACTTCTAACTCTTCAGCGGAAGTTTTTATAAAATGGATATATTTACAGAAATTCAAGATAATCAAAAATCTCTGGAGCACAGCCTTGCATTAAATTCTCAGCACAATAGAACAGGAATAAAACTCTACACTCATTTCCTTCCCTCTTCCCTGTCTCCCTTTCTTCTTTCTTAGTAAAGGGGTTTTCATTTTCACAATGCATTATTTTTATTCTGTGTCTCTAGATAGTAGTTTCTTACTTGAAAGTGTTTTGATGGCAGTAACTATGTTATCTATCCTTGAGAAACAATGTGCCATCTTGGGTGGCAAGACCAAGGTCAGGAATTAGAAAACCTCTAATTCTTGTTCTACACAATCTGCCCCAAATAGTTGAAGCACCTTGGACAATGCCATCAGAACATGTACTGTCTCTAGATTTGACACAATAATCTAGAATTCTGTTCAAATTTTCAACTATGTAATTCCATCAATTTTTACTCATATGACAAGGAGATTGGAAACTGATTTGATGGTATCTAACATATAGGTTCAAGAACCAAACAAGTTACATCTTAGGCACCTATGCTGTTTGCAATTGTAACAGTTGTGTATTCGTTTTTTGTACCAGAATTTATTTAGTCTGAGTACTAGTGGAACTCATAATTAATTGGAAATATGCAACTGATTTTAGGCCCCTCAAAAGTGATGGTTGTTACTGGTTTTCAGAGAGCCAAACCTCCCAAAGACCAAGGAACTGAGAGGCACCTACAAAGAATCCAACGCAGCCATCAGAAACAGCACGCTATCTTGGCTTCCATTAAGTCAAGTGAGCGGGACCGCTTGAAAACTGAGTGGGAACAGCACACTGACCGTAAATTTATGAAAAGTATTGTGCAAGCAAGAATCCAGGATGCCATGCAAGGGTTTATTATCAACACTGAAGAAAGACGAAACAAGTAAGGTTCATAAACCTGGTGATCCAAACTATGAAACTTGCCCCAAACCACAACTTGAGATTGGCCTATCAAAAATCAAGTGAATTTTTATAGTAAAGATCATGGCTGAGATATTTATATTCCTACCAAATCAATGGCTATTGCTTGTTTGTGCTTTCACTTGTGATAACCTATGCTTGATAGAAAGCAAAATATTATATTTTGTTACTTAAAATTTACTCATCTTCTTTTTGAAGATAGTATATTACATATCTCTTCTGTATGTGATTGAATAAAACATGACACAGACTTGTCTCTTTATTGGTTTAAATGTCAACTGACCTTATGGAAGTCTAAAATCATAACAAAATTTATGATGAAAACTGCTTCTAAAATCAAATATAAAAATAAGTCAATTACTAAAATTGTGACTGTGCCATGACAGTTTTAATTTTTTTATCATTTTGTTTCAGGCTACGTGAACTTTTAGCATTAGAAGAAAATGAATATTTTTCTGAAATGCAATTGAAAGAAGAAACAATTGAGGAGAAAAAAGATAGAATGAGAGATAAAATCAGATTACTGAAAGAGAAGAAAGAAAAAGAGAGACAGGATTTTGTGACGGCAAAGCTAGACCAGCAATTCAGGTAATGATGTCAGGAAAACATACCTGAGAAACTGAGGTTGGTGTTTTAAAAAAATATTTAGGAATGCTAACTAATATTAGAAGTCTAGGGCCTCCCTGGTGGCACAGCAGGTTGAGTGCCACACTGTGAAGCATCTGCTGCACAGCAGCGTGAGTTTGATCCCCGGCCAGGGAAGGGACCCACGTGGCGCAGCAGACCTCTCCTGCCTCACCCACTGCTCCCCTCAGCAGTGGATTTCAGCCCATCTGCCAGTTCTGTTCCCCACTCTGTCTCTGGTAAATCCTCTCACCTTCCTCCACTCTGGCCTGTACCCCAGCTTTTGTATGCATAAATAAATATTTTAAAAAATATTAGAAGTCTAGCTTTAAGAGGGTATAGACATTAGTTGTGTTTTCAAGTCTTGGTATTGTGTATATATATCATTTTGGTAGTGTGTATATATCATTGAGTCATACAGGCACTGAGGGGACTTTCTGTTAGAATTTTAGAGTGATGAATTCACTTTTCAATGTGAAAGCATATTGTTTTTGTTAACCTAGTAATTTCAGCTTCTGTTATCTTTTTGAGTCTCTCACAGAATATGGATAACAGCTGGTTATTATGTTATTCATCGGCATTATTTTCTGTTAAATCAACATTATGGGGCATTGGGTAAGTCATTATTTGAAATACACTGAGCCCCAACCCTCAAGGAGATTCCAGTTTAGTTAGGCAAATGAAATTGATCCTTATCGAATGGTGAATAATGCGCAATAGTACTTGATAAGTGTCAATTTATTTTCACCCTTTAGTCTTAGTAACTCAGATGTCTTTAGAAGTTCTTCATTGGGACCATTTTACAAATTTAGCTTCGGAGTGCCCAATTGGATTTAGAGCCCAGGAAGGCTTGATGTTTACATACACTTTCAACCAGAGGTGCTCAAATGTGTTGTATGCCTGAACCTTCTGAAGCGCTTTGAACAAATAAAGATGGTTATGTCCTACCCTCAGATGGAACTTATTTAGCAGGTTTAGTCAGGGAGAGAGAGAAGGGAGGAAGGAGGAGTGAGATTTGGAAGATGTCTCTAAGTCATTCTAAAGTGCAGGTCACGTGTAAAGAACAGATGGTATTGACTGTGACAACCCTTATGTTAAAAATGGACTCAGGAAAGAACTTTTGAGGTAACTTGAATTACTAAGACTGAAAGAGTGAGGTCTAAATGCTTAGTGAAAGAGTATTTCTTCCTGGGTGACAATAGAGTCTGTGTGTGAAAATGCAACAGTAGAGCTGCTTTCTTGGCTCCAGTAGAGACCCATTTGTGCACCGTGCCCCACTATGAATGCAGGAGCAGTGGGAAGGCTTCACCACGATATGATGACCCTCCTCGCAGATTTTCCCTTGGCTCTGCATTTGGGATTCTTCCTACCATACCCTTAACCCGTTTGTATTATAGGGGCTTATCCCTCTTCTGTTTCCACTGCAGGAATACTAACAGTTGCCGTTAATTAAGAGCTCCTATTATCTACGAGGTATTTATGTCCATTATCTCTGGTCCTTATCAGAACCTTGGAAGACAGTTATTTTATTGATACGGAAACAAGCTCAGATAGGTTGGGGTTTTGATCCATGCAGGAATGTTAAAAATAGGAATCAAAGCCTGCTCAGCCTCCAGTGCCTTACTCTGTGACATCATGGTTCTTCCTTCCTGTTGCTCCCTCACCCGTTTACTCTGCTCACGTAGCCTACATCCAGGCTTCGACTTTTTTTTTTTTAAAATATTTATTTATTTATGTACACAAGAACTGGGGTACAGGCCAGAGTTGTGGGGGGGGGGTGAGAGGATTCACCACAGACAGAGCAGGGAGCAGAACAGGCAGATCAACGGAAGTACACTGCTGAGGGGAGCAGCGGGCACAGCAGGAG